>VXBQ01017801.1:196592-253380 GCA_013400175.1 Phainopepla nitens | reverse complement strand
CCACGCTGCTGCCCCGTGCTGGGTCCTGACCCTCTGGGTGAGGGTCCCACAGCCCTGAGCAGGGCAAGCATCTGGGGAGAAGCCAGCGTGAGGCGGGGGGCTGCCCCGCTCAGCTCGGGGAGCCCGTGGTGTGGGGCTGGGCTCTACGAGCTGGCTGGCTTGGTGAAGTCGTCTACCCCTGTGATGGTGGCCTTACAGAAGAAGCAGTCCTTGTTGTTCATCAAGTGCTGGTTGATGCAGGCTCTGGGACAGAGGAGGAAAGAGCATCAGCCCCCACCCACACGGCACAGGGCAGGGCCAGGGGCTGGCCCTGGCAGTCATCCTGGTGGAGGTCAGACATGGGAGCTACTCACTTGCATGACTTGTGGGAGCAGGGCCTGAAGATGGCCGAGATGGGGTGTGCGTAGCAGATGGGGCACAGGTCTTCCTCGCTGGTGGGCTGTGGGGTCACCAGGCAGTTAGCAGTGCCATCCAGAGTCCCGTGTCCCACGCCTGCTGCCAAGGACTGGGACAGGGCCGGGGCAGGGGGAGGACTCACCAGTGTGGTAGCAGCTGCCTGCTTGGACTCCTCACTCAGATGGTTCAGCATCTTTTCCACCTTAGCCAGCTCCTCAGTACTGATGTACTCTGTGTCTAGGGGGGGCAAACTGGATGTGGGTGGGGTGGATGGGACCCTCAGGCTGTCCTGAGGCTGCTGAGTGATGCACAGGAGCTGCAGCTGCCCTTGGGGACCAGCCAGGACAGGGAGCACTGGGCACTGAGAAGGGCAGAACCACCGGCTGGCACCGGATACATCCCCGTGCAAAGTGCTACTGGTGGGGGAGGGCATAGACACCTGTCCCCAGGACTAAAAGGTGCAGGAGGCACAGGCACCAGCAGCCCCATTCCTCCCTCCCCAGCTGTGGGTGGGAGGTGAGCACAGCCCAGCTCCCAGTGCAGTGCCAACACTTACAGGTGTGCAGGGAGAAGTGGCGCTTGTCCGTGGCCGGTGCGGCCGCTGCCAGGGCCGAGGGCTCGGCGTGGCCCAGCAGGTACTGGATGGAGCGCAGCTGGAAGCAGGGATCTGCCAGCAGCACCGCGGTCGCGCGCTCCGTCCTGCCAAGGGACACACACCTCAGGCAACTCACCCTGTGCTCCCACACCAGCATCCCCAGCTGGTGTCTCCCCAGTCCACGGGAACGTGCTCAAATGCAGCCAAGGAGCGGCAGCCATCCTCCTCCTCCTCCTCTGCCACCCCGACTCAAGAGGCTCCGGGGATCGATGCGGTGCTTCAGCACTTGCTGAGGCTGCAGCCCTCGGGCCAGTGCCTGAGCCTGGGCTGCTGCAGGCGGCTGAAGCATCCAGCGCTGCCCCTGCTCAGAGCACCTCAGGGGAGATGCTCTGCAGAGCTTCACACTGGGGACCGGGGCCCTCCTGCACCAACAGGACAGCTCAGGGTGTGCTCAGGGAGAGTGAGTCCCCCCAAAAGGCAAGAGGGAGAAGTCGTGGCCCTCTCTGGCTTCAGTGGGCACAGCCAGGACAGATGAAGGTCACCTTAATGAGTGCCTCCCTTGGGCACCAGTGTCGTGGCCTGGTAACAGCCCCTCTATTCCACGCCTGGCCCAGGGGCAAGCAGACCTGCCCTAGCGGCAGGAGAGACAAGGGAGCAGCCAGTCAGCACAGGCTGAGCCGGGGCACAGGGGGTTAACAGCCCCTTGACTCGCAGCAGCCGCAGCCGCCAAATTAGCTTTTTGCTGCCCTAATGGAAACCAATTCCCCAGCTCTCCTCTTCCCACTAAACCGCCTGAGCTCTGGATAATGACATTCCTGTGTGTCCTTCACCCTACGGCCACTCCTTCCCCGCCAGCAGCCCGCGGCATCCCCTCTGCCGTGGGGACCCCACCGGGCTCAGCCCCCCTGCTCACCCCAGGGCCGGGGGGTCCCCAGCTCGTGGGGTGCTGAGGATTATGGCAGCAGGAAGGACCGCGGCTGGGAGAGAAGCAGCACTGGGGGGTGACCGCCATCCCCACTCCCAGCCTGCGTGCAGGATGCGACACGAGGGGCTCCCAGAGGTGACGGGTTGATTCCAGCATTCTGCCAGAGGCCGGGCAGTGGCGGAGCAGCCGCTTTATGGATTACAGCCGGTCGCGGCTCTCCGGCGGCCGCACACCGGTACGGCCGAAGTGGTCCTGAGCTCCCCTGGGGACGAGCGAACACGCAGGGTCGGTGCTGGCTGCGCATCGCTCTGCCCATTCGCAGGGAGGGCCACGGCCAGGCACGGGGACAGGGAGCGGGCCAGGGCCACTGCCGCGGCCACCACTCCCCGCGCCGGGGCCAATGGGATCCCGCCCGGCCCCCTCGCCGCGCACCGCCCGTGCGTAAATAGGGGCAGGAGCGGGACCGCGCTCCCGGAGCGCGCCCGGCTCCCGGAGATGCTGCCCGGGGGGGAGCCGGACGAGGCTCCCCGCAGGTCGCAGCGTGCGGATGTGCCCCGGCGGCGCTGAGTCCTGAGAAACTTCGCACTCCAAGGATGAGCAGCTCCAGGAGGTAGCGAGGCGTCCGCCCAGCCAGACGCGCAGCCACGGAGCGCCCTAGCGCCTCGGCCCCCTGATGCTGATCGCCGGCGCCCATCCGACCCCCGGCAGCCCCCGGCCGGCCGGAGCAGAGGTACGAGGCAGCCTCGGGTGAGCCGCGGCAGAGCCAGGTAGGGCGATGCCGCCCTTTAGGTCTTTTCAAGCCCCACGGCCGGAATCGGGATCCTCTTTCGCGGGGGGCAAAAAACCCGCGTCTGTGGATGCTTGGTAGAGCCAAGCCGGCACCGGGGGGAGAGCCGAGAGCCGGCGGCAGATTTTTCTCGCGTCTCATCGAGCCTGGCTGTGCCGCCAGGCTGTACAGAGGCGCCTGCCCGCCACAATGTCCTCTCCGGTGACCGCGGACCCGCTCCGGCCGCGGGGGGCAAAGCTGTTCCTGCTGCTGCTGCTCCAGCTGTGTGCCCCCCGAGCGTCCCCACAGCCCCACCGCTGCCCCGCCGCCTGCATCTGCACCTCTGACCTGCTGAGCTGCAGCCAGCGGATGCTGCAGCGGGTGCCCCAGGCATTGCCGGCCACCACCACCACGCTGGACCTCAGCCACAACGCCCTCACCCAGCTCCACGACCACTGGCTAGCCGCCCTCCCGCACCTCGAGGCCCTTCACATCAGCCACAACCAGATTCGGGACCTTTCTCCGCGGGCTTTCCACAATGCCTCCTTCCTGCGGCACCTGGACATGTCCTCCAACCACCTGCACGCCGTGGAGAGGCACTACTTCGAGGCGCTGGTGAGCCTGGAGGAGCTGCTGCTCTACAACAACCGCATCGCGCGGGTGGATGAAAACGCCTTTGCCAAGCTGAGTGATCTGCGGAAAGTCTACCTGAGCTGGAACAACCTGACCACCTTCCCCTTCCATGCCGTGCGGGGCCTGGCAATCTACAGCCTCCGCACGCTGGACCTCTCCTCCAACAAGCTCAGCAGCATCCCCGTGGAGGTGCTGGCAGCTCTGCCCGAAAACATCGGCAATGGCTTGTACCTGCACAACAACCCCATCAGGTGCAGCTGCCCGCTCTACCTGATGCTTCAGCGCTGGAATCAGCGAGGTTTCAGCTCCGTCAAAGATTTCTCTGAGGAACACACCTGCAAGGTGTCTGACAACGTGCCCCGGTCCCTGATCAAGTTCCTCAAACACAGCGACATGTTCGAGAACTGCTCGGCGAGTGCCGAAGACGCGCACCTCTCGCCCTTGGAGGTGACGGTGGGCCAGCCCATCCTGCTCACCTGTAACACCAGCCTGCCACAGGCAGCCACCGCCTACATGTGGATCACCCCTCACCACGAGCCCATCAAACATCCAGGGAACAGCAACGGCTCCCTGGAGGTCTATCGCAATGGCAGCCTGAGGATCACCGTAGCCAAGCCCTGGCTCTCGGGGGTCTACGTAGGCTTGGCCATGAGCAGCCCCTACAACTTCAGCAGGATGTGCGAGTTCAACGTGACTGTCCTCTACCCCAAGGCAGCTGGGGAGACCTTCAGCACTGGCCTCACGACCCTGCTGGGCTGCATTGTGAGCCTGGTGCTGGTGATCATCTACTTGTACCTCACGCCGTGCCGCTGCCTGGGCTGCTGCAGGAAGCCGGCCCCGCTCAGCCCCCCGCAGGAGTGCAGCGCCCAGTCCTCCATCCTCAGCACCACTCCCCCCGCCACCGATGGGCCAAACCGCAAGGCCAGCGCCAAAAAACACGTCGTCTTCCTCGAGCCCATCAGGGAGACACAGAATGGCAAGATCCGCCTGGCCCTCGGCGAGGACCTCCCCGACCCCAAGCACCCCAAGGTCCTGCAGCTCAAGTCAGACTCGGAGTCCATCAGCTCTGTCTTTTCTGATACTCCCATTGTGTCTTAGTGGGACTGAGTCGAGAGCAGAGCTGAGGCCTCCCAAGAGCTGGTCTGCTCCATCGCTGCTAGAACCAGGATTACTGGTCATCCCGAGCTCCTGGCGTGACCATGACCCATGGGAGTGACTGACACCACCCACAACTGCTTCAGCCAAAGGCTCCTGGTGGGTTTTGGGCCACAGGCACACTGGTGCCCAGCAAGAGCACCTTGCATAATCCACTGGCAATGGCCTTGTAAGCACACGGGTAACATTGATGAACCCAGCATGCCGGAGAAACACCCCTTCATTTGGGCACCCACCCTCCCTAATGCGACACCAGGCCTGGGGGTCTGCCATGTCCCCAGGCATGAGATGCCCAACCTGACACCACTGCCACAGAGCCCCCAGACCAAGGAATAGCAGTGACAAGTGGGACACTGTCCTGGCTCATGCCAGGGTCCTCGGGAATGGTGATGCCACCGTCATCTCCCAGCACAAGCCGATCACCATCAGCATGTCATGGCTGGGAGCAGGGGACTGTGACCCTGTCACAAAGGGGGGGTACACACCTCTCCCCAAATGTGGCCATGCAGGAGGGACGGAGCTCAGCGCCTGACCAGCCATGCAGCCAAGCAAACCTAACAAGCTTTTGCTTCCCGAGAAGCTGTAAATCGTCAAGGCAGGATTAGGTGACGAGACACAGCGCCCCAGCCCGCATTGCTGAGCTCCCCGTGCCACCAAGGACACTGAGGTCTCCGATGCACCATGCGCTCCTTCGCTGCTTCTCCTTGAGGCGGACACGCGCTGCTCGAGCACAGCTATTTAGGCAGTAACCTAATCAGCCTATCGATAAATGTGAGTAATCCTCCCCTCTCCTGGGTCGTAATTCTCTAGTTCCATTGGAATAAAAATGCCTATTTTTTTAAGCTCACGCTGGGCTGAGTGTCTCCTTGCCCTTGCAGCAGCGTGTAGCTCGCGGGCACGGCGGTGGGAGGCTGAGGGAGCCCTGAATTCCTGCAGGCCCAGCACACGGAGCCAGGCAATCTGCACGGGACGGGCAGCCTCTGTTCCCATCAAATGGCCTTCAGGTGGCCTTGGCAAGGGGGTTAAATGTGCTGGTGGCCTGGTGCTGGTGAGAGAGAAGCATCCAGTGGTTTGTCCTTGGGAGGGCAGGTCCCCAAAATGATGCCTGGGAGCTGGGGAAGGAGCAGCACCGACTGACATGAGGGCACATCCCGACCCGGAAAGGAACAAGAAGGGTTTAGATGCAAGGGAAAGGCACTGCTAGGGATGGGACTGGCACTACTTTTGGCTTAGTTCTGGTGCTCCCTGCAGATGGAGCCTCCCACTTGTTTCACTTGTGCTGCCTTCTCTGCCCAACTTTGCCTTGCAAACAGGGAGTGGTTCTGCCCCTCCAAAATGCCTGTCTGATCTCACGGAGGGATAAGGGTATCCTACCTATCTGCCAGTCACCAGTATCCCATCCACAGCTGGAGCAGGAGCATGTGGCCATCACATGCAGCACAGGGGAGGCTGGGGAGCACAGCTCAGACATCATGGGGACCCTTCAGCCCCCTCCCATGGCTGAACATCCTGTCCAAGAGCTGCTGGCAGCCCTGTGACCGGTGGGAGGGGAAGAACCCTGTGGCATCAGGACCACACATCCTTTCAACTTCTCTGGTCAGGAAACAAGCAGCTTTTTTCCCAGCAAAAACTCAACTTCGTGCCCAAATAAATTGTCAACACCACCTCCCCACCATCCAAGCAGGGGTGAGTGTTTGGGAGAGCAGCTCTCCTGAGACAGCCCGGCCTGGCAGCGCTGCTCCCGACAGTGACCTTGCGCAGCTCCTGCGAGCCGTGCCCCGCGGCTGGCGGAGGTGACGGATGCACAGCGACAGCCCCCGCTGGCTGTCCCTCTGCCCCACACCCCCACTGCTGGCCCTGTCACCTCGTGTTAGTGCAGTGTCCTGACGGGCTCAGGACAGCGTGCTGGCCACACCGGGGGCTGCCGGGGGTGACAAGGTGCGTCGGTGTCGGACACAGAGGTTCATGGTGGAGCTGAGGTGCTGCCATCAGCCCCGGCTTTGCACCCAGGCAGGGATCCCATGGGAAGGAAGGTTTGAGTTTGACCTGGGAATGTCTGGGAAAGAGAAGGGACCTGACTGACTGCACCCAGGTCCCAGCCAGACAAGGGCACTGATCTGAGTGTGGCCGGCACCTGCCAAGACAGTGCCAGGCCTGTGCCACAGCACGTGCCACATCTAAGCACATCTTCCTCCAGGAGGAAAGATGAAGTGCTGCTCTGGGCCCCAGCACCCAGAGTGGGTGTTACTCACCCATTACCACCTTGTCTGTCTCCTCAAAATTCTTCCCCTTCCCTGCTGCCAACACCATCTTCCCAGGCATTAGTGTACCTGCAAACCTGCATCCTCAGCTGAGGATAATGCCTGAAGACTGGGGTGTTGCAGTTGCCCACAACCATATGTCATAGTCGAGATGGACACAACACTGTTTAGAGTGCTAAGCTTTCCACATGCAGCATCACACAGCCTCCTGACTCCTTCTTCCTCCTGCACAAGCAGCTAACCCCTTCCTGTCCCTCACCCAGCCACCTAACCCTGTATGTCCCCTGGACAGCAGCTCACCTTCTCTGTCCCTCGCCTAGCCACCTGACCCTTCCTCCTCTCAGCATGGCCAGCAGGCTCCAACTGACTCTGGGACAGCCAACTCCCTCTTTTGTAGCACTCATCCTTACTGGACACAGCTGTGCCTTGTTAAGGGTAAGACTGCTTCTACTCATTTGTAATTAGTATAGCTGCCCACATTGGGGAAAGCTCAGAGTGTAGGAAAAGCTCCCAGGCGCTTTTCCAAGAGCTGAAAAAGCTCACACCAACCTGAAAAGGCCCAGGAGAGTTTTTCTAGGCTGGCTGCAATTCTCCTATCCTTGCAGGAAAGCTGAGGCTTGCTCTCCAGGGACTTGTTCTGAGATTTGTATCCATGCTGCCCTCAAGAGATCCCTCTGCCTTTACCCAGGAAAGTCCTGCTGCTGCTTTTCACACATTCCTGATGCTCAGGAAGGATCCCACACCACACTGCTGATCCAATGAGTACTGGAAGGTGGTTTGAACTGTCGAAGCAGTTCATTAAGCAGCCTGAAAGGCAGAACATCTCAGCAAGGAAAAACAGCCAGGAGCAAAGCCTCTCTGACAGGCAGGAGCTGGGAAACCTAATGGATGTTGCCCAAGGAATACACTGTCCTCTCTTGGCAGCCATCTCCACCATTACACCCCTGGCTCCCTGCCAAACCTGCCTCCTGCTCCTTGACTCTGCAGGGCAAAGTAATGGGTCAGCACTAAGCTCACTGGCCCTGGCACACAGGGACCTGTGCCAGCTTTGGGATAAGGACTAGCTTTGGGGACCAGTGTCCAGCACTGATTCCTGTCTCCTCTGGCACATCACACCTCAGCCAAGACAATAGGGGTGCACTGCCAGCCCCATCCTGTCCTCCTGTCACCAAGGATGGGCACAGCAGAGCCCAGATCCTTTCCTTATGATGCTCACAGTTCTCCAGAGAGCTCAAATCAGCAAAGCCTGGTGCTGGTCAGCACAAGGCCTGCTCCTGCCTCCCAGCATGTGCCTGACAGCGCCAAGGGGCTGGGAGAGCCCAGCCCTGGCAGTCCCATCATTCAGGATGCAGCACTTGGAGCTGGCAGCTTGTAAAAACACTGACCACACTCCTTTTTTAACCACGAAACCCAGGCCAGACATAATCATTCTTCTGTGCTCTGGCTCATGCTTACCCCAATGTTACACACTGCAAAACTGCAGTGCCACCCATTTTCTGAGTTTTTAGACCAAGGTACCAAGGACTCCCTTAGACTGTGTGGTCCACGAAATGTCCACTCCTGCCCCTCCTTCTACCACACCTTGCTCACTGTTGAGAGAGCATTAGTGTTTAAGGGATCAGTAATTATAAAGTCTTATGAAAACTATGCAGAAAACAGCCAAGCCCCCAGGGTCCCAGCAGCACTTGAGCACACAGGTGGGTTCAGGCTGTTCAGGAATCTGCAGACTGGGATCTTCTGATCTTTCCAGTAGAGGTGATCCCAAAACCATTTAGCAACTAAGCAGTCTTCTTAGCCTTCCTCTCCCACTCAGTCTTGTGCCTCCTTACCTTTCTGCTCACCAGTGTGTTGCTTCTGCCCCGGAAACCCCTTTGTCTCCTCCCAGCCCATCTCTGCACCCATCTCTAGTTTGCAAAGGAGAAGAGTGTGGAGACTCAGACAGAGATGTCCTGACATCACACCAGCCCAGTGCTGCTTCTGGTAGGTCCCACTGGCTCCTGTTCAGCATCCCACTGGCTCAGCATGGTTGTTTCTGGCCCAGGATCCCTGTCCTGTGCTCTGATGGCTGGTACCACTATGTTCCTGGTGAGCACAGTGCTCCTCCTTCTGTCTTCACCATCCTTCATGCAGAAGTCCCTGGGAGATGCAGCTTGAAGTCTCTTTAGGACTTGCCCTGTACAGACTGGTTTGCTGGTTCTTTGCATGTGTCCCACCCTTCTCCTCACCCTGACAGCATCACCTCCCTGCCTCTGAGGGAATGGAGAGAGCATGGAGCAGCAGAGCAGTGGCCCTGCCCTGACACAGCAGAGCTCATCTCCACTGTTGTGGCCACTCACTTCCCACAAAGCCAGTCCTAATTACAGCATGCCCTCACACACAGGGGACCACAGCCTCACCTCTGAGTCTCACCCCTTCCTCTGCCACTCGCTCTCGCCAGGATCCTGACACCAGCTCTGGCCAACGCTGCTCCATTAGCTCACTCTGAAAGAGGCTTAATAGAAAATCTGCTCAATTATTTAGCAAGCAGACAAACAGAGGGACGATACTGCCTGAAGGCAGCCAGGGTCTGTGGCGTGGATTCAGCCCAGCTCCTGGCTCAGCCTGGCGGATCCTGCCTTTCCTCTCTCCCCGCTCAGTCATTAAGGCTGGCAGAGGGAGCAAAGGGACATCCCTGCCCTCGGCCCTGCCAGCCCCTGACACTCCCCAGTGCTGCCCAACAGCTCTCAGACCCGAGGGCTGGGAGGAGGCACTCACCACGAGCAGCACCAGCCCATCCTGCCTGACCCAGGATGGAAATGCACCTCTGCTCTCTCAAAAGCACAGCCTGCTCCATCCGGGGACTACGGCAGAAGATGGATCCAGTGTCTCGCCAAGGCCCGGCCTGGGCAGCGCTCCCTCTCCTTGTGCTTAATGGCTCTGTTTGATGCCAGGAGTCCACAGCAAGAGGCCTCAGTGCCTGGATGAGTGTCCTGTGCTGGGAAAGGAGCAGCTGAGGCATCTGATTACAGTCTGATAACATGACTGGATGAGTTGGCAGTGCCCTGGCCCTTACACTTACTGACTTCTCCACTGCAATGTTCTCGTCCCATAAATGGGACTTTATTCCTTCACTACCAGATGAGCCCATTCCCTATGTCCCAGATGTTTGCAGCACCTTCCAACCAAGTGCCTGGCACAGTGTCTGCTTGCTGGGTTAGAGGCAACCAGGAAAAACACAGCCAAGCCAAGGAAGTCTCCCAAGGTCCTGTCCCTGTCCTCATTCCCTGGGGCACAGCCTCCTCACAGGGAACCAGTCAGGGTCACTCAGTCCCTGGTAATTCCCACAGGGACATTCCTATGTGCAAATGTGGGTGGGAAAATCTGTCTGTTAGTGATTTCTGTCAATCTGGGAGTTACCAAATGGAACCTGGAAGAGATTTTTACCAGGTTTCAGGCAGAGTGCTTCTGGGGAAGGACAAAAGCCCCTCCTATTATCCTGCTTGCTGCACTGAGAAAGGAAAAAGGAAAGCTGTCTACAGATGAGTTCACATAAGTGAGTCTGCTCTGGAGAGCCTGCTTACATACAGGACCCTTTAAATCCCTTCAGCCACAGCAATCATCTCCCATGAGAGTGTAAAGACCCCAGGAAGGTTTGAATTCTCCTGTTCCATTCCTCTTACTCATGCACCTGGAGACAGATGCTTCCCATTGCTGTGCTCTGGGCCAGCCATCACTGACAGGCACCATCTCCCTGGGTTTTGGGTGATTGTTAACCCAGCTGCACCTCTCAGGTTTCAGCACCGTGTGGTGATGGTGCCTTGGACAGAGGATGAAACTAGTGCTGAGCCCTCGAGGAATACAAAGGCAGCAGAAAAGCCTCAGTTTTTTGTTTTTCTCCATCCCATCTCTGTTTGCCATTTCTCAGTGTGGCTGCACAGAGCAGAATTGCTCTGTAAGTGGGGTGCAACACCCAGTCCTCAATTCAGAGTGCTGCCAGGAGTGTGGGGGCTCAGTTCTCCTTTCCCCATGACACTCTGCCTTTGATCTCTGCCTGGTCTCTGCCATCCCCTCTGCTCAGGCAGCAGTAGAGGGTCTCCAAGACACCTGCCTCAGTTCTTTTGTCTTGATTGACCTCAGTGGCTTCCCTGCAACATTTGCTTGCCTTTTATAGATCATTGATATATCAAACCTCAGGTTTAGTGAATGGCTTTGCAAAATCACATGGAACAACTTTGCTTTATGAATATCTTTCCCTGGGCTTCCTTCTGTTCCATCTTCTGCCTCTCCTGCTCAGTTAGATCCACCTTAAGGACACGATGCTTTTTGTGTATCATTCCACTATTTTGCATTTATTTCTCCTTTACAGTGCTCAGGGACGTGACTACAAAGCCCTTGAACATCAGAGACTTGCCAGTTCCCTTGAGCACAGTGTCTCTGCTTTGTGATGGTGCAGCCCAAGGCATCAAGGATGTTGTTGGCACACAGGGGACAGTGCCACTTGGTGATGAAACTGGCTGTCTGTAATACACAAACCCAAAGCACAACAGGCTGTTCAGGGAAAGGACAGAGTCTGGAAGCTTTCTGTCTCTCCAGGACTCCCTGCAGGCTAGGAAGGATGTGACTGATATCCCACTACCATCTTCCCAGTGCTCTTTTGAGTTTAATAAACTGAGGGACAACCCTTCCCCATTTTGACCTGACAAGTGACCTGACCTGGGACAGATGTTCAAGGCAGAGACAGGCAGAGAAGGACTTCTCATGCTGGCATGCAGGGACTGTTTGATCATCTCCCCCTTTCCTTCAGGAAGAAGTGTCTAGTTGTGGCATCAAATTCATGATGTTTGCCCTTTCCACAGGGCAAGGTTCTGAGGCCAAGCAAAACCCACCTCTGTTCACAGCCCAAAAAGGCCACTGACCAATGACCTTGTGCCCAGGTTTTGGCACTGTCACACTTGGGGCCGTGAGACTGGTGCAGCAGCCACGGGAGGCAGGTTATAATTAGATATATTTGTGTACATCTCTGAGTCCTTGAGAGAAGAAGCTGAAAGACTGGCTGCAGGGCTGAGCCACTTGGCCAGATGGGACTCTGCTCTCTGCAAAGCCAGACACTATTGTGTTCTCCAAACATGAAAACAAGCATGATGTACAGAACAGACAGAAGAGCCCCATCTCCTACAGCAAACAGTGACCAGGCAAGACACCTGCAAATGACCATGGGAGACAGCAAAGGCAGGGCTGCAGAGTGTCTGAATGAGTCTGTTTGCAGGACTTGGTACAAGCAGACACAGACATATAAATGATCAGGTCAGCTGTGGCTTTGTCCAGCCACAACACTCCTTTAGTGCTGCCTCTCTGAATAACTGGCTACCATAAAGACAAGATCAGTTTAATCTTAAAATCAGCATCACCCAAGTGCCTGTAAAAGACTCGTCTCACCTTTGTGGCACATGTCTGGGGCACCAGAGAGCTCTGCAGACACTCTGATGCCTTCCTAAGAGAGGGGCTCAGGGTGAGGAAGCTCCAATGAGCTCCCTTCCAGCCATCAGTGTGTGCTGCAGCACTGTGGTGTGTCACCACACTGGCACAGTTCTATCACATGCAGCACCCACAACTTCCACCAGCAGCTGTCCTGTCACGCAGTGCCAGACCCCATCCCAAGGAGGAAGGTGCACATGTGCTGTTAGTACAGCATCTCACAGCCACCACTTAGGAGAGTTTTCCATCACAGCCACCTCTCACAAGATTTTTCCACCATGACAGGAAGGGGCTTTGCACCCAGCAGTAGCACTGGGATGCAGCTGCCACAGGGAATGTGGCTCTTTGGTTTCTGCCTGCTCCACACTCATCAGCTTCACCTCCCTTCGGTCTCCACACCCCCTGTTGCTCCTCCAACACCTCCCATGACCTCACTGCAGCACCCAGAGCAGTGCTGATACACACAGAGACCCTGTGCTTTGGAAGGCAAAAGCCACTCACCCCTGAACATCACTGTCCACCAGCAGCCGGACCAGTATCCCTGTCACAGCCACAAGGATTGGGTAATGGTCCACGCTCTCCAGCCCTATGGAAGCAAAAGAGAAAGGTAAGAGCTCCTGCCACTGTGTGACAGGCAGAGCAGAGCAGGTCTGAGATCCCATCCAGTTCTGCACTAACTTTCAGTACAAGCCACCCCTCCCTTCCCAAGGGCATGTTTTCCATGGACAGGGACAGAGTGGACTCACCTGGCAGACGGAGGTTGACCACTCTGTCAAACAAGTTCCTTTCAGCTGTCACACGGTTCAGCACCTGGTTCAAGAGCTGTGTAGGAAAAAGCAGAGAGGGTTTGTAATTTCTGGATGGGACTTCCTGTGAGCAGCATCCAAAGAGCTTTTGGGCAGCATGTCCTTATAGCTCAGACTCAGAGCCTGAGAGCTGGTGGATGTACAGAGGAGGCTCACAGCCTCCCAGCTTGGCCCTGGCATGGCAGGAGTGGTACCACATCACAGTGGTTGTAACAAACCAAAACCTCCCAGGGAAGAGTCAGTCTGAGGTCAAGACACCTGAATGTCAGAACCTTCCACCTAAATCTGAATTCCCACCTGCAGAAGCCAAGCTACTTCTGCAGACAAAAGCTCCTGGCAAGCAGAAGCTACAGTCCCCAGGACAGACAGAGCCTGTGAAGAGTGAGCTGGCAGCTGTGGGCAAAAGCAGTGTCAGCAGGGTGAAGCACAGTCCAGCCTGGAGCTGGCAGCAGGATGGACCTACCAGCTCTGAAGCATGGGGGGAGTGCAGAGAGCATCTGCAGAGATGGAATCAGCTGTGAGGACACTTAATTAGCCACCATTAACAATCACCTAAACCCCCAGTGGGAGGAGTAGGGACTACCCCAGGCTTGACAACTGCTGCAAGCTGAGCACTGTCTCTCAAATGCAGCATCCCTCTTCCTGCTGCCCCAATGCACAACAGCAGAACACTGCACCTCTCTGTGGGCCTGGTCAGTGGTGAGGCACAGCCTCAGAACAGCACCAGGTAGCAAGGAGGAAGCTGCAGCACCCCAGTCTCTGCTGCACATCCCTCAGCTTGCCTAAGCCACCTGCTAAGGCCCCCTCACTTACCTCCTCACTCAGCTGAGCACTTCCCTCATGATTATGGTACCAGACCCTGCTACCTCTTGCTTTGTTTCATCTGCTCAGAGCCCAGAGCCCTGAGTATCAACCTTTGGGGTACTGCTAAAGTACATCTGACTCCTTGCCACCAATCCGGCTTGTACAAGGGCAGTCTTGCCTCAGGGCTTTCCAGGATTGCTCATGCTTTAGAAAATAAGCTACTTTTCTGGAGCCTAAGGGCTGCTGTGAGTTGCAATGGGGCTGTTCCAGTCACAGGAAAGTGTGGCAGGAAAGTGGAGAGACATTTGGTACCACATTTTAGGACTGAGGGATAAAGGACCAAGATGCCTGCCCAAACACTGGAGCGTGTGCTCTGTCAAACCAGCTACACTCTCCACAGCTCCTTACCCAGAAATACCACACCTTCTCTCCAGATTTCATGACACTGCTTGTCACAGGAGAAGTCAGCATTTACTGGCCCCTCATAAGGAAGATTTAAGTAGCTGTCACCCTCCCTCCAGGTAGAGGTAGAAATCAGCCGTGACCAGAGCAGCTGCAAAGGAGGGGAGCAGTTGCTATGCAGAGATCTTAGGGAGCACCGCTTCCTCTGCAGCAGCTCTAAGTACTACAGCACTTGCAACAGGAGCCCCCCGTTCAGCACACATCTGTAGAGAGGGCAGAGGGGTCCTCATAGCCCTCCAGAGGCTGCTTCTTCACACAAGATGATACCTGGGCAAGCCTCCGAAGCAGCAGCTCCGACGACGGGCGATTCCAGTCGAGGAAGATCTCTGGTGCCAGCGTGACAGTCATTTCCAGCACCCTGAGCAGGCTCACCGACAGGTCAAAGCAGGTGGCACACACCTTCAGCTGGCGGCTGTCCACAAAGTTCCTCTCCAGGCGCTCTGCTGCCTGCTGGATCTGCCAAGAAATGGAGACAGCTTAAAAAGGAGCCCCTTCCCAAAAGGAGGGCTGTGAGCCCCAGCCCAGTGAGTTGTCCCTGGAGCCTTTCTGTGTGCAGGACACAGCAGCCATCCCACAGCCCTGGCGCACACCCACCTCCTGAATCATGCCAATGAACTCGGAGAAGGCCCAGTTCAGCTGGTTCAGGACACTGTTGAGGAAGCTGGGGGCCAGGTCGCGGTCGCTGCGGAGCAGGTCTGCCATGTGCCGCTGCAGCAAGGTGGAGGGACACGGCTCTGAAACCAGACAGCGACAGCTTCAGTGGCCTGCTCCCGGGGCAGCCATGACTGAGGGGCAAGGGCAGGCTGAGAGACCAGTCCTGGGCTTGGAAAATGCTGGCTTGTGCCTCTGTAAGCAGAGATGGCAGGGCACTGGGAGCTGGCACAAAGACTATTCTGAGC
Source organism: Phainopepla nitens (assembly GCA_013400175.1). NCBI lineage: Eukaryota > Metazoa > Chordata > Aves > Passeriformes > Bombycillidae > Phainopepla > Phainopepla nitens. The sequence goes on along the minus strand of VXBQ01017801.1, from coordinate 238,224 downwards.
AGTGATTGTGCCTGTTGGGCCTTCCAGCACTTCTTTCCAATGCCAGCCTGAATTAGCCAGGGAAGAGCCCTCTGTGCTCGCTGCTGCCCACATGCACAGGAGCACTGCCCTGCAGCTCTGCATCCCTCCTGCTCAGCTCTGCAGAGGCCCATGGTCAGCCCAGCATTAATTTATCCTGATACCAGTGTGGCAGCAGCTGCCCGAAGCCAGCACGGCCACGCTGGCCTCACATGGCCGTGCTGGTCTGCCTGTGTCTGGGGAGGAAGGTATCCAGTAAATCCCACTCCTGAGAGGCTTCTGTATGGAGCTGAGGCTGCTTCTGCCCTTAGCAGGCTCAGAGAGAGCTCCCACACTCCCCAGCCAGGTTCAGCCCAAGGACAGACACATCCCCTTGGTTTTGTGTTATCTCATCTCTGGGCTTCTTCACTATCAAGACCACAGATGAGGTCAGGCACCAGGATGGGCAGGGCAAAGAAGGGGGTACAAATGGGACAGATGCTTCTCACCAGCAGAAGCCACTGTAAGCAAGAGGCTCACAAAACATTCAACTACAAGGGAAGGGTATTGGAGTCCAGGCCAAAATTCAGGGCTTGGAAAGAGAAACGTGAGCAGATTTAACAACTATAGGGAAAAACCCCAATATAAGTACATTTTCCTCTACAAGAAGCTATTAGAAACAGCAGGTGGAAACCCTGGCAGCACCAGGACTGCCATGCCCAGAGGAACAAGCTGTACTGTGATTGTAGAAGCTCTCTGGGGTTGCAGCTCACTCGAAGGGCCACCGTGGGCAAAGCACACAGAGGACAATTTCCATCACATCCCTAGGGATCAAGAAGCAAGGCATAACTACAGGCAGATTGCTAGCTGGGATTAGCAAAGCCAGGGAGGGGTGACAGGAGACCGTCATATGAAATGGAAACCGGACAAATTATTCTGTGAATACCCACTAGCAAGTGCAATGAACTTCCGTTATTACGGAGGACACTCACTGAATCTCACAGTGCATAATTACCCCAAGCAGGCCAGTGCCCTGGCTTTGATCCTGCCTAAAAACTCATTTTTGGGAGGGATTTCATGGCAACAAATGTCTTTGATGTCCTACTCCCACCCACGTGTACTTTCCCAGCCTTTGGCTACATGTGGCTCAGGGACTGGCCAAGCCAGACGTCCTTTTTACATATTTATTGGTCCTCTGGGAATTTCTTGCCCAGTGTCCTCTGAAACTGTGTAAGCCTTTAGCATTAAACATGTCCCAGAGCAACATTCCACAGTTCAGCTTGTGTAGCAGGAGGAATTCAGATTGGAGCTTGGCTCCTACTCACTTCATTTGTTAATATTTATTCTCTGTAACCCCTTCCTTCTGGCGGTAGAGACAGCAAGATGCTCCTCTCCAGTCACTTCCTCCAGCTAGCCATGATTTCAGACCTTCATGACAGTCTTTTAAATGGGATCAGCTCCAGCCAGTGCAGTTTCTTACACTGAAACTGTCCCTTTTGCCACCTCTCCCTGAAGCCCAACATCTCTCCAGGTCTTCTTTGGAGTGGTGGAATCAGAAGCACACGCAGCATCCAAACCACAAGCACGTGGCAGATTTGCACAAAGGCTTAATGTGGTTTTGGTTTTGTTCTGGTTTGCTGTCCTCATAATTCCTGTTGTGTAATTTGTTCCTTGGACTGAACATCAAGCTGCTCTTCTCTAAAATATTACAATAGGTTGCCAGTTCAAGGATAACCCTCAGGAACTGATCCTGAGGCACAAGTGGAGAAGCCCAGGAGTCAGTGCTGGGGCACACCTCATCTTCTCTGTCAGTGATGCACGAAGGGGCACAGCACACTCTTACTCCACCACTCTACACTTGGTGATGCTGAATTCTATCCCTGTTTTCTCTCCCAGTCATTCAGAATTGAAAGGTCTTTTTGCAGGGTTAAGTTTCTAGTGCCTTCTTTTCCCCAGCCTCCCTTCAACATATAAAAACTGCTTTTTGTTAAAACTGCTGACATATTAGTCCCTTTCCAGCCTTCAAGTACCAAAGCAGTTCTGGGCAGGGATCAGCACTCCTCATGGAAGGACTCTGCCCGTTGCCTGCTGGTCTGTTGCCAAAGCCTCTTTTACTAACATTGCAAGTCAGGACAGATCTCAGGATGAACTGCCCAGCCAAAGTCTACCTCATTTGAAGGCAGCTTTGGTTTTTTGAAGGATGCTTCTACGCTTGTAATAACTTGCTTTATCCTGACTTTCAGCCAATGACGATTTCCCCACACTCTTTTTTCAATGAGTGGTGTGATTCCACAGTTCTGGGTTCTTAAATGCTTTCCCTGGGGCTGGCAGACTGGGCCAGATTATAAGAGCACTAAGAACTGGTGCCTTTTGTCAAACCTCTCCACAGGTATAGCTTTATTGAAGATTTTAAAGCTAACACCAGGAAACAATTATTTCCTTGGCTTTTGTTGGTCCCAAGAGGATTCTGAATCTAAAGATGCTGAGATCACTGCTACTCTTTGAAAGCAACATAAGGAACATAAGCCCTGGAATACAGCTTCACTCCTTGCACAAGTTCTCAGATGAGGTAATTATTACTGGTATCCAAAATCCAGTCCTGGTGCTGTGTCCATCTTTATTTGCAATATGTCCACCTTTGCTGGGACATTGCCAGCCACCTCAGTCACCACTGCCCTCCTGGGCAATGCCACATCCCTTATGTGCCACTGCAGGCAGGGATGTCATTTCACAGGGAGCCTGTGGATACTCAGTGATGGGGAAACTTTCTTGATCCTGGCACCAGTAAGTCATCAATGCTTCAAAATTTGTACCTCCCTAATACAAAAGCCACTCAATCTTGGCTTAGCATTTGTTATGACAGATAAACATCGGTCATTGGAACAGAAACTGGCAGTTTTTCAAGGCCAGAAATGTTGACCTCAATACATTTAATGTGGGCAACAGAGCGTGGAACCAAGGGGTTATAGATACATCTGATGTTCCCACAACAGAAACTTTCCCGCAAAAATATAAACAAAATAGAGGAAAGAAAATCTAGGGGAAATGGTGAATTTAAACACAGAGTTCTTTAAGAAGATTATAAGGGAGCCAGAAACCCCAATGTTCCAGCAAGCACCTGGATTAAAAGGGTCACTGAGAGCATGATGAAGCAAAGACGTAAGTTAAAATATAAGATAATCAAACATAGGCAATGGTAGGCAAAGGCAAGGAGAAAAGGGGTAATAGATGGAGAAGATATAAAAAACATCCTTGACTGACTATGGTAATGCAAAGTTTTTTCAGCTATAGGAAAAAAATATAGCAGAATTATTTAATAGAAATAGTAATGGCAGAAAGTCTAACAGTAGCAGAAGCCCATTATTAGAGAGAGTTAAAAATTAATAAAGCAGGCAAAATGGAAGCCTTCAATAAGTGCTCCTACTAGATAATGGTAAAGAAGCAGGGTCCCGTATTTTCACCACAGGAAGGTAATTATGTACTTTTATTGTTTGCTAATGACCCAGCAAGATTTACAGCAGGGCTAATTGTGAGACCTTTCAGTCAGCAGCCCAACAGAGTCTCTGGACACAGCAGCATTTACAGTAGAGCTTGAGCACAGAAAGGGAAAGCCCCTAATGGGCCAGATTCAGAAGTAAAGCAGCTCCACCCAATGCTAATCTGAGTTTTTGAAAGGCTCCAGATGTATCTGTGAGTCTGTGTCAGTGTGCAATTAGAGAGGACCGAAGGGAAGGCTGCAGGGCAAGGCAGAAGGAAAGCAGGCAGCACTAAGGGGATGAGATATCCATAAGGCTGAGTGTGAGGCATCAGGATGGCCCAGGGCTTCTGAGATCTGTGTGTGCCTCCAGAGCAAAGCCCTGGCAAACTGACTCATGTGAGTTTTGGCTCCAGCACATCAGGGAAGGTTCCCACCTGCAAGACACCAAAACCTCTGGGCTGCTAAAAACATGGCAAGGGTGAACACCCCACAAGGCTCACAGAAAAGCAAAACCCCTTCCTGAATAAGACAGAGAGGCCACGCATTTTTCACCACCGAAAAAGACTGAGAAATGAGTTTACCCTGGTACACAAATGCTTTTGAAGAATAAAATGTTGTAAAGCAGAGGAAGGCAGGGCAGCAGCAGTGGAAGACAGAGGGTGACGTTAGGTAGGGGAAATGGTTTCAAACTGAGAGAGAGCAGGTTTAGATTGGATATCAGGAAAAAATTCTTTACTGTGAGGGTGATGAGGCCCTGGTACAGGTTGCCCAGAGAAGTTATGGATGCCTCATCCCTGGAACTGTTTGAAGCCAGGTTGGATGGGGCTTGGAGCAACCTGGTCTAGTGGAAAGTGTCCCTGCTCATGGCAGAGGGCTGGAACGAGAAAGAGCTTTAAGGCTCTTTCCAATCCAAACTATTCTATGACTCCCATCAGGAACCATAAGCTAGGGATTTACTTCTGAGGGTGAGCAATCACCATCAGAAGGGCTTGGACAGTTCAACTGCCAGTTGATGCTTTTGGTATTGTCAGGTCAAGGTGGGATCTCTTCCTGAAAGTCTTCTTCAGCTCAGGCAATTTGCTGGACTTGGCAAGGGGATGTGGGTCAACTCTCTGGCCTGTGTTGCACAACATCTCAGCTCGATGATCTCATGGTCCCACCTACCTTCCCTCCACCTGACGGGTGTGTGGGCAGACAACCTGAAGCCACCCTGCAGCTCTTGCTTTTCCAAGCCAGGCTGGGCCTGGCTTGGAATGGAGCCACTGCTGCTGCTCCCACTGTGCGTGCCAGGACAGCACCTGGCCTTGCCTACAAACCATGGTGAAAGCAAAACAAGTCCCTGCAGCACCACCAAGCACAGCTACCCCAGCTCTGAGCAGCCCCGTCTGCTCTCAGGAGCCAAACTGAGGCAGAGCTCTGCTCGCATGAGAGCTGCTCAGTGCCAGTGGAGCTGAGGAATAACTCTGGGAAGAAGCAGGGACACAGATGGCCTTTCTGAGCCTCTGCTCCCTTGGGCTAAGCCAGGCAGCATCCACTGCTCACCTTAGGCAAAGGGTGAGCAAAAGGAGCACGGGCAAAGGGCAGCAGAAGAGACCAGGCAGTCTGTGCTCTGTGTGTTTCATGGATGTTGTGAGGCAGCGTGAGCAAACCTTCCCACCTGTGCAGTCTTCCAAGGAAGCACCCCAAAAGCAGGACAAGGCTGGAGCACTAGAGAAGAGGCATTTGCCCACACTTCCTTCAGGCTGGCCTGCAGCAGCAGACCCAGACAAACAGAGATTTCCTTAGTTCAGCAGTTTGTTCCATTGTCTCTGCCAGTGCTCAAATTGCAACAAGGTGAAGACTGATGGGTGTGAAGGGGAGGGGGGCTCATCTCCTCCTCCTTCCCTGGGCAGCATCTCAAGGACACCTCTGAGTCCCCTGTCCCTTTTCAATTAAATCAGCTTTCATTATTGATTTAGTTGAGCCTTAAAATAGCCCTCCCAGGAGCAAGTCTCCAGTAGCCAGCACGGCCCACTCCGGGCTCAGGCTCAGACTCTGTGGAGCCACACGATGTGTGGAGCAAGGCCTGGACAGCTGAGGAGCTCTGCTGCTGCCCCAGAGCTCCCCAGGATGGGTTGAGCTCAGTTACCACCCCACAGGACTGGTGACACCCACTCAGTGGCTTGGTTGTGCAGCAGGAGAGTGAGGGGACAGCCATGGGAACCCTCCTGCGTGTGTGCCAGGGCTTCTCCATCGGCCTCCAAGGATGAGAGGAACCCCTGCAGCAGGGCTCTGACCCCAGAGGTAACCCTGGTAAAACAGGTGCAAGAGCAGGTCCATGATGCAGCCTCAGAGACTGACACATGGGCACAACCCCTCTGGCTTCTCCCAAGGATGGAACTGAAGAAAACAATCACTTGTGAAGCTCTCTGCCTACAAAGAAGGGTCTCTCTAGGCAGAAGAGGGGAAGCAGGGAGCTCTCTAAAGCTACTCCACCAGACAAGAGGTCACACAACAAACTTACTCTGGAAACTAGCAACAGAGAGATCTCCTGGGCACCATGGGCAGGAGAGAGAAAAGAGAACAAGAGTGCTGTTAGAACAGACAGGCAGCTCCCTGGACAGGGCTCAGCATACCCCTCCATGTGCCACCTGTCTTTCTGTCCCCCATCCCTGCGCAGCTCTCCAGGAACAAAGTCTGGCACAAAGCCTTTTCCACAGCAGAGGGGGATCAGGAATGTGTCCACACAAGGCCAGAACTTGTGAGGGTAAAGCTGGGGACGTGTTCTTCAGCTCAAGAAAGGCAACTTCTCCCCACATCTTTCTCAGCCATAACAGAGCTGAGAAACCCCTCAGCTCAGTGACAGTGCTGAGAAGCAAACCGCAGTGCCAAAGGCAGGACAGGCTCCGCCAGGCTCTGCGAGGTGCCAGGATAAAACACGCCCTGATTGCAAACTTGTACAGTGCCCTGTCTCCTTGGGCACCCCCTCCCTCTCACAGGGCACCTGCTGCTTGGCAAAGGTGACAGCTCTTCCCCACCACAGCTGTTCACTGTGCACAGAGTTTTCTCTCAGGCTAAAACTCTGGTAAGGATGCAGTCCTGGGCCTCTCTCCTCTCCTCTGGAGGGCAGAATCTCTACTTATGATGGATCTAACTCACCATTTGGCATACCTGAATCATCAGCAGAAAGGCTGGGGATAGCCAGGCTGTAAAAACCAGGCCTGGATATTTGGCCAGGAACATCCTATTTTGGCAACCATCCCAACAGCTGGCCTGGCCTATAGGGACAGCTGCTAAGGAAGAGGCTGGTCCTCCCTCAGCACCCATCACAGCCCTGAGTGCCCATCCCTGCCCCACTCACTCTGCAGGCTGGGGAGGCTGGCATCCTCAGGCTTGGTTTTCAGCAGGTGTGGGAGCCGTGTGTATCTGTACCCAAAGCCACAACCCTGGCAAAAGAGGTAAGGAAAGATCTTAGAGGCTTAGCAGTAGTTTTGCTGCTACTGGAAAATGACATGTTCAGTGTCCCAGCAGCCCTGGGTGCTGAGAGGGGCAGTGAGGGAAGGATGCTCACCCGCCACAGCCTGACAAGGATCCAGTTGGTCTGTGCCCAGGGTCGCTGCTCATAGGGAGCCAGGAGGTTCTTCATCATGGAGATCCGCCTGCCAGACAAGGACACAGGTCAGCCCACAGAGTTTGGGAGCAGGAGATTAAACAGGACACACAGTAGGACCCGTGGAGCTGGGGCAGAACAAAGCCACTGGTAAAAGGGTGACAGAAGGCTCCCAAATCAACTTCACCACCCTGCTGGCAACTCGTGGACCTTCGGTGGTGTTTGGCAGCCCTCCTGCTCGCTCACCCAGCCCTGCCACCATCCCAGCCCTGCCCCAGCTCCCCAGGAACAGGCAGGGCAGCACTTACTGCTCTTCTGGGATCCTCTCTACAGCACGCAGTGAGTGGGGGTAGCAGACGTAGCTGGCCAACGCCTGCATCAGGGAGTCCCGGATGTCTGAGGAGGAATGAGAAGGGACCAGGCCAGGCACCCAAGGGCACACAGCACCCCAGGAAGCACCTGAATGCCAGTGGCCGAGAGGGACTGACCCTCATGTAGAGGCACATTGTCCCTGCTGACATGGAGAGCACGCTTAGGCTCAAGCAGCTAAGAAATAAGTCCAGACTGGATATCCAGACTGGATATGCAGGTAGCTGGGACATGAGTCCTGCTCTCAATAGAGTGTCCTAGGTCATGTATCTACCCCGCAATAAGCAGGATAAGGACAGTACCCAGCCTCATTTTGAATGTGGAGGCATAAGCAACCAGCAGATTCAGCAGGCAGATCCCAGCAGAAGCCTGGTGAGCCCCTGGCAGTGGCCCTGGCCAGAGCTGTGACGTTATCACCCCAAAAGCAGAGGAATGCAGCCTTACCTGTGCCCACAATCCTCGAGTCAGCAAAATGCTTGGCCAGGATGGCAGCGAGGCGCATAAGGGTCTCCTCATAGCCTGCAAGAGAAGGAGGGAGCAGGGTCATGGCAACAGCCTGAGAGGCAGCCCTGTGGTCCCAGTGCTCCTGTGGACATGGCACAGGCCATGGAACGAATTTCTGCTACAGCTAACTGCAGCTCAGTTGTGTATCTAGCTGTCAAAACAGAGAGCTGGGAAGACATATTCTCCTCCAGGAGAGTCTCTCACCTCAGCCTGCAGAGTCTGAAACAGTTTTTCAGGGAAAACCAAAACCATGCAATTGAGTTGGATCGCAAGGGAGAAGTGCGTGGTGCAGAAGAGGCTGAGCAACACAAAGAACACCCTAGGTCTATGCAGAAAAGCCATGTCCAGTCTGCACACCCTGTAGAAATCTGCTACTGTTAAATCTGCTCTTGCCCAAACAAGAACACTTCAGCTATGTCCTGTTGGTGGGAATAGAAGCTTTTCTTACCTTCATGGGCTCTGGAAAGCACAGAACTATTTGCTAAGAGCTCAGCAAGGTCATTTAGCCAGGAAAGCACAGAATGTGCATAGACAGAATCCACCTAAACACAGACTCTGGGCATCAAGTGGGCAGTCATCTCCATAGGAACATCTTCAAATCCCAGGGGACTTTGAAAGTAGTCCTAATTTCTGAACTCATGGCACATCCTCTCCCACCCAGAAACCAGCAGGTCGTGCTAGGAATTGCTGAGGCAATCACATCTTACAGCACCCCACTCCATTTCTGATACCTCCTTGGAAACACAATCCATGGCTGCCAGGGATTTTCACTACAGCCAGCCCTATAACAGCTTCAGAGAAGGCATGGGCTCCCAACCTTAGCACAGTGACCACAGCTCACCACTTGCCCCACAGCTCAGACAATGCACTGGTGCAGCACATCACAACCAGGAACGGACACAGAAAGGAAGATGCCCAGCTACTGCTTCACCATAAGGATGTGGCTTGCTTTAGATGCTATCAGGCCAGCATCAGGAAGCTGTCCCCATCCCCTCACCTGGAAGTTCCTCCATGCTGTTGACAGGGCTGAAGTAGTTCTTGAGTGCACTGTAGCTGTTCATAGCCACGCTGAGGTAGAATTCCGGCATGAAAGCGAAAAGCGAGCCCGTCCTGTCGCCGTGCTCGATGGTGCGGATGCACACCCGCAGCAGCCAGTAGATATCCTGCATCTTCTCCTGCCCAGGAAGAACACAATGCCCAGTCAGCTGACAGCTTCTCTTGGGGGAAACAACAACCGGCATCACATCCAGACCTCAGAAACATCCCCATATTGGAGATCTTGCTCAGACATCTTACTGCTCCAGGTTCAGTAACCAGATCTGGGTCATTTGGTCCTTCCATAAAGCCACAGAAGTGGAGAAGTCTTCCATAAAGCCACAGCTGGAAGAAGCAATCAGAGATCTCTACACCAACCTCAAGCTCAGAGCACGACGCTCACCAATGTGATGGTTTTGTCTCACCAAGCCTTGAGACCCTCCAAGCACTACTCCTTACCAGGACATATAAACCACACAGGCCTGGCAAACAAGCATGTGAGTTTTGATTCCAAGGACGCTGCTGAAGGAAAGCAGCCACTAGCACTTTCCAGAAATCTGCTGGAAAGAAAGCTGGTCCATTGTAGGGATTAAATAAGAACAGGCTGAAAGCTCACACCAGCTCAGATCTTTGCAATAGGCAGCCACAGCCCTTCAGGTTCTGTGCCAGCCATTCAACCAGATTTACTGTCTTGAACATCAGCCTCTTGTCTCTCTAAACAAAAATCAGAGGGTCCTAAATTAAAAACAGGAAATTTAAGGTCATCTACGTAACTTTAAGCTATAAAAATGGGCACCAACAAAGGCATAAAAAGAGGAAATATTATTTCATACCCTGCAAAGCTGAGAAATAGCATAAGCAATAGCTACTTGCACAAAAAAAGATGGAGAAGGGTTACACTTCTAATTTAAGAAAAAATTTAAATCAGAGGTGCAGATAAGGTGTTTCATTTGCTTCATGGCTTTTCTAAAGTATGTTGTTACCATCTTTGGGAGATTTTCATGGGTTTATTCTGTAAATTACACTGAACTAGTGCAAATCAACTAAACTGACTAACAGACATCTTTTTCTTAACACTGACACACATCTCAGCCAAACTGTTAGTTTCCAGATAAAAAGCAACTGTGCAGAACAACATCAAGGTTTAAAAAGCTGCTTTGGCTTTATTAAAGTTGAAAAAACGGCATTTGGCTTTATGACTTGACAACCTCAAACATAATTTCAGGTATTGCCAAGCTAGAAGAAAGCCAACACCAAGAGGATACAAAGATGTGATTAGTCAGTGAGATGGATAAATACAGTGTTGCAATAAAATCAGCTGTAATTCCCACAGGGATGTTTTGAAGGCAGAATTACATGCTCTAAAACTACAAGTGTTTTTAAGCAGTAGCACTCCCTTTTGTCTTTTTTGAATCCCCCAGAATAAACCAGTGGCTAACTCCCTTGAGGAAGGAGCAGCCTCTGCCATGCTCTGACACCTCAGCACAGAGCAGGACTTTGCCCCTTGAGAGAACCAGGCTCTTTCTCTCCAACAGCAGCAGCTGTGATCATACAGATGAGATCCTCAGTGCACTCAATTCCCAGAGTCACAGGAGCTGCTGGATTGATGCCTCCACAGGGAAAGAGCAGGGACTTGAGATGACTGAGATGGAGCCCTGAAGGGACAGGCTCCTCAGTGCAGCCGCATTCTGCAAGCTCACTGGGCTCCTGGGGCACATTCCTGCTTTCCCTGAAGGCCGTGCAGGCCAGGATAGCAGCACAAGCCACAGACAGGGAAGGCTGTAACCTTCATTCCCAGATGCTGCTGATTCATCAGGAAAGGTGACACTGCAGTCCTGGTTTAGTATGACAATGGATCATCTAGGGACATGAATAGTGTACCCACGTGGGCCAGCACAGTGACACCTGCAGTGCACCCTGGTGAGGCCCCTCAGCCTTTCCAGAGTAGTCTGGGAAGAAAGGATTATTTTCTGGCAAACACAGGCTATGCTAATGCAGCTGGAGGGCTTGTGCCTTGCAATCCTGCTTGGGAGGGAAGGAGGGGATGAGCAAAGAGCTCATGAGTCAGGATCAGCCACTGCAGCCCTGCCAGATATGCTCATAAGGGCTCTTCTTCCCTTCCCTGTTTACATCCTGGGACACACAAAAGCCACAAAAAGAGATAGGGCAAGGCAATGGAAGTCAAGAAAAATCAGCAAAACTGCTTGTGAGAACACAGACCAGAGCTTTTATCCTGGAAAATTGTGAATTTGGGAGATAAGAGACAACCTGTGCAAATAGCCACTGCATTAGTAAATGTGGAATACACTCTCTGCATGGGAGTCAAGCGAAGAAGGGGAGAATACCTGAACAAGAATCCCTCAAATTGGATCCCACAGATTCCAGGAAGAGCTGCAGTACTGAGATCCCCCTGTGACACAGCACAGCTTAGGGAAATGATTCACAGTAGTCTCTATCCTCTGGCATGTCTTGTGAACTGAATCTCCCTTTGATCTGCACCCTTTTGTCTGCAGTGCCCTAAGGGAAAGCCTACAGCACCATGCATAGCTCAGATCAGACTGGGTTGATCACTATAGGACACTGGGGGACAGGAGAGGGGCCAAGCCTAGAAAAGAGTCTCTGATACACAACAAGGGAAGCAGCAGCCCCAGGGATGTTTGACATTGCTTCAACACCAGGAAAATGACACCTGTGATATGTGAGCCAAGCAGCAGAGATGCAGAGGCTCACTGGTCTCCTTTCAGCTGCTCATGTTATGCTCCTGCCCACCTTTGAATAAATGGTGACATTTATCCAAGCGAGGCGCCGGCTCAGGTGGTTGAGCTTCTCAGAGAAGACCTTTTGGCTCTTCAGCAGTTCCTCATGGATGTCTCTCCTCTGAAAAAAGTGCAGAGATGTGAGGGCAGATGTCATTGCCATTTATAGCATTCTTTTTCAATGCAGGACAAACAATGCAAAAGCATATACCACCTTGGGGCTAGCTAGGGAGTACTGGCAGGGGGTCAGCAGCCTTTCTGTGCAGGGAGTGGGAATCAGCGCTATAAAAAGCACTTAGCAGTCTCAGCTGAAGCCCACAAGGCCTGATGCAGATGCTGGTACAGTTGGGCAGCAGCACTTCACCCTGCCAGATACTGAGGCTCTGCCAGAGAAGGAAGCTGGGAATCCAGAGACACTTACCCTCTTTGGGCAGCGGCTGATTTTTTCCTCTGTGTCTTTCAGTGCCATGGCATATTCATTCACATCATCTGACACACCAACCATCTGAAAAGCAGCAGATTTCAACAATAAATAAGGCTTTTTCTTCCTCTAAACATATAAGCATGCAACCAGAACCCTAATGGAAGATGGCAAAAGGACAGGACACACACACAGCCACTAAACAAGCAGAAAACAGAGTTGGTGTAGAAGCATGGACATTGGGAGAATGGATTCCTGCACAGCATGTACCACTCACCTTCCCAAGCTGCTGGTGGACACTGAGGTTGTACATCATCACTATCCCATCCAGGACTTCCAGGAGGGAGTTCTCAGTGATGGGCTGGTCTGGCTCTTCTGGGGGTCTGCCCAGTAAGAGGCCATCGTTTCCATGGGTGCCTTCAACTGCAATGCATTCCCAAGACAGGAAAGAAATTCTTAGCAAGGTATTTTAGCAACTCAGCTTCTGCCTCCTCCTCTCTGAAGCCAAAGCCCTGCTGTGCCTCTGTAACATGTAGTTTCTTCCCAGCCCATGGGATTCACTAGATACCACTAGATACCACACTACCACACCATTCTCATCTTGCTGCCTACATCAGGCTGACCTGTCAGATCAGTTCAGATTGACCCAAATCATGCAAATTCCACTTCCTCAAGCCCTCTACATGCTTCAGAGGCTTGTCTGGTCCACCCAAACAGCAATAGTGCTGCTGCTGCACACATCATCTTCTGGCTGGTCTGTCTTCAGAGTAAGTGTGGCTACAGCTGCCTCTGAATTGCCCTCCTGCCAAGTCTCACTGCATTTGGAGGAACCAAGGCAGCATCTCCTTACACACAGAGGGTGACAACATCACCAGTGTAATGCTCAGGACGGCAAAGGGGTCTTTTGGGTGTCAGCACGCCCTGGGAATGGGAAGGAGCAGTGCTGGCAGTAAGGAGACTGCATTCCTCTGGGGAGCTGGAAGATGCCATTCAGCCAGGGCCCAGCTGGGCAGGCCAGCACACAGCAGGAGTACTCACTGTCCTCCCTCGTGCGCTGCTCCACGCGCAGCGTGAGCACTTTGATCTTCTCCAGGCTGCCAAGGGGCCGCCGCGGGTTCATCAGGCTGACGGCTGCCGTGCTCAGGAAGCGGTTGGCCCGGCCCAGGGTGGGGGAGCTGAGCCAGGCAGGCCTGGCAAGAGCTCCACCAATGGCCAGGGCGGAAGAGGCGCGCTGGGACTGCAAAGAAATGAAGGGAGAAACGATTCCAGCCGTGTTTAGCTGCCTGCTGTTTCTCCCTTGACCCTGCAAGGATGGTGGTATAGATGCACAGCGGCCACTGAAAGATGAGCAGGCAGGGTAGCAAATGGGTGAGTCCTTCCTCCAAGGGCACATGCCAGGCACAAACAGCAAACCTGCACAGCAAGAAGCTGCTCTGTCTACAGATGCCTTGCACCTTTCCAAATGCAAGCACCCAGAGCTGCCATGGAGGGGAGGCAGCACATTCAGATCAATAGGGAGTGAGAGAGCAGGGCACAGAAAATTTTGCTGCTCAAACTTGGTGCATCCAGGATCTCGCTGATCTCCAGTGACTCTCATCCAAGTACAGCTGGTTGCCCACAGACTGGTTACAGTCCTGGCCTGATCCTGCCTTGATGAAAAGCAAAGCCTTTCTAGCCAGAGGCTGCTTTTGTTGCCCCAGCACCAGGGCTCCTGCAGGTGAATAACACAACTCACCTGTGCTGCTGATGTTGCTGATTCCTCATCTTCATCAAGATCATCCATAGTCACTGCCTGCAGCTCTGCAGGGTCAATCAGGATGTTGGCTTTTGCAGCCAGGTCATCTAAACAGAGCACACCAAAGCAGCCATGAATGCAGCATCACTCTTCACTTACCATGAGGAAGGCTCTGCAGCAGTAGAGAAGCAGCCAGAAAAGTTGGATGCTCTATCAGATCAAGCTCACCTGTCCCAAGCTTCCTTACATGGCACATATCTGCCCTTATGAATGGAACAGAGACCAAGGAGCAGCAGGTGCTACCCTCCCAGGACCCACTTCTGCTCCCGGTCCTACCAGCTCCAATCAGGATAACTGAGGAACCAGGAGACAACCACCAGGGCCAAACTGGACTAGTGCAGGAATGGCAGCTCTCTGCCTGAGATCATCTTTTAAGCATCCAGCTCTTCAATGCTGTCCCATGATGTGTCCCTAAGTCACTAGGACTGAGACTCACACCCAGAGGAAGGCTATGCTGATGGCTATGCTGTACAAAGCCTGAAGGATGTGTTCTTTAGTCCACAGCACAGTCTTTAAAGCTGGCCAAGATACTTTGGTAAGAAACCAGAGGAGATTATGTGGTTCTCAAGCTAAGTAATCTAATTTTGAACAGCCAGGGATGAACATGAGACAGAGAAAATGGTCCTCATCTTGCAAACACACAGGGGAAGGAGAAGAAACATCTGAGCCAAAGCCAAGCGCCACATTAGCCAGAAACCAGAGACAAACCAAGTCCAAGGGAATGGCAAGGGGTTTCTAAGCCTTGCACAAGGCAGGCTTTGGAAGCCTAGGGCCAGAGGAGTGTTCTGCACACAAACACACAGCTGCAGTACAAGCACAGGGCTGCTCCTCCCTGCCCAGAGTGGTGCACCAAGTAAATCCTGCACATCCTTCATGCCCAGCAGAGCCCAGCATGACGGTCAGTGCTTTGACAGCTCCCAGCCTCTGGCTGTGGTGCAGCAAGAGCACCACACCAGAGGATATTCCCAGGCTATCCCCTTCCATCCAACTGCCACATGCCCAATTTGGGGATACAAACAGTAAACTGTTAACTTAAAGGACACTCCACCTAAGAGGTGTAGTGTCTTCTTCAGAGTAATTTGAATCTCATTAAAATTCAAGTCTCATCTCCCTGAATTTAATAAAAATTCATTATCCACAGCTCCCTCCCTAGAATGTCTTGCATGAATTCCATCCAAGACCTGGATTCAGGTATTGGCAATGAGAGCACTTACCTTTCAGAGTCTTCTTAAGATGAGACAAAAGACCTCCAAGTCGCTGAAGGTCAAAATAATCCACCTTCCCATTATAGAAGAGTTGAGGAGGGACATAGGCCTCTAAAACAGAGGAGAAGATTTGGTTTTTTTCCACAAGTCCCATGCACACAAAGTCATGAAAGGGCTCCTAAAGCAGACCCCAGGACCCACATTTAGGACTAACATTTAGGGACAACTTTTGTTGTAATAAAAGCACAGGCCATTAAGGCAGAGGTGATTTCCACAATGGAGCAAACATTAGATCCATGCAGAAAGAGGAGCAACCAACGGTCATCAACAAGACTGCCAGCACTTCCTCCCTCCAGCCACAGTCACTGGGGTAAACTGGATCATCAGAAAACTTGGCAGCTCTCCACCTGGCTACTCCAGCTCTGACACTTAGTCCCACAGGGATAGTAAGGCACTTACTGAGTCTAGATAAAAGGTCAGCCTAAAGTACGAAAAGGGAATGCCAGTGAGATCTAAGGGTGGGAAACCAACTGGCACTGATTTAGTTTCCCCTTAATTCCACAGTTTGGGAACTCCAAAATCAGAAAAATATCTTCCCCAATATTCTGACTATGGGATCACTTAGTGAAGCTGCCCTTCCACAGACCCACAGTCAATAGTAGACTCTGCTCCAGAGCAGACAGGGGAATAGCAAACAGTACAGGTGTCCTTTTGCAAGTCTCAGATCTAGATATTCACTGGAATAGATCTGCACACAGGAACTTTCCAGGGTGATGGAAGGCTCAGGCACTCATTAGAGACATAAAATTTCCAACATCCTGGAAAGCACTGCCAAGAAGCAAACCTCGTCCTAACCACAGAAAAGCCTGCAAAGCCTCTCCCCCAGACCTCACCTTCACTGCTCAGGGCAGCTGGGGTCTTTGCTTTGTGGCTGTCCCAGAAGTAGCGCAGGGCAGCGATGAGCCGGTGCAGGAAGCACACCATGTACTCTGGAGGGCACAACACAGCCAGGTTCTAGGGCAAGGATGAGAGTCCAGCATCAGGGCAGGTGTGAAAGTGCATCTCAGTCCAAAGGGCTACATGGAGCAGGCAGAAACTTTTGTGTTCTCAGCCTTACTAGCATCTCTAGCTTACAGTGCTGGCAGAGAGCCCAGACCTGATGGTGGGGCAGCAGTTTCCACCTCCAGGAAGTCTTGGGACACCTCTGTCAATGGTCTGACAGATGAGGGATAACACACACTCCATCATGAAAAATGGGGCTGATGATGAACACAGGGATGCAGGTGAAGAAAGGGCTTCCAACAACAGCAGAAGCCTGCCTCCCAATGCTTCAGGCCAACAGCCTGACCCGGGGCCACAGGAAAAGTCCTCACCCAGGCAGGGAGGAGGATGCCAAAGCCAGCAGCCCCACTGTGGCAGAGCACTCCACAGCCACACTCCCTGAGGGGCTATAGGAGAATATTCACTTCCCATCTAAGACCTCCCAAGGCCCACTTTCCCATAAATCACTGCACAGGACTTATCTAACTTGCCTGGTTTCTAGCCTCAGATCTCCCCCTCCTCACTCCCTGCCACCTCAGTGGATCAAGTCCTGGAAGCAGCCCAGTCAGAAAGGCAGAGTTCCCAGCCTGAAGGTGCAGAGAGCCCTCAGGGTCAGGCTTGCAGGAAGGCTGGCCCTCTGACTTACCCCTCTGTTGCTAGCGTTTTCCTGAAGAAACTTGCGGAATTTGTTTAGGAAGATGTATCTGGAGGCTTCCCCCTGGAAGAAGGGAAACCAGGTGGTAAATCTAGGATTTACAAAGCACATCACATGAAGATACTGTCACAAAAGACCCACAGAGTGCTTACCCCTCCTCTGTCCTTGTTGTTCAGCAGCAACTTCAGAATCTGAACCTGGAGACCTTCCACCACTAAAAGGGGGACACACATCTCCCATCAGAAAACAAGCACTGGAGGGCACCTACCCCTCTTAATCCCAACTGCAGCACGCTGTCCCCAGGAGAAAGGCTACCTCCCCAGCACAGGGGGCCCAGGAAGAACCAGTGACAGCAGAAGGCTAATCCCACCACTGAGAATTTTCTCCTCCACCACCTAGCACTAAATTAATCCACAGCTAAAAAACAATGCATAGGTTTGCTCCTGCCCCATCATGAGGGGCTGCAGGTCTGTGCAGTGGGGTCCCAGCACTCCTAATATACCATCAGAACACAACATGGCTGGTCCCCACCTCTGCACCATAGCCTGTCCTGGCAGGAACACAGCTGTACTTCAGGTAGTGAATAGGATTTGGAAACAGCTCATGGCTGCACAAAAGGTGTGGGATCTTGGCAACTTCCCTCCTTCCTCACAAACCTTCAATGCGTTTCTTGAGCCGCTGGCAGCCTCTTTCATATGCCCGACGCCTCAGTCTCTCCTCAGCACTCTCCTCCTTCACCTCCTTACTCTCCTTGCCCTGGTTGGGGGACAGACACTGATTAGTAGGAGACCACTGCACAGGGAAAATGTCTTCCCAGAAATTCCCTTAAACAATGTGAAATGGGGAGCACAAACTCCATGAAACAATGTGCCAGTGAGTGACTGCAGCTGGCAGCACACCTAAACAGGTCTCCTCCAGCCTTGTAATGAGTAATGGCAGGAGATCTTTCAAGGACACTTCAGTCAACCCAGTAATTCCTTAAATACTGTGAGGTTCCCTTCCAAATCTGTTGCTACAGAAACCCCTCTCCTGTCTGAGCATTACACCTCAAACATACTCTCTAAGGGGACAAAAAAGAAGACAGAGGAATGGAAAAGCTCCAGCTCTCACACTGTAGGACCCACCAGTGCTAACACAGCTGGAAACAGGGGCCATCCAACTTCCTCAGCCAGAAAAAGATGCAGATGCCCAGTGACAACATTTCCCCAGCCTCCTCAGCGGAGGGGCCTGCACTCACCTCCTTGGTGAAGCGGTTTGGCCACCACGTGGTGGGAATGAGCTCCTGCAAACCTGCCTCCTCCACACGCAGAGGGCTCTTGATGTAGAAGAACACAACAGAACGGAGCACATCGAAGCTGGGCTGGAGTTAAAGCAAGCACAGAAGCTACAACGGGAAAAGGTACAGGACATGTCTCACATCTATAGTGAGAGACTCCTTTCCAAACTACCACTGCAAAATCCAGAGGCCTCTGGAGATGCCCCGCACAGCTGTCACAGCAGCTGCCCAAATGTCACTACAGAGCTGGACTGCTCTGAAAGTGGTTTCTGAAAGTGGTTTTGCTCTAGGGAAATTAGAGATCTGTCAGGTAGAAATGGGTTCCTGTGTGTTACCAGGATGTGAACTATGCAACACTGCTCCCTCCCCTCAAAGCAGAACCTTGTAGGGAATGGTGTCAGGCAGAGGAGACCTGAGAAATGACCTCTCCAGACAATGTGGCTTCTGCCTCCCTGGACCAACAGGTCCTTGAAGTGTCCTTGGCTGCATTATTGAGGGAAGGGAAAACTGAGACAGAAGGAGACACAAAGGATACAGAACATTGCTGAGTAGGTATTTCCTAGATTTCTCATGCTTCAAGACTGCAATGGTGAGCCGGAGGTAGTGGATCTAGGAAAACAGCAAAGAAACAAAAGTGACTCCATCCGCAGAACACACAACTCTCCAATAACTACAGTGTGACAAAACGGCCATCTTTGGATCAAACAACTACAGAAACCAAAACATCATGTGCTTTTGGACAATGGGACATGACAGAAGCTTGCTAGTCACAGACTATTGGGGATTCAGAAGTGTAAACTCACTTGTAGTCCCAGGTCTGGGATGATGGGGGAGAACCTGTAAGCCCGCAGCAGGGACATCAGTAGCTGCTTGAGGCACTCATGCACTTCATACTCCTGAGAAAATAAGAAACACATTGAAGAATGACAGCAAGGAGTCAGGAACAGTTAGAGCTCCCAGAGTGAGACCTTGGAAGGAAGCATTCATTTATGAATTGAAAATGCAGGTGCTCTGAACCCACAGTCCCTCTGACTCCACAGGAGAGAGTCCAAGCAGAAGTTGGTGCCAGTCCTTTGCTACAGGGAAACAAGATTCTGAACAAAGTCCAACCCAACAGTCACCTACAAAAAGCCAAAGTCCCAGGCCCCGCTTGTTGGGCAGTCACCAGTCCTCTTCTTCCCTGACTGTACCCAAGACACAGTGTTGGTAGAACCAACCCAGAAAAGAAAGAAGTAAACTCTGGATAAATGTGATGAGAGAAGAGTTGTCTGTTTGAATCCAACTCATAGCCAAACAGCAGGATTAGAGCCAACTCTTCTACAAACACAGCAGTCCTACCAGAGGCTCCAGTTTCACTGCTAAGATGGTGGGCCTGAAGGAGTCATGACATTTTTCCATTAAACTTCTCACGGCAGCTGGCTGGGCCAGTGCCCACATCTGTTAACTGTTACCCCAAAGGGCAGACGTGCTGTCTCCAAGCAGATCCCTGGCAGTGACTGGCTCTGTGTAAGCACCCAAGCACTCCAGCAGCAGCAACTTCCCAGCTGCCTCACACATATGTCCCAGGAAGGAGTAAGCTCATGCAGCATAGATAAGAAGGGAAGCTGGAGGAGGCTTTTCCCCAGCAGTGCTGGAGATGCTGAGAGTGTGCTGCACACTTCTACCCCAGTCCTGCACACTGATCAATCTGCTTCGATGGCAGCACTTAAGACCTCCACAGTCAAATACACATTAATAACAATCAGAAGATTATTCTGATTGATAAATTTGATGTCTCCAGAAGCAGGAAGTTATTCACCATCATCAGTTCCTTTAGCAGTAGGAGGAGTTTAGAAATGCCTGGTTAACTCATTGCCAGTGTGTGCATTCAACCCTCAGTGCCTCGCTGTGCAGCAGCAGCAGTCAGATGAGCTAATTAAGAGGGTGGTCTACCATAAAGAAAAAAGAAGAGAAAGACACTGAACATTATGAGCATTTTGTAGGGAAGGCTCCTGTCCTCAGCACCTCCCAGGGTCTCCCTGGGATCCCTAGGGAAGAAGCAGCACCCTAGCAACTCACCTCCATAAGAAGCCACATGAGATCCAGCAGCTGCTGAATAAGGGGGTGGGCCTCCACTGCCCCTCCTCGCTCAAGGATGCTCAACAGAAAGGTCATGAGCACATCTTCCACCAGGTACACCTTGCACTGCAGACAGAGAGCCAGGTCAGCATTTCTCCACGGCACAGTCACTTCCCAGCAAAAGCTGGGGATTACTTTGCCTTGCAAGAGCAGTAACAAGCACTACAGAACCTGGCAATGGGCAGGAAAAACTCACCATAAGAGGGGAGAAATAATTGAAGATGTGAGCTAATGTAATCAGCACTGTGGGCTCTCCCTGCAGCTGCCACATGGATGTGTCTTTCTCCACCAGCTTCCCCTCCTGCAATGACAAACCCAGAAAAACTCATTGGATCCAGCCCAATCCACCTGTCCACTAACAACAGAATGAACCACGTGCCTGAAGCAGCCATTGTTGCTGTCCCATGCCTGACTGCACTAAAAACCTTGAACGCAGAAATTTAGAATGCCAAAGAAGCCAGGCCTGTTCCTCTGGAAAGCTGTAGTGCAGTCCAGATGCCACTATCAACCACATGCAGGCACTTTGACAATGTTTTTCTAAAAAAAGGCTCAAGTTTACATGATAATTTGTAAATGGGAACACCTACAGAGGAGGACAACTAGCAAAATAGGCCTTCATTCAAGCCAAGACCATAGCATATGGCATTCCCTATGCTTTGAGCATAAACAGATCATCCCTCATCCTAGTGGAAAACAGTGTTTCCAGCAAACAGTGCCACAGGCAAAACAACCCTCAAGGCAGACCTGCCAGAATTTCACCACATTACTGAGAAGGACATCAGTAGAAAGCTTAGGATATGAACAAACTGATTTCAAGGGTGCAAAATCAAATCCAGCAGTTGTGACCCTGACAAACACCAGTTCTTGAACACTGGCAATGAAACTTCATAGGACTCAGAGCAAAAAATCCCAGTATGACTTAAATTAGGTCCTGGAACTATCAGGACTGGAAGCCCATTTTGCAAACCAGAGAGCTCCAGGGAGACACATGCCCCATGCAAGCATTCAGACTCTCGTGTGTATGGAAACATCTGAGCTGGCAGCATGTGCCAAGGAGAGCAGAACCACATTTCCCAGCATGGTGCCCCTCAGATCCACCCAGTGATGCCAGCCTACCGTCACATCTATTCCAATGTGGATCACATTCTTCAAGAAGCCCAACAGCTTCCGAGCCTTCACCAGGTCTGCCACAGGAGGATCCTGCAAGGGCCGGTAACCTTCCACTGGATAAGTAGGGAAGTGTTAAGGGAAAATGCAATCTGATCATTTTGGGATTCTTCTGTCTATGTAAGGAAAAGACTCTGTCTGCTTTACTTTGTACCCAGTCCCAGTTCAAACCACAGTGCCTTCTACATGGATGATAAGCCACAAGCTCTTATCTCCACTTCCTCAATACTGCAAGCAGAAAGTATTTCACTTCTGCTTGGTGTGAAATACTTTTTTCATCAGAAAGACCAGCTGGAGGTCCCACTACAGCCATCAACAGGCACAGCCAGGACTGCTCTGACAGGAGCTCCAGGCTTCAGCACTCACACAGCAACAGGCAACACTAATGTTATGTCAGAGGTACCATATGTCTGGGAGGTAAAAGAGATGAGTGACCAAAAGGCTCAGCAGCACAGTAGCATTAGGGTTTCCAAGACTGCAGAATTTTGCAGGAGCTGAGTGGCTGGGAGCAGGCTGCCCCCAGCTGTAGCAGCAGCTTCTGATTCAGGGCTGAAAGCAACTCTCATTTCAGAAACTTGTGTTTGTGTCCTGGAGTTCTGCTTCAGCTAAGGAGGTATTTGGCTCTTCTCCCCCTGACTCAGCTCTGCACACAAGTGCTGACAGCAGAAAGTGAACTGCAGTCAGTGTGTATATTCTACAGCCTCCGAAGATGGTCTCAGGACAGGCTCCTCTCCCCACACCTAAAGGATATCGGAGTGGACGGCTTCCGAAGTTAAAAGCAACAGACTCTTTGAAGGAGAGGCTGATGGCAGGGAAATAAGCCATGCCAGCACCCCTGGTGATGTTATCAAAGGCAGTTCCCAGAGATATGCCGTTCCTGAAAGAAGGAAAAGCCACAAGGTTTTAGTTACAGCAGTAGGGGTCTGAGGTCAGCTGGGCAATAAAGATATCAACTTGCCAATTAGGACAGGCCAGTCAGTCATGCCTCCTGTCATTCTCAACCTGGCACACATGCAAATGTCACAGCTCTGCTGAGTAACAGCCATGAGAAGCACAGGGGCACTCCCATCTTCATATGAGCATGGGAAGGCACTGGAGTCTACACAACATGCAGAGCCCACTCAGCTTCAAGGGCAACCCAAATCTGTGAGATAACTAAAGCAGTAGAACATTTCAAAGCATGTGATTTTTAGGCCTCATCTATTTGATGCTGGTGGCAATCAAGGATAATGCTTTCAATCTACTCCTCCATAAAAGATGACAGGGACCATCTAACAATTCTTAATTGCAACTGACTTGTTGCAGGCCAGGGCCAGAGAACAATTCTCATTGTGTATGGGAGCTGGAAACTGGAGATTTATCATCCTTTCCACAGCTCCTTGTGAATTTAGGACAGGCAAGGTCTACACTAACCACAAAAGTAATGAATTAAAGCCAAGTGTGGCATTAAGCATCACAAGAGATACCCTTCCCTCTAAAATCCTAGCAAACTTTACAAAGACTTTGTAACTTGAACATCTTCTTGCAAAATGTTTTCAACTGAACTGAACTGAGACCAAACAACTCATTCAGATAGTTTCTGAACACAAGGCAGAAAAACAAAGGCCAGAACTACCAAGGAACATAAAGGGGAGAGAGGAAAAATAGGGCTCAGCAACTGGCTAAGCAGTGAGGGAACCTTTCTGTTACACACAGACATAAACAAAGCAGGGAATGGGGCAAAGATGCTTACAAGCAGAAAGCAATGGTGCCCTCATCAAGGTCTATCAGACAGCTGACGATGTCTCCTGCGGCCCAGGACTGCAGGAAAGAGAGAGAAGAGGTTAAACATATATTTCCAGGGTGTTCCCACATCACAAGAAAGACTGCGACCCAACCAATCCCTTGTGATTCAGGGTTAAAGAAGAGAGAGTTCCTTCTCTCACAGCATTTTCAGGCACTTCTGGAAGCTGCACATAAAGCCCCTGATGGGGATCATTTTCCCCTCTAGCACCAGGAATGTATATTTATCCCAACAAAGCACCATGCTCTGATGTGCTACAGAAAACCAGAGCCCTTCAGGGACCAACAGCAGCACCAGGCTGGGAATCAGTCTGCTGAGACTGCTAAACAAAGCACCCAGACTGCACACCCAGCACCCCTGAAGGACAGACAGGTGCCGACACACAGACTGAAGCTGGGAGAAAGGCTTCAGTGCTTCAGGGCACTTCACAAGGCCCAGCAGAATCCAGTGAGCAGAAGGAGTCACCTGCTTTCTCCTCCTTCCCCTCCATCCCATTCCTGGGGGACAGCTACTCACTTTGCCATAGTTTGTAGTGGTCACGTTCCACTTGCGCACCCTGTTTCCATCATAGGCATACGAGTCTGGCGTGTCCCCAACGCCTTCCTGCACCAAAGTGGGAAAGAGGAGACTCAGACCACATCAGGCATAGAGGACTCCTCTCATTGCAACAGAACCTTTAAGGGGGAGACCAGCAGGCAGGGAGAGCAGCTGACAGCACACATGTTCTGCCTGGGAAAAATCCTCACTTTAGGAATGAATCCAGTTGCTTGTGATCTTTGGTTCAGAGAAATACACCACTGACTACTTATTTTTGGGTCAGAAGAAGTGTACTGGCATCCAACATTTCCCATTTCTATCAAAGCAGCCCCCCAGGATGCCCATCACTTCCCCTCTCACATATTGCAGAGTGACAAGTTAGTGAAACTCTGCAGCTGACATCCCTTTCCAGCATTCTACCAAACATTCTAGCCAGATGAAACAACATCCCATCCTCTCCTGGGCAACAAAAGCCCTGTGGCACCAGCTGCTGAGGCCCATCCCAAGGGACAGGCTGCCAGCACTGCAGACACACTCTTTTGGGGAAGATTCCAGCCGAAAGCCAACACGTAGCAGTTCTATGTGCAGCAAGAGCACAGCAACACACGCAGCACAGGCTTTCTCACTGAGCACTGTTCTGTGGACACAGACCAGAGAGCCTTTTGAAGACTCTTAAAACAGCAGGCCTGGCATTTCTAGTGTGTCTGTGGCATTTCTGGCGTGAGTACACCAGCAGGGCACAGCTCTACACTGACTGAAAAAGCAGTCAGGAGGAGCATCCCCCAGAGTAGCCATACTACCTCCTGATTAAACTTGCAGTTGAGAGTACACCAGCCAATCTGCATGAGTCCCTGGGAGGAGATGAGCACCTCATAAATCCATTTCCCTGAAAGAAAAAGAGATGCCACACAGTGAATTCTTGTCCCCTGGCCTGTTGTTAGAGAAGCTGAACCTGACACTGCTCCCACAAGAAATACATGTGGAACACAAAGGAGGTTCAGGACATCCCCAGGATTCTCTTCCCACGCCTTTTACCCTAGCATTACCCAATCCCCCATCCTACTCATTCTCTGGAAAAGTTCAATGAATGAACTGAGGAGGAGGGTTCTCAAGATCTGGAAGATAATATTCAAGATTTCCTGAGCTCTCTAGCTGTCTAACTCCCCATACACTCCTCCTAGGGTCTTTTTTGAAAGCAGCACTGGTTTATCTCCTTACCTTTATAGACACACGTTGTGGCCCTGATGGACCCAAAGTTACTGTGGCCAATCACCTGGACCAACAAACAAAAGATATTTTAATGTCAGGCAAAAAGAGAGGCTTGCTCAGTTCTTCCCATTCCCTCTGTCCCAGTGCTCAAAAACAAAGCAAGATGGAGAGCTACTCACAAGGACAGTATAGAGACAAGAAGGGACATCTTTCCCACCCCTGCAGTTGTACTTGGAGCCAACTGGCCCCAGGGAATTATTAAGGTCCCTCCCACAGCTCATCTGTACTTGATAAACCCCAGTGAAGCACAGCATGGCAGCAGTACAAGGGCAACATGCTGACAGACAGGTTCCCAGTGAACTGGCACAAAAGTGTATACCAAAGTGACTATGATACGGGAAACATAGATGAATGCTGGATAAGTTAGAACAAAACTATACATTTAAGGTGTCCAGACTAAAGGCCAGGACTGGCAGGTAACACGCTGCCTAGAAACTGAACCATGTTAAATCCTGACTCTTGCCATCTTGGGACAGACTGTGAAGAGGAAATGAAAGTAGGAACAAGGAATTCCCAGACAAGCCAGTCCAATCCACTCTGTGGGTCAACTCTAGGTACTGCCAAAGTAAACTACAGCAGGTGGTTAAAGGGAAAAGGGAGACCAGGCCAGTCTGATTTGTTAGAGGCTAAAATGCAGGCACAGATTAAGAAGGGAATCAGCTCAAGAGCAGGGGATGTGCCTGCTCAGTGAAGGGGTGAAAGGAGTGCAGCAATTGCTGAAGTAGGAAAGGGTTAAATTCCAGTGGATTCTTTCAGCTGACTTTCTGCACAGGGAACATCAGCTAAGGAGCAAGCAGGTAATTAGTGGAAACAAAGGAGAAAGGAAAACCTCAGCTTTAGCCTCTTTCCAGCCTTTTAAGAAGACCAGAAGGAAGGAAGAGGCAGTCTGCTGGAGGGAGGGACAGGAAAGCTGGCTGCTTAGCCAAGTGAGCCCCTGGGCCAGGGTAATCCTTTCACTTCCTCACAGCCCCACTAAGACCCTGCTGAGAGTCAGTGGTACTGCTAGACTTTTTCCCAGGAGAGCTCATTTCCTCCAGGATCCTGCAGCTTTCAGGGCAGACTCCATTTACAAGCACTACAAAGCCACTGACAGGGATCTACTACAAAGAACAAACCAGGAAGCCCCAAGTGCTTTTAGTCCCACAAAGCCATTTTCTGCTGTGTCCAGCCACACACTTACCCCAAGTAAGTCATCATCGACCATCAGGAGCCCCTCAAAGCCACTCGTGTGGTCCAACACCACAGTGGAGGGACCGAGCCGGCCCTCTGCCACCTGATCTGAAACAAGAGTTGCAGAAAACCTGTTGGGGAGAGTTGTGCAGGATTTCACAGTTCACCCACTGGGTGCTTCCAGCCAGACTGTGACAGCACCTGGATTCTGCTACAGGGGAGGAAGATTTAGATACTGTTGCCTGTGTTAGACTCTGAGAAACTCAGAAAAGGGAGAGATTTAAAAGAAAGTCTTCACAGCGACTCAGCTATGCAGAATTCAGGACACATTAAGTTTTCCACATCACCTGAAAATTTTACTTTGACAAAATTCAAAGGCTAAACTCTCTGCCACATGTTTGGCCAACACATCAAATTTGGATTGCAGCCAGCAAGAAAAATTTGCCTTTCTAGGAGGGGAGCCAGGTTGTATCTTGCCACATCCTGATTAATTCAGAGAAACTATGCTAGTAGGAACATAGGGTACAGCCTGAGGCCCAAAGTGAATACCTGCAGTGGAGACCAGCATGTAAAAATTGTCAACAAACCTGTGCATCTCCCAGTGACTAGCACTGCACACTCCTGGTCAAAGCAATGGCTCTGCATATCATTATCAGTAAAATAACGCCAACATTTGCCCCCAAACTGCTTTTCCATACATTTTAGCCTCCATCTGCAAACAAACCTACTGCAAAGCTGGCTGATGAGCCCCTCACAGGCAGGATTTAAAGGCACAATAAATTAGAGGAGAGGGAGGCAGAACAGTGCTCACTCAGGGAAATATCTTTCATGATACAACTTGTCCTTCCCAATTAAGCAGCACAAGCAAGAAGCATAAATTGGACAGGCAGTATCTCCTACCTCTGCTGTCTTCAGAGCCATTCTCCTCTGCCAGCAATCGCTCAAGGTGCTCCTGCAGGTTCTGGAACGTCAGGTGCTTCCTAGGGAATGAACAGACAGGAGCTAAAAAGTTAAAAAAACTTTGTCTCAAATTTTTCAAGAGTTGCAGCCCAGACACGTATCCTGCGCTGAGACATGAACCATGAAGTTCTGTCGATCTGTTTCATGTCATGAATCTACAGAATTTGTTGCCCATAAATGAAAGAAGGACCAAAAACAGCCTGAACAAGCCAAGTAGTTAACAAAGAATCTTACAGTCTTCAGTCTGTTCAGGAGTGTTTTGTGGCAGTAAGAAAACTGTGGTACAAGGCAGCAAGAAACCAGCTGTACTAGGAATAATTATGGAAACGACTTTGCTTCAGTCAGCATCATACAAACATGACCTAAGTCAGGATTCGTTTTTTTCCCAAGGTATTTTGCAATACAAAAGAAGAGAGAGGACCACAGCAGCAGCTGTAGCAGTTCAGACAAAGATCAGGCTAGTCCAGCATCCTCTCTCTGTGAAAACAGCTAAATTTTGTTTTGATACTGAAAATTCTCCCATGCATTCCCGTTGGGCCACTGTTCTAGAGAACTTACTGCCCCGCCTTGGTTCTCTCCTTTCAAGGATGTTTATTTAACTGATCCTCCCACAAAAGCCTCCTTTTACTGTGAGAACCACTAGTAGCTCCTATCCCTGCTCCCCATTTCCAAAGCCTTATGGGAAACAACTTCTCACTTCTTCAGGACTAGGGATTTCCCTAAGACTGGTGAGAGACATTGTGAAAGCCTGATGGATGTGAAGATGCACAGAAGTGAAATCAAAGAATCAGTTTTGGTTGGCATGAGAAGGATGGCTTCAGCAAAGCTGCTTAATCAGCACTGGCATGGAGGAGGAGTTTGGGAAGGAGAGTGGAAGAGCATGAGACAGGGAGAGAGACGTCTGCAGTGAGCTCCTCTATGAAGAATTCAGGCCTCTGAAGGCGAGATGTCATACCATAAAAGTTGCTCTCACATGGCAAATGTTATTTCCAAGACCTCTTTGACTGCTACTGGGCTTTCTACCAAGAAGCCATGTCCCAGGAAAAAGGGTGGAAGGCACGAAGAAAGAGAGACCAGTCCAACAAACTATCAATTCTGTGCATTCAAGTCATTAATCACCAGACACAGAAATCAGAAATATTGAAAACCAAAATGTTCAGGCAGATGGACTGTTCCAAGGCTTGAAAGCTGGCAGGAGAGCTCGTGGTAAAGTAACATGACCCACTTTGCCTCCCCCGCACCATCAGCCCGGCTCACCAAGAGCCAGAGGGCCAAGGACTATTTATAGCAGCTCTGAGCTCACGGTGGAGCTGGCAGTCCTAAGTATAGCCCGTGGAATGTGACCCCAGCCACGCTGCAGCACTGCCAACCTGCAGGAGCCACAGGCCTGCTTCACTCTGCCACACTCCTACCTGCCCTGAACCTGCCTGACTTGCCTCTGGCAAAAGAGATGTAAGAGGAATTCTCCTTATCCAACACTACAAGTTTCTGGGATAAAAGGTGGAGGAGAAGTGAAAATAAATAGGAAAAAAGCAGTCAGTAAACAGGAATTTTGTGTTTCTCTTCCTTTGGTGACTCCTAACAAAAGTACCAGCAGTTCCACAGCCTGAAAAACGTTTAGTATTGCATGGACCAGCAACAGTCTTGCCTTTAGGTTACAGGGCACTAACAATCTATTTTTAATTCCTGCACCTGAAACCTGTGTACTTTGCACTTCCTTACAAGCAAAGGGGGAACAGGAACAATCAGGTGAATGCCTATGTTTTCAAAAATATTGTCTAGTAATGTTGTAGATGGGATTTTTCATGCAAAAAAGAATCCTTCCTTGCAAGCCCTGCAGTTTGGTAAAGCCATTAAAAGAGCAGATCTCAGAGTTGTTTCTGTAACACGGAGCTGCTTTTAACAAAGATCACTGTGTGGCACTAAAAGATCTTTCCTTTCAGGCAGTGCTGTTTATCTAGAGGTGGCATTGCTTGCCACCTGGGCAGTGAGAAGTCTGATACCTGTAAGCAGCTGCAGGCTGGTTCCCATCAGCACTGGTAAAGACTCGATGCAGGTAATCATTCAGCAGCCTGCTGTTCACAATCCCTTGGGAAAAACAGAAAGGAAATAAGCTTAGAGAGTCTAGGGTAAACTCAAACGTGAATTTCATGTACAAGCAAGAAACTGGTAACTATGGGTAAATTACTTTCATGTTTGCTGATCAATACAGTGGAAAAGGCAGCTTCAAGAAGACATTCATCACCTTACTGTCCTCACTAGCAGAACCAGAGTCCAGCATTACTGGGTGCATCTCCCCAAAAAAGGAGATGCAAAATTGCTCTTTCCAATTTGAGCTGCTCTGCCATAGCAACTGAGAGCCTGTAAATCGCTCCACACAGGTGGAAGCACATTCTCAGGAATCCTGCTGTGCTATCTCCTGATAAAATAACTCCAAAAGCTGAAAGTAGGATTCCAATTTTATTAAAAAAAAAATCTTAACATTACTGCAATTCTTGATGTCCTATTCATACTCAGGATGTCTCTTAACCACATAAAAGATGCTGAGATGGAAGGCTGGAGTTGCAGTCACCTCATGTAACCCAGAACCCTTTTTAATGGTGCCTCACCTTCACTAAACAAGGCTTAGTGTCACCCTGATGCAGCATTCCTTGTTTCTGAGTGCAACAGTGCCCTCAAATGCTGCATTTGTGGACTCATAAGCACACTTGTGCTGGATTGGTGACACTAAGAAAAAAAAACAGACTGCCTGGCAGGTAGCAGAATTTCCCAGAAAATTATTAATTTGAGAATTTGACAAGCTCTTCATCCTGGAAGGGGAACTCCCTAAATCAGATGAGTCTCAAATCAGATGGCAGGCAGGCAACAAAACATTCTCCAGCCTTAAGAGGCAGGGCTGTGTGCCAAATAAAAGGCTCTGTGACATGAGTTTCTGGAGTCATTAGTACTGCAGGAATGTCCTGTCCTGCCCATCCCACTTTGAGGATTTACTCAGTTTCAGCCCTCCTACACCTCACACTACCAAGGTAACTGCAACCAACTGGAAGGCAGCTGATCTCAAGCAAGGCAAGGGATGCTCCCTGGATCCACAGTGCTCCTGTTTTCACAAGGGATGTACAGGCCCCTACCTGTGACCTTGGACTTCTCTGGCTCAGTGCTCAGCCTGTAGTTCTTCCTTGAGAAAGCAGTCCCAGCACCTCTCGACGTCATTCTTCAGGGGCACTACTTCCAGAGCAGACATAAGACAGGCAGAAGCCTGAACAAAACCTTCTAGGGAGGATGCTGCCCTTAGACTTCTCCCTTTCTTGGAGGTTGGTTTACCTGAATTAAACAACAGAGATGAGCCAAAAAACAGCCACAGTCCTTGCATGTCCTAATGACATTACACAAGAGCCCCAAACCAGGTAACTGCCCACTCTGGTCTCAGTGCCACTGTTGCCCAACAGCTAAAACCTTCCCAGAGCAGATGAACCATTAAGCCACACTCCAGACAGCCACACAAACCCCACTCCAAACAAAGGCACAGGCACAACCAGAAACACAGGCAACCTTTCAAACCAAGCCTGGGCCAGAAGCACTGAGGCAGCACGGGGCCACAGCCACCACCACTGCCAGACACTGCTGAAAGTGGGAATGGGGCCACGCTGCTGCTCGTGTCCTGACAAACACTCCCGCCTTTCTCCTCGCTCTGTGCTCTTTAGGACAGCAACATGCGCCTGGTTAATCTTCTGTTTAGCAGGTGTTTGGATTATTCCACTACCCAAAACAAAGAGAGAGGAAGAAGGAACGAGACAAATGCAGATGGACTGGACTACAACAAGCGAAAGACCCAGCTGTCAGAGTCACCGGGATATAAGCAGACACAGGTAATATACAATAGTGTTTACAAGTGAAAATCTACCACGAGACTACAGATTCAGGAGCCTTCCTGGTATCACTAGAATGCTATCAGAGCTGA
The DNA here is from genome assembly GCA_013400175.1 of Phainopepla nitens. Classification (NCBI taxonomy): domain Eukaryota; kingdom Metazoa; phylum Chordata; class Aves; order Passeriformes; family Bombycillidae; genus Phainopepla; species Phainopepla nitens. Next base: position 207,141 of record VXBQ01017801.1, on the reverse strand, counting down.
CATGTGCCAGGACAAAAAGAATACATTCAAGTGGCTAGTTCCATCCAGCTTCCAAATGTTAGGTTATACCCCTCTCCTGCTTCCAATGGCTCCAACAGCCAACCCTCACTGGAAGACTCTCCCTGGGCATCCATCTGTCAAAGCACTTTGTGACACACAGAGCAACAGGAAGATGCAACAGGAGCAAAGGCTGCAGGAATTAAATGCTTGTTGGCAATCTTGTGCAGAGAAGAAACTAAGATGAACCCAAGAAAAGCCAGTGACTCCAGAAAAGGAGTGCCAAGTGCCACAGCAACTCCAAATCACCTGAGCTTCAGCTAAACTTGGGAAAGGGTTTCCCAAAGCCCCTTTCCTCAGGACCACTCCAGCACTCAGCAGTGGAGCAACACTGCCTGGCCCCCCCTCCTGCAGCACTGCTGAGCAAAATAGCGGGAACAAAGCAAAAGCAGCCTGGATCAAAGGCCCTGAATGATGCGTCAGGAACTCAAAACAAGAGATAAAACAATACAGAGAAACACATCGTTTACTACCAAAGCCGAGCAGACAGCACAATGTGTACTATCCTAAAAGTACTGGACACATGATTTCACCTCTGTCAGGACAAGTTAAAAACACCCGAGGGCAGTCAGGAGTGCCCACGGCTCTCCTAAAAGGCAGCCACTCTGGTAACCAGCGCTGCTGAAACAGCCTGAATGCCTAAAGCAGAGCATGCAGCATCGCCACACCGGCACCATATGAGATGCAGTGCTGGCACTGCTGCTCGCCAGGGTGTTTGCTCAACCGGAGCACATGTTGCTTTCAACAGGTCTGAGAAAGGGCAGAGCAGGAGCACACACACCTGCCCCACGTGCGATTCACAGAAGCAAAGATGCCCTGCTCTGAGCCTGACCCCGGGCTGATTTCCCTTCTCTTGGCAAGAGCAAGCAGCTTCCAGCAGCAGGGCAGAACACACAAGACAGGAGCAGCCAGATCTGAAGTGGTGGCGACTGGAGGAGGCGAGGAGGCAGGCCAACACAACTTTGTCTGGCAGCTGCCGGCCAAGCCCTGAGACTCGCAGCAGGCAAAGGGAAACGGCACAGCCCGACACGGATCACGAAACTGCCCTGCCCTCATCCCAGGCGTGGGTCCCCGCGGCACCCCCGGCCCACAAGCACCGGGCAGCACTGCCGTGCTCACACCCAGGAACCGGCCCCAAAGCCGGGCTCACCCCGCAGCCGAGGCGGGCAGCACGCCCCGAGCCCAGCGGCGCCCCATAACCCAGAGACACGCCCTAAAGCGGGCTGCTCTCCCTGCAGCCACAGACACCCCCACACCCGGAAGGCCGCTCCATGCCCATAAACACCCCAAACCCGAGAACCCCCTACACCTGCCTACAACCCGTGAGGCGCGGCAGCCGCCCCCCGATCGGGCGCCTCCCGCATAGCCTGACGACACTCCCCGAGCTGGCCGTACCCCGAGCACCCCCGCGGCCCCCGGAGGAGCCCCCGCGCTGCCGGGACCGGGAGCGGGCCNCATGGAGGGCGGGCGGGACGCGTTGCCGGGAGACGGGCGGGACTCTCCCCGCGCTCGGGCAGGGCAGGGCCGGGCCGCGGTGCCCTGCCCCGGGGAAGGACAGGGGGCACAGACCCCCCCGGTGCTGGTGTGAGCTTCTCTCGAGGAAACCGAGCAGGGTCGCGGCCGCCGAGACGCGAAGCTCCCGGCCGTGGAGCGGGGCAAGCGGCCAAGGCCAGCCCGCACGAGGGAGGCCAGGACAGGTGCGGCCGACCCCCAGGGAGAAAACAACCCTCTGGGCCAGACCCCGAACCCTGCCCTAGGAGAGAGAGGAGGAGGAAGCGACACATGAGCGTGGAGCCTCTCCGTGCACTTTATTGTGCCTGTGGAGTGGGATCAGGGCCAGTACTGGGGGACGGTCCACAGCAGGTCCTCTGGCGGTGTCCAGGCTGGCTGTGGGAATTCTGGGTCCAACACTGAAAGTGGGAGCAGTCTTGGATCCACATGGGCCCGGGGAGTATGGACTGGAGCATCTGACACTTTCAAGATAGAAACATAGGGCGATAGAATTATTTGGGCTGTAAGGAACCTGAAAAATAATCTAATTCCACCTCCCTGACATGGGCAGGGACAGCTCCCACTATCCCAGGTTGCTCCAAGCCCCATCCAGTCTGGCCTTGAACACTTCCAGGGGTGACGCAGCCACAGCTTGTCTGGAGAACCTGTGCCAGGGCCTCACCACCCCCACAGCTCGCTGGCACCCAACTCCAGCAGCCCCAGCACCACCAGCCAGCTACCCTCAGGGTCCTCTTGTGTCTCCCCAGATCCAGAAAATGTCAGACGCTCCAGCACCCCTGGGCTCGTGTGGCTACAACACTGCTCCAGCCTGCAAGACCTGCCCTCCCCATCTCCCCACAGTGGCCCTGACCCCGCTTCATTGCCACAATAAAGTGCACTGGGAGGCTCTCTCAGGCCTGACAAAAGTACCTGGCCACAGGACCATTACACTGGGCCACTGGGAACAAAATGCTCGATGTGCAGCTTCACCTTGCTATGTAAACCCAGGCCTCTTACAGCAGACTCATAGAAATGTAAAGGTTTCTGCCTGAGAAACAATAACTTTGCAGTCTTTTGCTCTTCTAAGGTATGGGGAAATCACAACACCACACAACTCAGTCATTCTTTCCATCTTAACACCAGACACTGGGGCACAGTGGGGCTGTAGACTCTCTGAACAATTCACTTCAGGAAAGCAAGAGAATTTCTCCACTTCTGTCTCTGTTTACTTGCCTGCAAATACGACAACAATCTACTTGATACAGTTCTTGAGCTCACATACAACCTTCAGGTCAGGTATGGAAAACAATCCACAATTCACATATGCATTTGGTTATAGCATGGCTGGAACTCAAGAAATAGAGCCTAGAAACCTAGAAACTATCTTGGGTTTTTCTTAGAAACCATCTTGGGAAAGCTCTTAAACTTGGGAGATCTTCCTCCTAGTCACAAGCCTGGACCTACCCAAGATTTCTGCGTACACTGCAGCTATTATCTAGCACATGGTCAAGAAACTGTCCTGGATCCAAACAGACTGAAGAGTTTACCTGAAATAAACAAGGGATTCTGTGTGGGAGAGGCCTGTGCCAGCCTCTGGATTGCCAACCATTTACCTCTGCCAATGCTCCCAAGTCATCTCCTAACACACCTGAGCTTCCTCTCCTGTGAGGGAGAGATTCTGCAATATGCTAGGCAGCAGGTGAAACCTCTCCTTAAGACACCTTCTGGAAGGCCTGCGAGGATGTCTTGTGAAGGAAGAAAAAGCAACCAGAGGGAAGTATAGAGCAGAGGCCATTTACACTCAGAAACTTACTGGAAAGCCAAGAGGGCTGCTTCATCAATCCTGGCGTTCTTTAGCAACAGTGCTGCAGCACAGGTTTTGATCCAGGGGCCGAAGCAGTTCCCAGGGGAAGGCAGACCAGGCTATGGGCTCAGGTGGAGTGCCCAGGCAGCAGGAACGTTTCCTCAGCCAGCATCAGAGTCCACTACTGAACCTTCCTGGACAACAACCAGACAATGTCTCAGGTACAACAAGGATAGGGAAAAGGAATGTGAAATCCAGCCTTGAAGAATTCAGGTCTGAAATACAATTCAGGGTCAGGATAGAAACCTGAACTGCCCAGAAGTCCTACAATACGCAGTGTGTGATAGTGCTGGAAGTGACTGCTTCCTTTCAGCTCCTGCCTTTAGAGTGTCCTCAGCGATCCTCTTTTACCAGCCACCTTCCAAGCCAAACTCCGGTGCTTGGGATTTTCTCACCAGCCTTTCTGTATTTCGCTTGGCCTTCCAAGGCCAGGGCATGACATAGATGCTGACAGAAGTGATTCATTCAGGGAACAAGCACCTTGGCAAGCTTGGATGTGGCACTTGCTGCCGCGGTCTGGTTGACACGGTGGTGATCAGTCACAGGTTGGACTCGATGATCTTCAGAGGTCTTTTCCAACCTGAATTATTCTGATATTGAGGGTGTCCCCTCAGGGAGAAAGTAGCCTTCAGTTGGTACTGGAGGAACCGCGCTGGGGAACAGGAGCCGCAGCCGAAGGACGGAGAACAGGGATCGGGGAGTGAGGCATGGGCAGCTGAGACCGGGGGTCGGGCACCGCCTCTGCGCTCTCCGTGCGGGGCCGCTCCGCCCCGTCCCGCCCGCTGCCTCTGCCGCTTCCCCCGGGCCGCGGCAGCCCTCATGGCGCTGCGCCGGGCGCGCTGGGCGTCTGTCTCCTCCGCCTCCTCCTGCTGCCGGCAGCCGGTGAGCGCGGGGAGCGGGGGAAGGTGCGGGAGCAGCGAGCGGGGGGGGCCCGGCGCTCAGGGAGGTTGAGGGGCTTCGGAGGCGGTGATCACATCTCCCGGGGACGCCCGGCCGAAGCCCCCGGGGTGGGGAGCCCCAGGCTGCGAGCTCAACCCCCCGTGCCGGGGCGGGGGCTGGGGGACGCGTGGTCATGGGAGCTGTGGAGCCGTGTTTTAGGGGCTGAGGAACGCGTGGTCATGGGAGCTGTGGAGCCGTGTTTTGGGGGTTGAGGAACGGGTGGTTTTCGGGAGCTGTGGAGCCATGTTTTGGGGGGCTGAGGAACGGGTGGTTTTCGGGAGCTGTGGAGCCGTGGTTTTGGGAGGACGTGGTCCCGGCGGCGGCGGGAGGCGCCCACAGGCGCACAGCGGTTTTGGCGCCGAATTGGGTTCGCTGAGGGAGACGTCCTGATGAGGGAGAAGCTCTGCCGAAGTGGGGTGGGTTTGTGTTGAGCGGTGGTATCGGCCGGCAGTGGCTGCGGGACCCCGCCTAACCCAGCAGTTACGAGCTGCTGTTAACTAGGGTAAGGCAGTGATGTATTGAAGTGGCTGCCGGTCATTCTTGAAGCGTCCCATTAAAAACCTTCACCTTTTCACAGTAAATTCTACCGTTTTACTGGAAGGTAATAAAAACACTGAGGTGGTAAGTGATGATATCCCATAAATAGCGCTACTTATGTAAGCTTGTTTGATGATTGAGTTCATACATCAAATGCTATTATTGATAATTGGGTTTTTTTCAGCAGCCCTATCTGTTGCTGTTTTGTTATTGTGCTTAGAGGATGGACCGTGTGATCTTCCCCAGTTTTGTCATGTGGTAAGAAAGAGCGGATATGATCACAGAACTTAGCTGGTGAGGTCTCAGGGGAGAGGCACTCTTTGTATTTTATATATCAGTGGTGTCACTTGATCAGAGAGCTCAAATTCTGCACAAACCTGTGCAGGAAAGTTGCTTGTGACACACAGTACGACATTTGACTTGGTCAGAGTAATCCAGGATCACAGTTTGTTTGGGGGGCTGAACTAAAATCAGTGTGGCTGAAATGGTCGGAGCTTTATCAAGGTATGAGAACCAGAAAGAGGGTTCTTTAAGCTGACTCACCATGAAGGTGCTATAGCTGTAACTGTATGCAAGCTGCTCTTGAATAAATAGGGGTGGAAGTTAGTACTTATTGCAGTGATTGGGGACTGGGTGGGAAGAGTTTGGCAGCTCTGCTCTCGAGATGGAGCTTGGTCAGTCTGGTAAAGATTTTGTGTGGTACTGATGGTGCGAAATGATCACGCTGATGCCCTGCGGGATGGGAGGAACCCCTCAGTAACTGGATTGTGTTGGGTGTGGACTGTTCTCAGGTGATTAAAATAATTACCCCTCAGAAGGCTAGTTGGGGGAAAAAGTGCCATCAATTGATCATCAGTTGATCAGCTGATGAGCTGAAGAATTCAGTCAGTTAAGGAAGAGTCTCATGGATGCCACAGCTGATGAAAGAAAGAGGAACAAAGTAGAGGCACCAAATTCTTCTCGTTTGGTGTGCTCAGCCCTTGTTGGCTCAGCTCAGCCACCTGAGAACTGGCCTAGGCTTTTGATTTTCCTTGTTATTTTATTGTGCTGCAGCAGTACAATTGTGAGATGAAGGGAGGAATTCTGTTGGTTGCCTTGCTGTGTAATTTCACAAGGTATTTTGGAATTGGTTTAGCTAGGTGTCATTTCCTTGGTAGGGATAGAGGAAGGAGGGAGGAGTCAGGTGGCATTAGGTGTCTGTGGATGAAAAATTTGATCGACCATATGTAAGCATATGTAAAGCTGTAAAAAGCTCTGTGCTATGGGTACAGGAGTTCCTCTTTGTATCTGCTTAACGAACCTCCATGTTTAAACCTTAGAAGATTTTTGTTTTTCTTTTTATCGTTGGCTGTGATGCCTAAACATTTTTAGCTTTTTTATATTTTTCATGTATTTGTAACTTTGTAGACTGTTAATACAAAGTTATAACTTCTAGTACTTTTCCTGTCCTCCCCCACAGTTTACCAAACCCTTACTAAAACATTTTTCAAATTCTGTTTTGTCTTGCCTTTAGTCTAGCAAGGACACTTTGTTTTTCATCATAGACACAGTAAAGTGTAGAGCTAAAAAAGATTGGAGGGGCTCCAATGGGGGAAATTACCTTACCAACTGCTCTTCTTACTGGACAATATTTGATATACTAATTAACCTTATAAAAATTGTAGAAATACTGTATTGTGTGTGCATATCACCATATTGTGCACCATTAAGGCTTTCAATTAAAGACTTGCATTCATATTATCATTTTAAGACTGTTTGGAAAGGTTTTGTGTTTTATTCCAGGCAAGCTGAAGTGTTCAGGTATTTCTTGATGCCAGAGAGTGAAGACTTAAATTTTCAAATGTTAAAGTCAGTTTAAATATTGTCTTTGCCTCTTCCTGTTTCCTTTCTCTGAACAACTACACCTGAAGGAATTGGAGTTTTTTGGATGGAGTGTGGTTTAGGAGGAAGCTATCTTGTTAATGTGATAGGAAGGAAAATGATCAACAGAAACCAGCTGACTGCAGCGTTTGTCACTGAAAAATGAAGTGATACCCTTTTTGGGAAATTATTTTTGCTTAAGCTTTGCAAAGGATTTTTATGTGGCAGCTAAAAGCTTTTCATGTGCCATTCTTGTGGTGCAGTTACTCAGGCTTGGGAGGGCAAAGACAGAGGAAACAGCCAGTCTCTTGAGGAACTTAAGTGTCAGCCCAATGCAGTTCTGAAAAGTGTGGGATGTTCCCTAAGGGAGCCATCCTGGTACATGAAATCCCCTTTGCATTAGCACTGTAGCTGCAGCAGGTGATGCTTGCAGTGGGAATGCTACTAGACTGATTTTTGTTCTAAGGATCTGTTGTATGACATCTCTGGTTTTTTTGCAATGGATCACCAGGATCAGGATTTTCTGTGAAGTGTAGAAAGCAACAGGTAGAAACAACCAAATCAAGCAGGGAAATCCAAACCTACAGTGAATGTGGTGGTGTTGCATCCTTTCCATCTAGGAAAATTTAACCTTTTCTTTTAACTGATCTTAGGGCTTTTTTTGTATTTGTAACCTTTTTGGCAACTCATGTTGCTCTTTGAGTCTGTGCAGTAATTTGGTAGCTACTATCAGATATAGAGTTCCACCAGCATCTCATATTTTCATGCACTTTAGTGCTTATGTCTGTATGAACATTTAGATAGAGGTGCTTGATGAAGATGAGTTACTCTGTGTGTGAGGAGTATTTGCCTTTGCTATACACTAAAGGAAATACTTGGTTTGTAAGATCTCACCCAAATACTTTCAGCATATTTAAATGTTAACTTAGGTGATCTGGCCAGTATGAGAAAAAGACTTTGTATGATTATTTCTTTACTTATTAACTGCTGGTTTGTAACTCTTTTCAGTTTTGGGTGAGGATTGTCAGGCGTATACTGGTTATTTTGGCAAAGCACAACTTGCCCAACCCTGTCCTCATTTCTGCTGTGGAACTTGTCTGAATCGATACTGCTGCTCTAATGTACTCCTAAAATTTGATGAACAAAAACTCCAGTGCAGTCAGGTTAAAGAAAGGTATGAGGCAAACTGGATGTATACAACACGTTATAATTCTGCCATCAAATGACAGAAACACACTGTTTAGTGGTTAAATTTTCCTACAGGATCTTTCTCCTCTATATATCTATCAGGCTCTATCAGGGATCAACATTAATGCTTCTAACTTACCTGTAAAATGGGAACAATGAGCTGGATAAATTAATGCATGAACTGATGTATGTCTTCTTGATCATTTTCAAATACTTACACTGTACTTAATTTTTCTTAGGATTACTGATATAGAAGACCCTTTGGAAGCTTTAAAGAAGACCAGTGAGAAAATGAGGGAATTCCGTGAATCATCATCCAACTGGTTGGGATGAAGCTTTGATGTGCTTTTTTTTTACCTTGGTGGGAGGGCTTCAAGGCCTGATACAATATGCTTTGATGTTTGTTAAAATGACTCTCGTTGTCAGTATTACTGTATCATGTGGAAAGTCCTTGTTATTGAAAGCTTAACTTCACACTTTAGAATGCTCCAGGACACCAGATTGGTACCCCTGGTACCTGCTCCAGATGTGAGAGGCATCCCAAAGGAGCAGAGAGAACACTCTCTAACAGCACCTGGTGTGGAGTTCTGACTGTAGTCACAGAGTGGATAATGTGGAAAATTGCCAGGCTTGCTGTGGAGAATCGTTGAGCACAAACCTGAGCTGAGCCATTTGCTTGTCTGGCACCTGGCTCAGGCAGGGCTTAACCCCTGAAGAATGTCTGGGCTGAAACACTGGCCTGAGCTCAGTGTGGTCTCTCTGAAGCACAGGAGAGCACCCACATCTCTGCAGGGAAAGTGAGCATCACTGCCCTTTACCCAGGCATAAGAGGCCTTGTTCAAAGTACAGATCTGGTCTTTGGAGGCCATGGTGATGTGCAGTTGTAGTGTGGGAGCAAAGTCTGTCAGATATCCTTTAGCCAGGTGGAGGAGAGAGTGACACTGAAATGCCCCACTTCTGTTCTGCCTTTGGTTCAGTTTCACTGAAGGTAACAGAAACTCTCATGAAATTGGTGTTTGGTTTTCTCCATGCAGAGGATGAGAATGTGATCCCACTTGGTGGACAAATTGCTCCTCTCTCCTCCCCGAAGCAGGGATGGCTGTGCCAGAGCATACCTAAGCTTAATTAATGGTGAAAGTGAGCTTAGTAAAAAGTTAAATTTGTGGTTTTTTTTTGTTGTTAATCACTGACTAACTTCAGTTACTTAGGGCTAATGGAGTTAATGCATTTATCCACTGCTGCTGCAAATCTATGTATGGTCTATTTGGTTTTGGATTTTGCAAAACTGCCTTGGAACCATGCTGTCAGATGATTGTCTAATCCATGCTTTTAGCACCACAGACAACAAAAAGAATCTCTCTTTTTTTGTGTACATTTACCTTTCATAAGCACTTGAAACTTAGCTAGGTAACTTGAATAAATAATAAATTCTATTTTTTGAGATTAACTCTCTTGTTACAGGATCTCTGACTCACAGATTTTTCAGGATTCTGATGATTTCTTCGATTCTGGCCCCAGGTAAGCCAGGCAGGCTTTTAAAATGGGATTTGTGTAGAGGTCCTTCATTGTATAATCAGGACATGTGGACTTGGCAGTGCTGGGTTAACAGTTGGACTCGGTGATCTTAAAGATCTTTTCCAGCTTAAACGATTCCATGACTCTGTGCTGCTAGAATACGAAAATAGAAATAATTATTTGTGTGTTAAAAGTTTGGAGCACTCAAAATCTGTGTATGTGTTGGAAGAAGGAGAGACATGAGGAAGAGGCTGGATGTTGCTATTTAGACCATAACAGTCTCTGTCTATAATAATCTGTATCCTTCCTGCTGAACAGGAGGTTGGAGCATTAGCACAGAATTACGGAACAGTTGGGGTTGGAAGGACCTCTGGAGATCCAGTCCAATCGCCCTGCCAAGGCAGGGTCACCTGGAGCAGGTGACACAGGAAGGTGTCCAGGTGTGACTTGAATGTCTCCAGAGGAGAGACCCCACACACTCTCTGGGCAGCCTCTTCCAGTACTCTGCCACTCTTAACATAAAGAAGTTCTTCCCCATGATGAGGTGGAACATCCTCTGTTTTACTTTATGGCCGTGACTCTGTGCTTTGTACTCTTAGAAAATCCACATTGGCTCTGGGAGAAAATCTGCTTTTGTTTGAACTATTTCCTTGGTGTTCTAGCATCTTTTGTGGTTGGTTTTTATCAATATTTCTCCACCTGTTTCCTCTTGGGAAGAAGTAAATTCCTTTAAGCCTATATGGGTGATGGCAGGAGTCCTCCTGTAAAAATATGTCAGTTTTTCATAGTGCAGAAGATGCTGAAGGGAGGGCAGGAATTAATCACAGAAAGTTAAAGGGTTGGAATGGACATTAAGGATGATCTATTCCCAGCCTCCCNTGGGGTAAGCGGCGCGGCTCGGGGGCTTGGGACGGGAGCCCGGCGGCGGCAGGGGGAGCCCGCCCGGCCCTCCCGGTGCCTCCGGCGGAGCGGGCTCGGTACCGCCTGCCAGCGGGGCCGGGGCCGTGCGCCCTCCGCGGCACAGCCGGGCGGAGCCCCCGCGCTGTGCGACTCCAGGCGCGTCTTTCCCCGCGGGGGAGGAAGGAGCCGCGCTAAAGG
>VXBQ01017801.1:163582-196166 GCA_013400175.1 Phainopepla nitens | reverse complement strand
GGGAGGAAGGAGCCGCGCTAAAGGCGATAGGCACCGCCGTGGTGGTGTGGAGGGGGTACGAGGAGGATGCCTTGGAGCCTTGGTCTCTTTTGGCGAGGTCCCTTCCACAAGGAGAAGGGTTTGATGCTCCTTCTCAGCTAGGCTGATCTTCTTTCTTCAGATGTGTGGTGCCAGTACAGCAGGCGTGAGCTTTATCTTGAAGTCAGGGCTTGCTCTTTGTAAAGGACAGAAAAGAAAAACCATTTAGGAAGGAGCAGTTAAATTGTCTTAATTACCTTGGTTTTCAGCTGTGGAATGTCTAAAAAGAGAACTATACATGTTTCAGCCTGAGAAGATGGGTGACTTCTCTTTTGCCTTTGAATTACATTGTAGCTTTAAAAAATTGATGTTGTGCAAAGGCCTAGACTTGACATCAAACTTACCTTTTTGTTAGACAATTTTATTAGAAAGGTGGCAATTACTTACAGTAATACTGTCCTTGAAAAGCCACCTGGATATGACTCTGGAGGAAAACCACATCTCAGAACTTTCCAAAATGACTTATGACTGAGCTGTCCCATTTCAGCTGTTTCAGTACTGGGAATTGCAGTGAGTGGCACTGTCTATGACTGCAACTGGTGGGACACCAAGTAGGTTTTTGTTTAGTTACAGACAGTGCCCGGGGTTTGTGTTGTGTTTGTTGAGGTTTCTGTGCTTTTTTTTAAGCAAGTAGTAAGCTGTATTCCTTCTAGAAGTGTTGTCCTGCTTCCTTGCCTGCAAGGTATACTCCACCCTCTCTCTCCGTGCCAATTTCTTTTAAAAGGCAGGTTTTGCCTTGTTTCTTGATGACTGTGTTAATTTAATTCTTCACTGTGTAGAGAGAAGGGCTGATGTCATTTGGAATATTTCTTTGTATCACCAACAAGATGAGCCTGCTTTTTTGAACAGTTTGTAACATGACAGAAGGCAACAAGGGGCAACTCCCTTTAGTGTGCCCTGTTCTTTCTTAGGAGTTGCTAATATTACCTTTGCCACTGCCCTGGAGAAGGAGGTGATGGTTTTCTGGCATTATGGACCAGAACGTGTTTAGTTCCCCATTCTTGCATCAGGCTGATTTCTAGATCGAGTTACCGCCCTGGCACACTGCTCATAAATCCTGTGTTTTTAAGAGAAGTTCCCCTTTCTGAGGGCTACTTACAAACTACCTGTTGATTGCCACTGGACGCTGTGGTCTGGGTGTTTCTTCTCCCTGCTTGGAAATCCTGCCACAATTACACCCCAATCCTAAGGACAGGGTTAGGGAAGGGCTACTGGTGGAATGTTTGTTCTTTGTTGTCTTGCCTGGCTGAGCAATTTCTAGTTTGCTTGTACTTTTGCTTTTTTGCTGTGTTTATTCTGAGCTCTTCTGTAGAAGTGTGAACAAAGCACCAGTTTTCAGTAGGTTTCTTTTTAGTATCATCCTTTAATATTAATATCTTTCAGTGTTTATATTGAGTGTCAGGTGCTGTTGAGGCAGACGTGCACTTTGGGCCACCTTTTAAGTGTATTTCACATTGCAAGCAGTCCATACCCTATAATCTTTGGACTTTCTAAAGACCATGAATTACACTCCATTGAAGTGTCTTAATAATGCACTTGTAATTACTTGAAAGCATTTTACTTCCCAGAATGCTGCATTTGGAAGAAAATGTAAGCATTCTAGGAAAAGTATAAAAGTCAGGGTTAACTCAGATTCAGACCTTTTACTTTGTTGATCAGTCCTTAAAGATCATGTGGAACTTTTAGGTCAGGGTGTAGGCATAGGTTTCATACTGCTGAACTTGATAAACTTGTCACTGGTTTTCCTTGACTGTAAGTGATTTCTCCAATTTCTGTTGTTAGTGGATGTGTTGTGGCAAAGGTTTACTACTGGAAGGTGTTTCAGGATTTTTTTTCCCCTCCATTTTAATTGGATTACTGAGTTGTCCCCTGCTTTACTCTGGTTTCAAAGATGGATTGTGAGCAGTAAGGTTCATTTAGTTGGTTTCCCCTTTTCATTCTGCTGTACGTAGTATTCTTATTTTAAGAAGCTGTGCAAAAAGCAGAGCACTGATTCACCAGGACAGAACTTGTTATTATTTTCATTGGTAGTATGATTACTTAGCCTTGGTATGCCAATTTTCCAGAAGTCACCCTTACTGGAAAAGGAAATTAGATTACTCATATCCACAATTCAAGTAATTGTGAAGTATTTGAGTGTTTAAGGAGGTGGAGCAATTCAGAACATCTGTATCAGAGTTACAGAAGAAAATAATGTATTTGGAGCAGCTGATACTGGGCTTTCTAATTGGAAACAAAACTTCACGTTGTCTGTGTACATGGTTAATTGGGCTCTGTTTCTGAATTAATTTCTGCCTGTAAGTTACAGCAGACTGTGTAACAGGTACAGTAATGCTTTGAGGCAAGGCTGTTCCTCCTTTTAAGAAGGGGGAGGCAGAATGTCCATCTTCCTGGAAGCTTTGGCCAGTGGAGACAGACTAGCCTTGTTGGATGGGAATATGCTCATTTGGGCTTGGAGCCATGTGTTGTCTTGTGGCTTCCTTGTCCTTCTGTGATATGGAGAAAATCCATGTCATTCTGCCTGCCTTTGGCTGAAATGTGGCCTCTGCAATAGGCTGCTACAGGCTAACCTGGCAAAACCAGCATATTTCTAACAGTGAAAGATATGATTATCATGATTTGCTTTGTCTGGTTTAGATATTTTCAAGCCCATACTCAAAAATACTGTGATATTGAACTATACCCCATTTCTCCTCTCCTGCTATCACTATCAGGGATTCCAGTTTACACTGTCTGGTGTTTTTGGGTACTCCAGGATCTTTAATAGGTTGCCAGTGGTAAGAAAGTAAATCATGAAGATGATTACAGAATCACAGAGTTGTTAGGGTTGGAAGGAGCCTCTGGAGATCATCTAGTCCAACCCCCCTCCAGGGCAGGGTCGCCTGGAGCAGGTTACACAGGAATGTGTCCAGGTGGGTGTGGAATGTTTCCAGAGGGAAGACTCCATGACAATTGGAAAAAAGCTTCTAGAAATGTAAGCATTCTCTGTTTAATCAGCAGAAGATTTCTTTTCCAGTGCTGGTCCTTGATATTTTCTGTAATAAATGAGTTGAACTGCATACAGCCTGTTCTGTGAGGCTCGTGTTCAGGCGCAGGCTAATCTCACCAAGGAATGTAATCTCCTTGCCTGGAAACAACTGAGACTTGGATTTGAAGCTACTTAAAAAAACGTTCCATGCATTTTACTGGCCTGAAGAGTAAACATGAGCTTGCACAATTAGCAGTGGTAACTTGCATTGCAGAGCATTTGGGTTTGTGCTCGCCCTGTTCTCGGTGAAGAAGTGGCTTGGAGGTGGTGGAGAGTTGAGAGTTGTGGTGTCTGCTGCTACAGGCACTCAGGTTTCGTTTCCTCAGAAACCAAGCAGGAAGGAGAGGTTGAAAAAAGCTGCCCTGGCACAAGAGGCAGATGTGCATGGCTGGGTTAGTGTGCTCTGCTAACCACAGAGGGCTGTGTGACAGCAGCAAGCAAGACAACCTGGCCTGAGCATGCAGAGACACAGCAAGATTGATCACTTGGATTTTGTTCAGGAGTTAATTTTCCTGTGGCTATGTGCTTCATTGGCTGTAGGTACCTACTAGGGTAGAGTGCTCACTCTGGCTGTGGGTTTTGCTGTGCCTCTGTGTAACTCTGAAAAATGTGAATTTTTAACATATAAGTTGATTCTGGAGAGAGCTTGTAGAATTGGTTGCAGGTACAGTAACCCTCAGAGAAGGATCCTATAGCCCAAGAAACAAAGAATCCTTTAAAAACATGTTTAAAAGACCATGATGGCTATTTATTAGGATCTGTAGAAATTTGAACATGTGAGTTCCAAAGGTAGCTCCAACTCTGCTTTTTCATATCCTGCCATAAAAAAGCCATGGCCTGAGGTGTAGCTGGATATATTTGCTATAGATTGTGTTTGTAGATGTATTATGGGAGGAGGAGAATACCCTCAAATTGCCCAGCCTTTGAAAACTGCAGCTGTAGGGTCTTCTGTGAAATGAACAAATTAGTTTAATTTCAGGTAATTACCAATTACGTAGAGATTGGCCTTTTGACAAAATCTTTGTATTCAGAACATTTTATACTATTCATTTTTTTATATCCTACACCTCTGTTTTTATTAGCATGATTTCTGGCTTTTGATTCCACTGAGGGGTAAACTTAAAAACTTTTTTTTTTTTTTTAGGCTGTGAAAGGAACTAGTCATTAAAATCACTTCTGTGACTCTTTTGGTGAAGGTCTCTTTAATAACCAGTGTCATTTAAACCGTTTTAAAAGAATTAGTAGTTGGCCAGATGTGACCTCTGCTGCAGTGGTCTGTTCTTGTTTGTACAGTGTTGGATTTTCCTGGATGATCCTTGTTGTGCTGGATGAGTAATATTCCAGAAGAGAAGGGGGATGTGAGGCAGGATGTCACTTCTTAGTAGTACAGGATAATTAATTTACGTAATTTCGACTTTGCTTCTGCCTGAGAACAGCGTTTGGAAATTTTATATATGTGATGATATATGAGTAATGTGAGTAAAGAAAAAGCTATAAAAGCTGGCTCATAAAGCAGGCAAAGCAGGTGGGTGTAACCTAGTCCAAACTTCCTTTTACTGCATTTCCAGTGTCTTTGGCAAGGCATACACCAGGTCTCAATTTGCCAGGGAAAAAACCTCCTTTAACTCTTTGGCCAAGTTAGTGTCTAACTAGTTGCTTAAATCTGCTTTCTAGAGTAGTATGGTATTGGCAGTAGCAAATTCACAATATTGCAGTTTCTGTGGGGAAATTTTTTTTGTGGCACTTATTTGTGGTGTTTTTGTTTTGGTTTGGTTTGGTTTGGGTTATTTTGTGGGTTTTGTTTGTTGTTTTTTGTTGTTGTTGTTGTTGTTTGGTTTGGTTTGGTTTTTTTCAGTTAAACTTGTTCTGTTAATTCAGTTAACCATCTAAGAAAAAGCCTTCCCATGGCCAAATTTGAATTTGGGTGTGGGGGTAACATCCTGTGTCCTTGACGTGGGTGGTAGGAAGGGAGCTGACTCATGTTTTTTGCCTTAAATGTCTGTAGTGAATTCTCTTTTTGCCACTAAAGGAAGATTTAAAATTTATTTACCACTTGCAGAAGCAAATGCCTTTAATTGTGTTTAAGGACAGTTTATATGCTGAAGGTCCAATGGACTGAAAATTATCTGGTGGCCTGCATGGAGCTGCAGTGTTAATTCTTGCACTGCTGAGGAAAGACTTCAGTCCCTCTGAATGCAGACTTGCCTTTTCCCCTTGTCATGTGCATATTTTAATGCACCAGTTACTTATAGCAATTACTCTCAGTGTACATAGTGTACAATAATAGATCTCCTGGCAAACTTCACCGGAAAATTGTAGTTTTAGTATGTATTACAAAGGGTTTTATATAAATAAACTCATTTAGTACAGGAGCACTTTTTATGGACCAAGAAGAGATGCTTGTATGCATATGCTATAATAACCTGTTGGATCAGGGTGTCAGATGTCTGAGTGAAACCACAAACTCCAGGAAGTTCCCTCCCTGCCACTTTCTCATAAGGGCTTTTTGAGAACCCGTTGTGCTAAACATGTTGATTTAAAAAAGACAGAATTTTAAAAAATAATGTAAATATAATATAAAAAAATAGCAGTTAGCTTTATTTCCAGTAGGTCCTTGTGTATAAAATTAAAGTTTATTATTTTGGGCTTAAAGTAATCCACATCAGATTCCAGTTTGAACAAACGGCTAAAGGCTCCATTCAGTACATATTTAGCAAGCTTCTTCCCCAAAGACTCTTGTCTTCTCTTTTTCTATAGCACTCTAGCAGTTGCAGGGTTTCTTGGTTCCCATGGCATTATTGTTGTTGTTTCAGGTTGTTTCTCACAACAGAAACCAGAGCTGGGTCCCTGGGCTGTGCTCAGCTGTGGGCTCTGGGGCATGTAGCTCAGGGCTGTTTATGCTGCAGGTAAACAGACGGGTTGTTTTTCTGGGGCTTCCCTTGCAAGCTCTCCTTTTGGGAGTACCCAGAAAGAACTATGGAAAGCTGAGTTTTAGAGGTTTTAATTTAATCTGTGTCCCTGCTAGAGCAGTTAGCAGTTAGTGATGGCTTGAGCTGGTGCTGCGCAGAGGGGTTAGTCAAAATAAAGTGAAACCCTTTTCATGACATGAAGGGTCTGTACGTGGGCAGAACCCCAGGAGAGACACTTTGAAGTGCTAATTGAGTTAACATTTGTCTGAAACACCAGACATCACAGTTCCAATCCACACTTCACTGCATTGCAGAGCTTGTAAAATGACTTTGCAGTTACTCAAACCTGCCAGTCTGATGAAACAACCAAGATTTTGTAAAATTGAAGCCGTGCTGCTCAAGCTGCCTGTTGCCTACCACAAGAATCACTTGGAAACTTCCTGATCATGTAGAGATCCTGTTTTGGGGACGTGGCCAAGGCTGCACCACCAATTACTGTGGTTGCACCTGGACTAGGAGACTTAACTGTGGTGTATATTTTGATTGTCTGCTTGTGCTGAAGCTCCTGGCTGTGCTAAAATAGGCTGGTCACTCTTGCAAGTGTTAAAATCAGGCTAATGTTTTCCTGTGAGTTTGCTTTCTGAGTAATAGTAAATTATTTTCGTTTAATCTTCAGGAAAGTGGTTCTTATGTTTTGAATTTTTATGCTAAAACATTAAACTGAGGAAGTGTTTTGTTAGTAAAGTTGTAAAAACTAATCCATGTGAAAGGCTCTTGTGAATTCATATTGCTTTTTTTAAAAAATATTTTGTTATTTTCCTGCTAAGCTTTAGAGGCAGTATGTGGCATTGTGTGGCTGTGACTAAAATGTTGGTTAAGCATCTCTCTCTGGGGACTTGTTTGGTCATGCCCTACACCTGAGTCAGGGCAAACATGGATATTTCCCATTCCATCACATTTCTGGGAACTGGATCTTGTTCTGGAGCAGTAAGCAATGACATGCATATGCTCAATGTTTTATTTTACTTTTAAGAATGGCCTGAATTGTCTTTTGAAGTCTTTCCAGACCACACTGTGTTACAGCCATAACTCACTATTTGTAAATGTTTGTTTTTAAAAGCAGCAGTGCTTTTGGAAAGAACCTCGACAATGTGTTTCTCAAAGCGTGGAACAGATCCTGGAATCGATTAAAACTTGCACAATAAAAAGGCTGCTTAAACTAATTTTTCATAACTAGGTGGTCTCATAGTTCATTTGGATTTATTTTTTCTGTTTTAAGACAAAATTTTTGGTGTGTCCTACTCCCATGAAGGCATAGATATGTGAAAACTTCCTTTGCATCAGCTTACAAAATGTCACTGACCTAAGTGATTCAGACTAGTAAGAAGAGTTAAAAATACATTGCTGGAATAGAAACTTTGATATTTGAAAATGCTTTAAATAAACTCTACATTTTTTCCCACTTGAATGTTCAAGATTGAGATCTCCAACATGAACAACTGCCTTGAGAATTAACTTCTACAAATAGTATTATTTAGATCCTAGGCTTGGTTCTCGCATTTTAGTATGTCCATTGCATCTCATTCAGTCCTGAAAGGAGTAAAATAGGCAAGTAACTCCCTTTATGTGAGCTGATAGATATTTTGAATAATTAGACAGCTTTAAAGGTGAGTCTGTGAGACCTTCTCATTACACATACACCTCAGTGCTTTCCAAAGGTGAGAGGATAGGGGTAGAAGTGGAGGTTGGGCAAGGCAGGAGAGAGGTGGTAGGAAAGGGCAGAATGTTATCTCTCCATTTTTACCAAATGGAGCACATCTCTCCGTATTTTTTTTCCCCTGCATCTTCTGAGAAGTTGCAGTTTGTCGTTGCTGCAGTAAAGCTGCGGTTAGGTTCGATGTGTTTTTTTTGAAATCCTTGGCAAAAGTTTGCTTTTCTGTGAAGAGAAAGAAGCAGGAAATGTCAGTGAATGAGCTCAAGCTGTTTGTAACTGTGTGTGCTTTATTTAGACTATGGTATATATAATGTGGGAGTCTGGAAACCTGAGTTGTGATTGAGGCCAGCAGAGCACTCTGAGCTGGTGCTGTGGCCACCCTGATTTCTGCACTCTGACGTTTGTTTGCAGAATGCAGGGGTCAGGTGTGCTTTCGGTTTTGGGTGGCTTTTGTTTTCTCATGATTAACCATTCAGGGGAAGAATCTGTAATCAACAATCCCTCACATTTGTTCTTTTTCATTTATGTGCAGTACTAACGGTAATTCAATTATCATTTAATGTGAGTATGGTCTTCCCAAATATTCTAGAGCCCTTTAGGCAGATTCTTCAGGTGAAAGCAATCAAATGATGCCATTTTTGTCTAAGAAGGGAGGTAGCACACTGCAAGAGAGTCTTTATACAGTGCCTGGAATGTCTTGTCTCCTGAAGGTTCACTGAGTAAAGCATGTTGAGCACCATTCTGACTTCACTTAACTCTCATCCGTTAGTGGCAGCCTTCCTGCACCTTTTTCAGTGGTGGGACATCACTTAAATGCTCAAGAAGTGCTCAGACCAGTACTCCTTAGGCAGTGAAAAGACATTATTACAGTAAGGTAGTGACTGACCATGCAGAAATTCCACAGGAGTATTGCTAGTTTTGATTGTCAATAAAAATAGTTAGAAAAAAATTTCTCTTTGAAGAACTCCAGTATTGAAAGACAGTGTTGATGGCATGACTTAAAAGTTCACAGCACTTACTTGTTTTTTTCTGTAAAAGTCTCCCTACTTTGTGCTGTTCCAAGACATTAGCCTGCATGAGCACAAGCACTGGCAGGAAAATTATCTGTTGTGAAGTAGGTGATAAAAATGCTAGCCAGTTATCAGTTGTTACACTCCTTAAAGAACTGTGAGAAGAGCTAACTCCTCTCAGTTATATTTTACTTGTTGGGTTGTCTCTAAAAGCTTAAATATAATTTTATAATTATAATTTTGGTCTGCAAGAATCAGACAGTGTTTCATGGGTAGGACTGGATCACAGTGTTTGCACACACAACACAAAACTCTAACGTGTGCACCTGACACACCTGCACTTCAAACAGATGTCTCCATTTAACTCTTCAAAAGATGGGTGCAAAATGTCCTTGTGTCGTGGTGGTGTCATTTTGCCAAAGACACAAGTGATCCAAATGCACAGGATGTCTCTAACAACTTGGTGAAAATGAGGACATGGTGTGTTGGTTTTTTAGCTTTGTTTTTGTTGTGTTCCTTATTAGAGGTAGCAAATTCGGAGTATCTGCTTCATTGAGCAGGAAACTTTTTATTAAAAATAAACAAATGGAGCCCATGGTCAGTTTTTATCTGTTGATGGCCAGCTTGGCTGCAGATGGGCTTGTGCTGTTTTCTCTCCTCATATCAGAAATTAATTTAGTCCTGAAAGATAAGGGGGGCTGTACCAGTTTCCTGCTGTGCTCAGTAATTTACAATGAGTAAATATTTCTCCACTTTATCTCAACTTTTCTGGTATCCTTGATTCTGCCCAGCCTTTCTTAAAGTTCAAAGAAATTCATTGTCTGTACAAGCGAAGAATTTTAGTTGTCTTTGTCAGCCCTAATCTCTTTCCTTGAGACAAGAATTTCTTTCCTTAGCACAGTTCACTAGGAAAAAAGGGGTTTTTTTCTTTACTGGGGAAAAAGCCCAGGGAAGAACCTGGAAGACCCCTTCACTTTGTCTCTGCTAATGTTGCTGGAGAATAACTGTGTGTAAAGGAAGTAATGTCAAGTCAACTTCCTTAGTGAGAGAGCTCTTTCAGGGTTGATCCAGAAGTGGAAACAAGAGGAAAGAAAAAGTTGTTGGCTGCTCCACAAGTGTCAGAGACTGCAGTTGAAATTTCTTGTCCTGCAGTTTCTGACGGTGTCTGTAGTTTGTCACAGGTGTTCTTGCTGTTTCTTGGGAACACTGGAATCAGGAGGGCTAGTTCAGTGTACGAATCCATTGAGTGCAGTTCCCTCTCTGTTTTCTTCTTCTCTTGAAATCACATTTGTATTTTGCTTTTTACACCAGGCTTGAAAGAAATGGGTTTTTTTGGATGGTGATGAGCGGGCTGTGAGCTTACTGTGCTGAAGTGAAGCTAATGCTCATGAGGATGAGAGGGCACTTAAAAGCTGGCTGTTTAGGAGTACATGTTTAGGTCAGCATCTCAGAAATGTTCTGTGCAAATAAATGGGGCAAAACATGCATCTATTTCTCAACACATTATTTTCACCTTTACATCCTGTGGTTGTGTTGCAGTAATCCATTTATTTTCTGGGCAGTGTTTCTGACATGGCTCCTGTGACTTCAGGAGGCTGCAGCAGTTCCTGTTTCCTGTTGTACATGTAAATGCTCAGTTGCAATGTGTGTGGGCAATCCACAGTATCCCATTCAGTTCTCCACGGTTGTATCCATAGTGCTGTATTTAGTGCTTCACAAAAGCAGTGCTCAAGTCTGCTACAGTTACAGTTTCATGAAATGATTGTTTTGAAAGAGATTTGACTCAAGCCTTTTCTTCTAGTTTTTGCAGAAACAGAATAAAATTTATGCAGCCTCTCTTAAGGGGAAAGGATGCATTTTAAATTGAGCCTTTGTTATTTGTCAGTGCTTGTGTTCAGTCAGTGCTCAGCTTACTAAGAGTTAAGTTGCTCTAGAAGACACTGAGGTGAGGTCTTTTAAATTTGCCCTGGGGGTTAAGCATTTTGCAATTCTTTTTGTCAGTGATTCTACCTTCCAGTGTCACTGATACTCAAATGCAATTTTCACATATGTGTTTGGTAGCCAAGTGAAAATTGCTGGATGCTATAGAAATGTGTCATTTTGTTTAAAGCTGTTAACAGGAAACTGAGCAGGGACAAAAACAAAGACAACTCTGTAGCCAAAATCTCTACCAAGAAACAGGATGGATGCAAAACTGCCTCTCTGGTCGCTATTTTAGAGCTGGTTGTTCGTTAAAACTGACTTCCTGCAATTGTTCCCAAAACTGATGCATGGTGTGTTTTTTAAGAAGTAGGAGTGCTGGAGGCTTGGCTTCTCTGGAAGATGGGCTTTATTGATTTCAGACAGTAGGAAACAGATAATTTCATTTAGCACCTTAAAGGGAATTGTCACTGGCTTTGCTGTGATACCTTTTCTCCCTGTGTGGTAAACAGAACTTGTAAAGCTTCCAGAGGTAACTGGTTTTGTCTGCCTCTGTCATTTGGTGCTCATCACAGAAGTCAAAGCTGTTGTCTGGTCTTCCCCTAATAAATTCGGGAGTTTTAGGCAGTGTTTCTGTATCCCATAATGTAGCCTGGCATACTTGCTGTTGCAGTAAAGTCAGCATTTCAGTTCTTCTTAGCTGTGTGAAACATGGATTCTAAAATACCTGTTTAGAGATGCCAAGGAACCTGCCAAGAATCCATTCAGCACTGAGATTGTCTTGGGTTTGAGACTGGGAGGTCTTAGGGAATGTGGGAAGGACTTGCTGTCACCCTGAAAGCTGGGGTCCTACACTGTGGGCCTGGTCTGAAGCTGTGTATTCACTAAAACAAACAACAATCACAGTCAGACTAAAATGAGAGGGACCTTGTCAGGGGTGGTTCAGCTTCCCTGGCTTAGCAGACCTGGCCTCCTGCAGCACTGCCTTGCACAGTTGTTCTTAGTCCAGTAAGTACTGAGAGATTGGAGGTGAGGCAATGTGTTTGCTGCAGGTTTGGTTAAGGAGTGATTTACCAATTCTGGTGGTCTCTCTCTCTCTCTTGCAGTTTTGGAACCCTTATTGCCATTGGAGTTACTGTTTGTGCAGTGATTGTCATTACTATTATTCTGTGCCTCACCTGTTCCTGTTGCTGTCTGTACAAAGCATGTCGAAAACCACGGCGTAAGTAGCTCTAGATTTATTTTCTTTTTCACATCTTTGGATTTTTTTTTTTTAATACCTCCTGGAAAATTGTGCTCTTATAAGAGGTGAAAATACCCTGCTCAGAAGTTGCAATACCTAAATATTAAAACCAGGCGTTTAAGCCGCTTCAGAATGTGAAGTTGCAGAGGGATGTTTTGGAATATTTTCTGAGCATTTAGAAGTTCTCTTCCCTCCCACCACGTAGGGGATCTGGGAGTTGTTTGGGGTTTTTGTTTAGGGACCACCAGCACTAACCATGCTCCTTTTCCTTGCCTGCAGCTGTGGTGACCACCACTGCCACCACGGTGGTTCACTCTGCCTATCCCCAACAACCAGCAGTGCCACCCAGCTACCCAGCAGCTCCATACCAGGGCTACCAGCCCGTGGCTGTCCAGCCCCAGCCAGGGATGCCAGTGGCTCCCTACCCTGCACAGTACCCTCCCCCTTACCCCATGCAGCCGCCAGGACCCCCAGCCTACCATGAAACCGTGGCAGGTAAGGCAGCACCAAGTGCTTCTTCATCTCCCAAACAGCTAAAGAGACAGTTGCTCTGGAGAAAATCTCGTCTCGCTTACATTTATTATTTCCTCTGGCTATGTTAGCACAAATGTAAGCAAATAGGTAAAACTCAAGTTATGGTGGATGCTGTTACTCACCCTGATGGAAATTTCCCTATCAGTGTTTCAAGCATTGCCAGAGGAGGTGTGAGCTGGAGCTGTACTGGCAAAGTTTGGCAATGTGTGGGACTGTCAGCAGATCAGTAGAACATTTTACTAATTCAGCTGACATTTAGTATTAAAATCAAAGCCAATTAACATATATACATACACATACATATATATGTATTCATGAGTTGGATGTTTCCACATTCCCTTTCTAATTCTAATATTTGCTAGCTCAATTCTATAAGAGCATGTATTGACAGGACAAGGGGGAATGGATTCAAACTAAAAGACAGCAACTTTAGTTATTAGGAAAAAATTGTTTACTGGGAAGTTTATGAGGCCCTGGCAGAGGCTGGCCAGAAAAGCTATGGACACATCTCTAGAAGTGTCCAAGGCCAGTTTGGATGGAGCTCCGAACAAGCTGGTCTCATGGAAGGTGTTCCTGCCCATGACAAAGGGATCAGAAGGAGAAATCTGTTGACAACTTGAAGTTAGAATTATCAGAATCTTTTTTTCTTCAGCTTTCCTTCTTTCACAGCATTGTTTTCATGCAGCCTTATTGTTGCAATGACTAATTCCCACTTCTGCTGGTAATAGCTGTTCTCTGAACAATTGTCTCCAGACTGCTCAGAGGGGCCAAACTAGGCTATTACCTGTAGGATCTTCAAGCCCTCTTACAAACCTCCCTGTTCATCCTTTAAGTAACAAAGTATAGTCCTGATCAGTAGATAATGCCCTTAGAAAGTGACTTCCAGGACAACTCAAATATAAAATGGCTTTTCATGGTGTGAAAGATTTGCAAACAGTATGAAATTGTACATTAATCATGTGCAAATCAGTTCCACATGTGAAAACACTGACTTGGCAGGACTGTTGAATCTACTTTTCTGTTATAAATGCCAAAGAAGCTGTGGGTTTTACAGGATTATGCCCAAGTGCTTTGGCTTCATCATTTTCATATGAGGGAGCCAATAAATTAGTCATTTCACTTCTCCTACTCTCTGGTTTCTCAGGCTGTTGCTGGTTTGTTAGTTTTTAAAATAGTTGTTTCTTGTTTGGTTTTTTTTCTGGGAGCATACCAAAGCACTTTCCATGCTGGCAGCTGAAAATGCCTCACAGTGAGAGTTCTTTCCTTCATTTCTCCTGCCTGTTAACAAAGGAGCAGGCTGTTAATTAGGTCACATGCCAGGGGAGAATACCTGCTCTGCCACACAGGAGCCAAACCCTCTCAGTTTACAAGATCAGCAGAAGATAACCACACTAGCACTTTCCAGGGATCTGATCAGATGCTATTTGAACAAACTTGTGCTGTTTGACAGAGCTGAAAAGGAAGATGCCACTTGAGAGCAGCTTTTCTCAGAACAGTAGAAAATAAGGATCTCTTCCAGGGGATACACATCTGGTATATAAGTCAAACTCTTTCATGTGCTCAGTAGTGGTGGGATTTTTTTTCCCCTTTTATTTGACTTTCTTAATTAATTTTTTGACACTCAGCAGGAAAGCATTTTCCCTGAAGGAATCCTAAGATGATTTCTCAAGTCCTTTTACTTTTGGCCACTGTTTTTTTCTCACACACTATCAGTTATATCCTCTTGTGTGTGCACCCCTGACTTCCACTGGCTCTTTTTTTGGACCAGATCTGTNCCAAAAGGACTGCATTTAACACTAAAAAAAAAAAAAAAAAAAAAAAAAAAAAAGCCTGAAAGCCAAGAAGAACAAAGGTTTTTGTGATCTTGCTTCTGAAATGCAGATGTTTTATGAGTGAGCACAAGCTGTTTTCAAGTCCAGTTAGGATACTGGCTAAGTTGAACCTCTTAACTGTGTGCTCAAAACAGAAATTGCCATTTTATATGCAGAATTCAGAATGTACATTTTACAAATCTGGTTTTTTCTTGTGTTTTGCTTTTGCAGCTGGTGCTGGAGCCCCTTACCCCACCCAGCCTCCTTACAACCCTGCTTACATGGATCCTCAGAAGCCCACCTATTGAAAAGCCCTTCTACTGTGTTTCTGCATACAAAACTTCTCAAAATATAGTTTGTTCTGTTTACAGCATGCACCTGTACTATATTTTTCTGGAAGACAACAATTTTTTGTCTAAGTAGAGTGAAAATCAGTTCAATATCTTCTGTTTTTTTAATGCTCCAAGGAAGGAGTGTTTTTCTTGCAGAAGTTAATTTATACCTCAAGCAGATACAGAGATTTTGCTCTAGATACAATGAGAGAAGCATGAAGAAAGAGTATTTCAGAAATACAGAACCACAATACCATTTGCTGTGCAATAATTTTGAGAGGAATGGTTTAATATGAGCATTGTCAAATACCCAAAGCTGTAGCAATCTTTTGCACAGTATTAAAATGTAAAAACTTAACCTCTGAGAAACTACCTGATACATGTTATGTAAGTTCTGCCTGTTTTGAAGCTACTATTGTTAGGTAAGCTACCATTTAATACTTTTCATTTACCATTCAAAAGGGAATTTTCCTTTTTTGCAACACATTTATCTTTGGTAAGGAGTAGTAATCCATGTTTGATTGTCATTGAGCTAGTTCTAAATAGCACGAGTTGGTTATTTCCTTGTTTTCTGTCCCAACTTTATGGTTTATAAACTGTGCCTCCACTGGATGTTACAGCTAGAAATTAACAGACTCTCTGCCACTTAATGGACCAAATAGATCAAAAGCTGAAACCCTGAAAATTCTTCATAAAAATTATTGCATGGGTGTTTCTCGTTCAGGTAATATTGGACAAGCTTAGTTCAGCCATTTATTGTTCTTGAGTTTGGAAGTAAAATCAGCCCCTTAATCACACGTTAAGCAGAGGTACCTTGGTAGAATTCAGTCCTGCCTCGTCTCAGAGAAGGAATTTATTTTACAGGAGAGATGGGATGTCAGCAGAAGATTGAGATTTTTCAAATGCTCAGGGTTTTCTCACTGTCTCTAGTGGGAACTGTAGGTGGCAGGAACCTAAGAATTACAGACCTTTATAAATCCAGTCTACACTGGAGTAACAATATGCTGGGTGAGGGGCCACAGTGGGCATTAAACCTCCCTTTTGTCCTCAATATTTCCATAAAGCTGAGCAGAGAATGAGCAGTCAGGGAAAGGAAGGATTTGATCACAGCCAGGTAATGTATTTTTAAGAAGGTAATGCTTTCAGTCATGAAACATGTTGAGACATCCTCATAACTGTTAACACTGCTGGGGCTTTAGGCTTTAGGAATCTTTTATTGCTCAAACAAATATGGCAGAGATTTTTTTTCACTGTCCTCAACAATTCTGTCTTTTCCAACATTGAAATGCAATTTGTTGTTAATCCTCATAGAACTGTTTAGTTATTTGCATGTATCACTGTGACATAATCAGTGAAATAATTTTAACATATCTTTTACACTGATTTTACTTTTTTAGAGAGGCCATTGAGCCATTTGTCCTGTGAGTCTCCATTTAGGGTATATTATTGTTTGGTGGCGTTGTTTTACCTCACAGAGTGGATGGAAATTGCTGTTGTCAAAGGCAGCCTTGTCCCTCTTCCTGATTTTTTGAGTCTGTTTCTGGATTATTCCAATTCTTTTTTTTAAGAAGTTTTCAGGGCATTTCAGAAGAAACTTGTTGAAAGTTTTTATGTTGGGATTCATGACAACCTGTGCCCCTCTGTTATACGTCTGAGGGATGAAGTTAACAGCACAAAATGGTGCCAAGTGGCACTTAAAGAGCATGTATCCATGTATCCTGTGTCTGTGTGTTCCTCCTCTTTCCTGCCTTGTCAGCTGAGAAATTGGGCAAAACTTTGTTACATGGTCAGGTGTGTCATGGGAACAGCCAGAAAAGAATGGTGTCTCCTGTATGGAGGAGGAAATGTTGCCTTAGAAATCTGGAATGTTTCTGTGGGAGGGCACTGAGTAATTTATGCAGAAATAAATCCCTTGCTACAGATCCCACCCCTGGAGAGTTTATTCATGGAGAAGGAGGGCAGAGATTGTTCCAGCACCTTTGTTAGCCTGGGTGGAGCCAGGCCAGGGAGAGCACAGGTACAGCATCCAGTGTGGGGCTTCTTGAGGTTGTTGTTGTGCCCTGCTCTTCCTGTCCCCCACCTGGTGTGACAAAGGCAGCTCATGGCCATCATGTTTGGGTTGTGAGAGGGAAATTGCAATTTCATGGCTCAGTCATCCCTGAGGAGATGGGAGGGAAGTAAGGTGGCACCAGTAACACATTCCCAGATAGGAGGTTTTGGGGTAGAAGTTGTACAGACCAAACAGATCCTGAATTCAGGTCCTGAATTGCCACTGCTCTGTGTGTGTGGGAGATGAGGGGTAGGGTTAAGGAGCCTGAAAATGGACACTTCACTGGACATGTGCAAATGATAACTACATACAAGTGAAGAGATCAGTCATTAATGTACAAGGAACTGCCTTAGCAGTACTATTATTAATTCAGTTACAAAACTTACTGAAAGAAGAGAAAATGGTCCAGTTCACAGTGAATCAAATTGTGATTAATTTCTTATTGTTAGTGCATTAATCATCATTAACAATGAGGTGTAGGACCAAATTTCATATGGTTCTTGCCCTGTAGTCTTGTTGAAGCTTGTTTTCAAATACTAAAAAGAATGGGATGGTTACAGACAGGATGGAGATGATCCATAAGTTTTCAGTTGAAGCACTGCTGATGTGTCAGTCCCAGTAGCTGTTGCCTTCACATCACACTTGTTCTCCACAGTGCTGTATGGAGGGGGGAGGGAGCTAAGGCTTCAAATGTTGATATATCTTTTTTTTTATTTTTAAATTCTGTAAGTGCCTTTGTTTCAGAAATGTTTTGTGAAATTAAAGACAGTAGAATATTGAATTTACTAAATAATCATTGTTGCTTTTGTTACATACTGTAACCTCGCTTTGTATGTTGTTTGTAGGTTAAACATAAGTATTCAAACCAAATGGCATAAACTCTATGCACCTTTGTAATAAATGCAGTGTTTGAAGTACATTCTGTCAACTTGGTTTTCTTAGCTTCATTTTAAATATTATTTAGGAGTAAAAGCTACATTTTCCGTCATGTGTTTGACAGCTCGTGTTACTGAGTGTACTTCAGGTCACCTTGTATCATGAATAGCACTTTTGGTGGTGGAGACTGAAGTTGATATATCTTTACAGGTCACAACATAAAGCAAGGACAGTGTAAACTCCTGAATGATCTTCTGACAGGCTGCTGCCAAGCAAGTCCAAAAGGATTGATTCTAAGGAAGTCTGTAATTTCATTAAAAATATCTTCTCAACCTGTTTAGACTTGTGTGTTGAGTATTGTGCCTCATTCCTCAACTTGACCAATTCAGCATGAGGTAAGTGATGCTTTCTACTCTGTCTGAAAATGTTTTTGCTGAAGTGTTTGTGTATTTTATAGTTTTGATAAAAATGCTTAAGAAAGGTTGTATTCACACCCCTGACTCATTAGTCTTTCACTGGAAAACATTTTCTTGGAGCAGGACAAGAGTACTCTTTATATGACACCATGCAGCAGTGAATTGATATTTAGTGTATCAGCATTACTACCTTGAATTGCCAGCTACAGTTCTGATGTAGCATTTAAAAGAAAAAGAGAAAAACAGAAATTAAAAAAAACCAAACACTAACACCCAATCAAAACCCCATACTACTTGGGTGGTTTGGTAGTGTTACTTCTTGAATTTGGAGTCTTAGCTGCAGGCTGACAATGTATTGGGAGGTGCAGTATAAATAATTTCACTTCCAGTTTTATTTCACATTTTCTCTTAGTTGACTGGGGGCAGCAGATAAAACACATGCTCCTAAGAACCTAAATCTAGAAAACATATAATTGTTTGGGCTAGAAATGACACCAGGAAATTGCAGTTATTTGTGGTAATTTTGTCAGCACTGCTTTTTACTTCATGTGTTTCTCTTTTCCCATGACTTTTAGCAGGTGCATCTGTGCAGTGTGGCTGAGTTTGAGAAGTGACAGGCAGAGAAATGCTCAGAGGAAAGCTGTGTGCCTTCCCCTCTCTCTGCACACAGGGCTGAGGAGCAGAACCTGGTTTTGATTAAAACCTGCAGATTCCCTTAAGGAGCAGCACATAGGGTTTTAAAGGTACCTTTACCCTTTATTGCAGCAAACATATAGGAGAATAAACTGCTGAACTGAAAAGCTGAGAGCCCAGGGTTAGGTGAGGAATATTGCTGGTTATGTTTTCATAATGTTTCATCACCAGTTGTCTGTGGTAGTGTGAATTTTTCCAGAATAAAACTTGGCATGCATTTAAAACTCATGGCAGGGTTATGTGGGATGAGCTGGACACACAGGAGGGAAAAACTTCAATTATTGCCCAAACAAGCAATTCTTGCCTGTTTTATTTTTTCCAAGTACGGAACCTCAGTATTGTATCTTGGCACTTTTAGTAACTCATCAAATTTGCTTTAGCCAGTGATTTGGGGCCTGTTTTTTTTTTTTCTCTCTGGTTATTATTTGACCTCATCTAGTTGTTTTTGTGGCCTGTACCACAGGAACCTCATTTACAGCTTTTCAGTGAGCCATATAGGAGGGGAAAAAGAGGACGAGTTAAACCTGTCAGAGGTGAGAGAAAGCTGAAGAAAAATGTTTATCCTTTCAAGAGCTCAGGCTTCTGCACTGATGGAATTGTGTCCTCTGCAAAGGCAGCCCCCCTCAGGGCCAGCTAGCTGTTAGAAAACAACCTCTGATATCCCATTTCCCTTACTGCAGTCAAAAGAACTTTTAAATCAGCTACTGCAGCCTTTTCATTCTAACACTTCTTGTTCCTGCAGTGGGATTTGTGGTTCATTCTCCAGTGGTACTTTGCCACTGGAATCAGGTAGGATGTCATTTACACACTGCTGGACAGGGATTTCAGCTCAGCTGTGCTGTAAAGAAGGTTCTTTAGCAAAACAAATTGTTCATTCTCAAAACACCAACCTACAATATGATTAATGCATAGATTAAAACATTACTGTTTGTGTTACCTCTGTTAGGACACTCTACAGGCATTGGGTATTACATTCTGACCATATATGAAAATAAAGTGGCTATTTCCTCTGGATATTTTCAAAAGCAGGTTAGCCTTAGAGCAACTATTGCACTGGCAAGCTTTAGGACTAAGT
Organism: Phainopepla nitens; assembly: GCA_013400175.1. Taxonomy (NCBI): domain Eukaryota; kingdom Metazoa; phylum Chordata; class Aves; order Passeriformes; family Bombycillidae; genus Phainopepla; species Phainopepla nitens. The sequence goes on along the minus strand of VXBQ01017801.1, from coordinate 176,477 downwards.
TTTCACATTAGTTCATGCTCAGCAGTGCTGGCAGTCACACTTCATGCTGTGAAGATGTTGGCCCTTGCTCTTGATAAACTTCAGCCACAGTGGGTTTGTAGCTCTTTGTAGGGATCACCAATCACCTTTTCTTATCAGTCTGCTAAATTACAATCAACAACGTACATTTTTTCACAATTCACACTGGAAGTTTGCATTTGCTGTTACATTCACAGCAGATAACACAAGAGTCCATGCAGGCAGAACTGCTGCATTTGACCCTAACTGTAACCATTTGGCCATTACTGCCATAAATAATATTGCAGACTATAACAAAAACATTCAGTGGTTAGGATGACTTTGTTCTAATTGTTCAGCGTAGGTTTTTAAGCAGTAGCTCACTTGTGGGATTAATATTAATAAACCAAACTCAGGTCAGGGATGTTGTGTGCTACAGTACAAGGTATTTTGTATTGCCATCTTCACCTGTGTCAGCTTGGTTTAAAAAGATGGGGTTTTGAGACCTGACATGACACAAAGCAGTTGTTTGGCTTCTCTGTGGGACTTTGTTTCAGCTGGGGCTGGATGGGCTACAGAGGCCCCTTCCAACCTCACCAAGTCAATGATTCTGCAAGGTGTAGAATTGAGCAAGGTTTCACCGAGCAGGAAAAAGCAGCTCTGGTGAGCTCAGCTTTCAGCCAAGGGGAAACCTTGGTTGCCATCCCCACAGGCAAGGAAGCAGATGGTTGACTGCTGCTGAGGAATGTGATAATCATGTGTAGAACGTGCCTAGTGGCTTTCCTTTGCTCAGTACTTCATTGTTCAGTCTTGTGCCTGTGCTTGATGCCAGAGTAAATTGCTTTTCTCAGTTAATATGGAGGCACATCTTATCTGTAACATGGTGGGGAAATGCAGACTGTCTGTGGAAAAGCTGCTATGGTGGGAATTCCTCAGGGAGTGAAGAACTGATGATCAGGGATAATCAGCTGTTGTATACATGATTGAATCTTTTTAATCCTGAGAAAAGTTCCAGGAGAAAGTAAAAAGGGAAGAATTGCTGAAGGTCAGCACAATCTTAAAATAATCCTGACAAGGTTGGTCACTGTAAATGTCTTAAACAATGAATTATGGTGGTTCTGTAAGTATATTTCTTTCTGCCTTTTCTCTTTAGGAATTCAGCCTCGTTCTTCCTTAGGAATGTGAACTTTTCAGTCACAGAAAAAATTTAAAAGCTATGGATTAATTTCACAATGTTACTGTAATTACTGCCAGTCCAAGTGTAGGGGTTTGGATCTGTTTGGTGTATGGAGCCTGAGTTGTGGCATTTTAAAGTCCAGAGCTGGGAGAAAACTCAGTGAGAATGTAAATGTACATGTTTGGGTGTTGTCTGTTAGAGGGGGTGGATGGGAAGGGGATGCAGAGCCAGGAGGGAACAGTTGGGAGTTTTCCTACCAGTTTTTTCCACAGATAACTCTTCTGTTTATATGAAGTTTAGCAATAATCCACTTCTCCCTTTTTCCAAGTTGCCATACACACACCCCAGCTATGAAGCCAGGAGTTTTTTTTTTTTTAAACAACTTCTTATAATTGGATTGCTCCAATTATAAGAAGTTTGGGATTCCTTAGGGAACTGGTTTTTGTCCAAACTCTTAACTATTCATTTGGTCTGTTCACCCAAATTGGTTAAATGTTTCTTACCTCTATAAACTCAAATTGTTTAGAGAAATTAAGTGGTGAGAATGGTTGAAAAGTGATGGCAGATCACTGCACTCTCTTGTCTTCCTGGTTCCTGGATCCAGGCTTGTTCTTAACCAAGCCCCTGTTGAAAATTCAAAAGAGCTCTCCCATCTAAAATCACACACCTGTGGGCTCATATTAATAACACTCAGAGTTCCCTATTTAGGGTCTAAGGCTCAGTTGATGACCTGCAGCCCAGTGTGACAGTGACTGAGGATCATGCAGACCTCCAAGGCTGGGACAGCAGCTCTTCCACCAATCTTTGGTGCTGAATCCTAGGAATGGGATGAGATGCTCCTTCATCTTCACTATGACCAAAACCCCAGTCATTCTGCACACATTTAAATATCCTTCTATTGCCTAGGGTGCACTTCTCAACAATATCATCTTACTCTTTTAAGGGGAATTATAAAATGTAAGTTCTAGTATTTTTTGTTTTGGCATCTCAGTTATTACAGTTCCAGCAGATTCATGAAATTGAGTGAGCTCAGGTGACCAATCCTCAACAAGAAATTCAAAGCCCTGTAGTGAACTGCCAACTCTTAAGTTATTTCTAGAAGGGTTTTTAAAATCACCATAAATTGTTTACTACTATCAACAATATGAAAATTCTGGAAGTCACACAAGGAAGTGGTACAGCTACAAAAGAAACAAGTGTGCTCAGAAGGCATATGAATGCAATGATGCCAAACACCTTGGCACATTCAGCATCATAAATTCAGCTGTAGTCACAGTAAAATGGAGAATAGAGAGAAATTTCCATTCCATTCATAGCAGTTTCATACAGGATGGAATTCATAACCAGAACCAGTCATAAGCCATTGAGTGGGTTTGCACAGCAGTATCACTCTCATCAAAATTCCTTTTCTTCCAGCTACATTTAGATAGCACTGAAATAATTACAGCAAAGAAACGTGTCTTAGTTGTGCTGTGTTTGAGTGCAACCCAAGATTATCACTTAAAATGATGATTCAAAGTTCACATTTACATTGGCAATGATGATTCAGATGAGGAAGGACAGAGAACTTTGCTGTTGGCTAGCTCGAGTCTGTTCCTTGGTCTTCTGGCTCAGGGGGATACAATTCATCCAAAATCAGCTCTGCAACAAAAAATAATAATGTTTCAGAGGATAATTTTCTTTTCCCCCTGCTTCACACAGTATAATTATAGCTGGTATCTGCACTTTAGAACATACTGATGGTAGAAGACTACAGCAAACACAATTTGTGAAGGTTCCATGCAAACAGATCTTCAGATTTGTGTTTTGTCACACAAACTTCTCCCTCTCTTAAATGCCTTTTTTAGGGACACCTTCCACTGTCCCAGGCTGCTCCAAGGCCCATCCAGCCTGGCCTTGGACACTTCCAGGGATCCAGGGGCAGCCCCAGCTTGTCTGGGCAACCTCTGCCAGGGCCTGCCCACCCTCACAGGGAAGAACAGATTCCTAATATCCAGTCTAAACTGCCTCCAGAGGTCTGAGCAACAACCAGCTGTGGTACTTATTGAAAGAGAAAAGTGACAGAAGCAAAATTTTTATTTCTTCAACATGGGAAAAAGCCAACATTTGACTGATTTTTACCTTCAGAGGCACTCAGTTTTTGAGTCTTTTTGAGAATGGCTCTTATGCCTGGCATGGCTTGGTCATATTGATGGAGAACTTCCAAACAGTGTTCATGGAACAGTTTATCTTTCTGAGACAGGCTGTGCAAGAGTAAAACAGCATCCCGTAAAAACTGAATAACTTGTTCCTTATGTGCATACAAGCTGGTCTCAGATCTAATCTTCATCCACTGTCTGTGCAACATCACAATTAGGGCCTTAACCACCTGCAAGAGGAAAAACAGTGCCTCAATACACAAAACAAAAATATAGGAGCAGAAAACTTATTTCAATATGAACTTTACTGCATAATCTCTTCAAACTTTCAAATTCCAGGATATTTTCTAGCAAGCCAAAGCAAGCTTGCTAGAAGGTGGCATCCTCTAAAGTACAGGACACTTCTGTTTCTCTACAGCAGAAAAATAAAAAGAGCAAAAAGCAATTTCAGCATTGAGTACTTGGAAGTTCTCAGCAGGTTAAACTGGGGGAGTGTGGTGAACATACCTCGAGGTTGCACTGACAGTCTGTGCCAGGAAATAAAACTGCTGGTCTGGAGCACCACATGCAGCGTGTCAGGAGCCTGACTGTCTGTTACAAACACAGGCTGTGTTACAGAGAGGGCTGACTTATGATAATTCATTGCTAGTTTCAAATAGTCTTGGGGTATTTTTTTTTTCTCTTAACAGCTGATGTCTTTTACCTTCAAAGTTGTGCAAGTTTTTTTCCTTGTAACACTACACAGACAGAATTTGCCTTGCACAGAAACCTTCTCAACTTTCTGATGAGCGAGGCTGACAAGGTCAGTGGCCTGTAATTCACTGCACACAAATAATGTGTTTACACTTAATATAACAGTGCAGGTGGGGGTAATGGAAAGGGTTCAAAATTCTTTAAAATGAGGGAAGTAGAGCAAATAGAACCTCAAACAAGTCACTTCTGTCTGTACAAACAACACAAATTAGGTTTAAAAGCTGTTCTTTTTGCATATATAACCACGACTGTTAAACAGCAAGTTAGCATTTCCATTGAATGCAAGGAATATAAATCCTAAATCACTACAGCCTGCCTTTTAAATGTAATAAATATAATCAAACTGAAAAACAAGTCTTGCTTCTTCTTACTCTTCTATTGCTCTAAAAGCAAAATAAAGCTTAGTGCTGAACATCTGCAGCCGTCCTAGGATCTTCCTTTGTTTTTTCAGTGACTTAAAAGACTGTTATTATCAATGCTCTCTTCAAGGATAGTTACTGATTCAGCTTCAAGCAGGTCCTTTCAAAAATCAACGTAATCCCTAACTTGCAGTTTTGTATTTCAGTTAGAGAAAGAACTTCTTTCCAGACAATTTGTGCACTGTCCTGTTCCTCCCACTCCCCCAGCTGGAAGGAGAAGGAAAGAGCACATGAACACTCAGCTGTGGTTACCTCTTGCTCCAGCTGAAGCCAAAGCATTTCAGATGCTGATTTGTCTGGTCTTGATGTTATATACATGTAGAGTGCAAGGAGAAGGCAAGTGTCTGAAACAGAGAGAACTTTGTTCTTTTTTCCAACCAGCCACTTTTTCGTGACAAAAATTAATTCTATCAGGCAAGAAAACAATTTGAGTTCTATCAAAACTCATAGTACAGGCTCAGCTTCTTGTTTTACTTCCCACATCTTCAGCAGTGCTGAGGAAATTGGTATCCCTAAACTTTGTATTTGCCTTTGTGGTAATCATGTCTTGGTTCATTCATAAGGAACCAAACAGAGATTATTTGTCATGCAGAGTACTGGAATCTCTAATCAGTGCCATGAGCACAGATAAATTTAACTTCAAAACTCCTCAAGAGCCCTTTTTTCCTCATCAACTTTAAATACACAATCTAAAAAATGGCTATCAAAAGCACTGCTTGTAGACACATACCACAAGACAAATACTCTCCAAAGCAAAAGCAGAAAACAAGTTTTCAGGTACCATAGCAGGCTTTTTGCCTTCTGGGGTTTCAGCACCTTGGAGCAAGGCCTGTGTGCATTACTTTCAGTCATGGTAACAGTTCTCTGTGTCCTGCAGTCTTTTACCTGAATGAGAACAGAGCTGAGCAACCAAGAGGTGGTGCTGAGCAAGAGCACACAGGAGTCTCACAGTCAGAAGCACAGCAGGCAGAGGGGTCTCGGGACGCAGGCAGCGCTGCAGGACCTGGCTGCTCAGTAAGTGCTGGAAACTTCAAAACAAAACTTAGTTAGAAAAGGGAAGTGCAGTGACAAGTTGAAAATACGCTATTTTTTGTAGACAGCATCATAATTTGTGCCTTTTTAGGTATTCAGAACATACCCAATCTCAAGTTATATGTCATAAATACAAAGTATGCTGAAAAATGTTACTTTGGCAGTCACTGCAGTTCACACTGGCACAGATCCTGTGCTTTCCTTCCTTATGCACCTCCCAGCAATCACAAAAACCCCAAAATGAATGTTAAAAAGCTTCTTCACTTCAATGAGGCAACAGCATCTGCTTCATATCAACATCATCAGCAAACCTTGTTACTGATCAGGGATGATTATTACACTCATTAACAGCAAAGGCAGTAGAAAGATCCTCAGCTGCTTCTCAAATGTGATCTGAGATGTGATTTCTCTCATACATAGCACAACTTCTACTGGAAGCTGCCCAGATGAGTTTCAACAGAGAATGAAAACTGCTAAACAGCAGACTCTGAAATAATTTTAAAGCTATTACTGACTTACTTTATTAACAAGTCCATAGTTGCATTTTCAGCTAATTTCACCAAAACCTTTAGGCTTTGGTTCAGGATATTGTCAGTTTGGGAGCCCCTTGCAGCAGACAAAGCTAAAATTTGAAGCAGCTTTTTAAACAAAGAATGCTGAGCTCCATCACTATTGGGAGGATCCTGTGTAGCAGGCAGCCCTCCCTGTGTCCTGCTCTCTTCTTTACTGTCACACTGATTGTCACACAACGCATTTTTGTCCATCTTGGAAACCTGTTCATCTCCAGCAGCAGAACTTTTTTCCATTTCAGCAGACAGCAATGTGTGGACAACATCCCAGCTGTAGAACACCAAATAATAAAGGATCCCCAGGGCTACAAGAGCAGTTTCTTCAAGGGACAACCTGAAGTCCTCCTTGCTGGCCACCGTGCTTGTGGTGGCTCTGGAAGCAGCACATGGATGTGTCCCACAGGCTCCGATCCCTGGCGTGTCCCCAAGCTGCTCTGCTCGGCAGAAGGCACCGACGTGGTGCTCCACCAAGGGCAGGAGGTGCACAGCACCCCGGATCCTGCTCTGTGTGAGGGGCAGCAGCCCCCCCTGGCCTTCTGCTGGGCTTCCCTCAGATAATCCTTCATCCAGAGCAATCAAATTCAGCCCTGTTAGTGCCAGTTTTTGAGCTTCCTGCAGGGATACCAGAGGAGCGATTCCTTCTTGAGTTGTCCTGCTGCTGGGGAGTTGTGTGGGCTTCCTGTCCAAATAAAAGTAAAAGGGAAATGCTTCACAAGAAAAGGCAGAGAACAGAGTTGAAATCTGAGTTATCCATATTAAGAATTGAATAATAGAAAGGCCAGAGTACTAACAGATGTCTGTTTCCAAAACAGGAAAAAAAGGGGGAAAAACATCATCCTACTCCTTGACACCTGCATGGAAGAGCCATTTCAAAGCATTCTAGGTTTCATTACTAATAAAATAACATAGCTGAAAAGCAAAGGTATTTCAGAAGCTAGAGTCTAATTCTGTAAAGTGAAAAACTATTATAATTCATATCCAATCTTCATACTTAAAATGGTTTGCCAGGAAACATATCTTGGAAAATTGCACACAAATTGTACATTACAAATTGAACACAGTTTCTATTTTGAAGATGTAAAACCAGCTTTTAATCACATCTTCAGCATTTTCTTCCCCCTTAACTCATGATCATGTTTCTGTGCTTCCTTCATTGCAATGCAAGCTAACAGCTACTCCCAGGTTTAGTTTTGTGACTTCTCCTAACAGATAACTCCCTTAATTTATTTTTTAGTGATGTTCCAGTGTTTAGTATCTATGATAATCAAAGATACAGAATGATGTTCCAAATTTTGCACTAAATGGCCTAAAGAGAGCATGATTTACCACAGGGAATGAATGAGCTGTCCTGCATGACTAAGTGTTTCTTAGCACAGAGAATACCACTGCGCTGAACATGGCAGATACATTTTAGCAAAGAAAATAAAACTTACGTATCCAAAGAGTTGGGTGGCAACACAGCTCCAGGTAGAGACTCAGAGTTGCTACTGAGAAGGTGGCAGAGTCCTAGAAATGACCCAGGGACAATGGGCTGCTTGATCAGTGCATTCAGCAAGATAGAACCTGGTGGGATGCAGAATTGTTTTTTTGGAGTAGATTTGCCATCATCAACAACAAAAAAATCAGTATTTCAGAAGATCAGCCTTAGTTAGAGTGCTCGCCACCTCAAAATTGTTCTTTCATTATGAATCTTCTTTCTTGACAGGATAACAATTTTCAGAAAAATGAATTTAAAGTATTTATATATTAGCCAAGTTATATTTGGAGGTATTTTATTATGATCCCATACTAGCAAAATAGCTTAAGCCAAGTGATCACATATCCCAGCTGTTCTGGTGACTTGCCCTCCATGTTCCACTCCAGACATTGAAATTATGTGATGCAATTCCACTGCCAACTGTAACTAAGACAGTACCCTAAAGAATTCTTGGAGCTGACAGTTGAAAATTCTTTATAGTGTCTTCCTTTTTTCAAAGGTGCATTTTCCCTGGTTTTATTCCTGCATTACCAGAATATTACCTTGTGTATTTCGTCTGGGGACAGAGTGGTAGGAACCGTTTTTTCCTGTTGCTTTGTGCTGCTTCAGGGGTGAAACTTCAGGATAAGTTATCTTCCTGTCTGAAACAAACAGGGACTGGGAGAACACAGATCTGCACCCATCCTCTACACACAGCCACAGTGTTAGATCATCTTTTAATCATCTCTATATGTCACAATTACCAAGCCAACCAAGGCCAAAAGCCTTGTAGAGTTCAGAAAAAAGTAATCAAATGTATTTTTTCGAACAAATAGGCATATTGAGTGTTGTTACCATAACAAACAGTAGCAATACCAGTGCTTTCAGGCTATTGCATTTTTCTTTTTGCTGCAGGTCCTACTGCCCATATTTTTAGAATGAACAGTGTAACTGACAGCAACATCTCAGATTTTTCATGACTCTTTTAGTAAGAATTAGCTGATGATAGCCACATTTCTTATTACTTCCCATTGCTATAAAATACCCATTAATTTTGTTTCATATTATAGCAATCTTCAAATATATGCAGATATTAATTTCCTAAGGTTTACTCAATGAATTTCAAGATACAGTTTTGTGAGCATTACTGCACTACATATAAAAGAGGAAATGAGTACATTGTTTCAGGTGCTTCTTTCAATATGGCTAAATATGTACCCTTTAAAATCCAATCCCTGAAACGCTAGAGCAAGAATACAAAACATGCATTAGCTGACCAGCAGACCAAGAAATAGGCAAATTATTCTTTATGCAATGAGAAAAGACAGAAGAACAATTTGGATGTTTTAGTTCATCACACAGTAACGTTTTTTGCAGCCACTGGCCACTTCAGCATTGACACCTTGGTATCTGGTACTAAGGTATGAATTAAAATGATCTTCATGCAAATTTCAGTCATGGCTATTTAACTCCAGCTGGTATAAAGTGGGGAAAAAAAATTAAGCAAAACCAAAATAAAACAAATAACTGTGAACTGACTGCAACTGTTCAGTCACAAAATCCTTCTCTAATGTAGAATGTTCACATGCAGCAAAAAATGCTGCAAGCTGTACATGGGTTTACCTTCTTTGATTGAAGTAGCTGGAGCCATCAAATTTCCTGAAGAACATGATGGCCTAGTGGACATTTCAGCATTGAAGGATTCCTTTGTAGGAAAAGATCTTCTTCCTGGCTGTGGAGAACATCCATCTGATTTCACTTGTACCACAAGATTCTTTTTAGGGCTAAGATAAAAAGATGAATCAGTATTTCCTTTGTAATTATTTTATTAAACAACAATCTGTTTTCTTTGCACTGATGTTTTAAAGATACTTCACTATAAACTCTTTGAATTTCTGTCATAAATACAAGGAAGGCTCTTTTTTGAGCAAATTCCATAGATGTCATCAGACTTTTTTGTTGTATTATTTAAAGACAACAGAGCCAAGAGTCGTATGAAGAAAGAAAAGCTCTTCAGTAGTTTAAACACATGTATTGCAAAAATGAACACAAATTCCTTTTCCAACCCCCCTACCTTGTTGTTGGAACTGCCTGAGGAACGTGTTTATTTCTTTCACAGTTCTGAAGGCGTGTTCTTAATTCATTCATTTCTGCATCCTTGAACTGCAGCTCGGAGTGCAAGGACTGTAACTGAAAGAGGAGTTCAGGACACTTCTACTGTTACCAGTTTGGAAGTGGTGCAACTGCAGAGCAACTGAGTTACCATGAGAGCTCCAGATCACCATCTAGGCACGAGATCTCCATTTTTAGGAACATTAGTCCAGTTAACACTACCTGAGAACCAAGTGCCAGGAGCTGAGGCAAGAAGCCTTTGTGAGTGGCTAAGACAGAGCAGGTGCCACGCAGAGCATGGCTCCAGAGAGACTGCAACTGCAGAGCCAGCTGGACAAAAGCAGCCACTGTCCTCTGCAGGGTTTGCTCAAAGATGACTGCAACAGGAACAGCAATCTGATCAGAGCCACAGAGTCTGTTCTGTCACTTTCTCCCACTCTAAAATTCCAATTGCAATGTTCTCGGGATGGCTTCGAAAAAGCAGTAAGTAAATTAAAACTTCTACCACCTGAATTTCACTCCTTTATTGTGGCAGGGGAAAACCCTCAATGAGTTCTTACAAATGTTTTCTTCTAGGTAAGAAAACAAAAGCAAGCATTGTGGAAATTTGACACAAATTTCACACAAATGTTCTTCCTTTGACTAAATGGTCTGTGACATCGTTAGGTCATAAATCAGCTTCTGCACATGATCTGCAGGTAACTGAAATATTTACAAACCTTTTTGGAGAACTCTTTTTCTTTTTCACTTAAAATCTGAAATTTTTGCTGTTCCAGTAGCAGGTATGATCTTTTCTGTTCCTCTATAGCATACTCCATCTGCTGCATTGAGTCACGCAGAAATTTAATTTCTCCATTTTTAGTGAGAATTTCATCCTGTATTTCTTTCAGCTGCAAACAGAGGAATTCCATTAAAGGATGGATATAGCCAAAAGTATGTATTTGCATCAGTATATGGTTGAAAATTCGGTATATTTGGAATTTCTAGGGGGAAAAATGCTCCTGGTAATCCAGTTCAGAAATTCTACACGTTGCCTCTAATCCTTCTCTGATTAAATCAGGCTCAGCTACTGATTTCTTTAACATAATTTAAAATGACATGTCCATCCTTCTCTTTCCCCTTCTCTGCAATTATGTTTTTGGTTTGTTTTTTTTTTTTTTAAGTGTTCTAGTCACACACATCAATAATTTAATCCTTGTTTGGATGATAGCAGTGATAATTTAATTATACTACTACATCCATCAGGAGAGCCAACAAGCACTCTAAGACAAGGTACCACCCTCAGACAGTATCTTCATGACACTGAGTCTCCAATACTTCCTGAGCAGCCACCACCACTCAGAGACAAGACTTTGGAGGGATAATAAAGAAGTTACTCAGAAAAGCAAGAAGAAAAGATCAAAAAGACACTTCTCTACAACTGTGAAATTATGATTTAATATGGTATACAGGTAGGAGATTCCCTGATAAAGGTGGATGTAATAGAGCTGGGAAAGATACAGAGAAGGGAGAAAGGGAAACAGAATATCTTTCCATAAATGACCACGAGAAGGTAAACTTTCTCAAATTTTTAAGTTGAACAAAACAACTCTGGCTGACATGGCAGAGAAACTATTTGATAGGGAACAAATAAAACTAAAAAATTAGCATTTGCTAATCTGAAATAATTCTCTGACCAAGAAATAAAATATTGCTCTCACTCTTTAGTATTACTAAAGCTGTTTGTAGTATAATGATTTTAACACACCCCTGGATTACAAAGATTATTGATCACCTTGATTAGAATTAAATGCTTGGGACTGGATTTATCCCACCTTTCAATTACTCCTATCAAAGATGTGATATTTAGAGGAGAGGGGAGGATATTGCCAACCTTCTGTTTGACTTCTTCATGCTCTGTCTGCAGCACTTCAAACTGGAATACATCTCTCATCAGACCATCTTCTGCTCTGCTTCCTGCTGCAGGGAAAAGCCAAAATCTGAAGCACAGATGATGAATGTACATCACTGGTGACTCAACACCAAGGTTTTGTTATTTGTCATTGCATACATCTGCATATCTTAGTATTTTACTGTCATTACAAACAGGTGAACTGCCCCATCTAAGCCCCACAGGAACTTTGCTAGTGCTTGTGCATCAGTTCTTATAACAGAAGAATCCCTGCCCCTTCAAATTTCTACTCACAGAATGGTTTGGGTTGAAAGGGACCTTAAAGATCATCTCGTATCTTAAACCAGCAAGAGGACCCACAGCAAAAGCAAGCATTTCTTCTGAGATAACTTTGGTTAATGCACAAATAAGGGTTCACTGAAAACTTACTCAGCTGGCGAGATGACAGACGTCAGGCTTGCTAAAACATACTTAGATTATTCAAGCTCTCTAAGCTTCATTATGAAGAAACCTCTGCTTTGGTTTCTTTCAGCTGTTAATACAAGGCATGCTATGCATTTATTAGTGGAAATTAAGAGGGGAAAAAAAAATCTGAAAGCCAACATGCTACCAGAATATGATACCTAAAGCATGTCGAAAGTTTAGGACACTCGGTTTTTATATTTGGAAGGTTTAAGATGCAGCACTCTCGTCCCAGGCTGGGACTACCACGCACACACACACACACCAGGCACGGGCTCCTGGTGCCGTGAGATCAATGTGCCTGCTGGCATTGTTATTCTCGTTATTCCTCCGAATCCTCTGAATCCCAGCCATCCCTCTGACACCGGGGGTACCACCGCGGGGTGCTGGTGGCCAGGGGAACAGGCAAGAGCGATTCCCTTAAGGGAACTTACAAGAAAGATGGAGCAAGTCTATTTACAAGAGCCTGTAGTGACAGCACAAGAGGGAAGGGCTTCACGCTGACGGAGATTTAGGTTGGATATTAGGAAGAAACTGTCCACTGTGGAGGTGGGCAGGCCCTGGCACAGGCTGCCCAGGGAAGCTGTGGCGCCCCTGGATCCCTGGCAGTGCCCAAGGCCAGGCTGCACGGCGCTTGGAGCACCCGGGGACAGTGGGAGGTGTCCCTGCCATGGCAGAGGTGGCACTGGAAGGGCTTTAAGGTCTCTTCAACCCAGGCCGTCCTGTGGTTCCCAAAGGGACACCAAACCCTTTCGCAGCAGCCGGACAGCGAGGGGCGGCCGCCGGGACGCACCGACCTTGCCGCCCGCCCCGGGGCAGCTCCGGGGCTCCCCACGCGTGTCCCGCGGGCGGATCCTGCGACAGCGCCTGCGAGGCCAGGATGTCGATC
>VXBQ01017801.1:30731-160584 GCA_013400175.1 Phainopepla nitens | reverse complement strand
CTCTTTCCATCCATCCCCTCTTTCCGTCCCTTCCCTCTTTCCATCCATCCCCTCTTTCCGTCCCTTCCCTCTTTCCATCCATCCCCTCTTTCCGTCCCCCCCGCTTCCCGCGGGCTCCGGCGGAGCGCAGCCCCGCGCAGAAGCTCCTCTTTGTTCCCTCCCGCAGAGCACTACAAGCACCACTGGTTCCCTCTGGTGCCCTCCAAGGGCTCCGGCTACCGCTGCATCAGGATCAACCATAAGATGGACCCCTTGATAGGAAAGGCGGCGGGGATGATCGGACTGAGCCACGAGAGGCTCTTCCAGCTCTTACCCAGCGAATTAACGCTCTGGGTCGACCCCTTCGAAGTGTCCTACCGCATAGGTGAGGATGGGTCTATCTGTGTGCTGTACGAAAGCCCCCAGCCCGGGGGGAAGGCGGCCAAACAGCTGGAGAGCAGGACCAGCTGCAAGGAGGAGTGGAGAATTGGCAGATCCAGCCCTTCCAAGAGTTACAACATGATGACGGTTTCTAGTTAAAAACAACTCTTCCCTGTACGATGTTGTATGTATCCCAACCTCACGGTAAAGTTAGATGTAACTGAGCTTTTTTGGTTTTAATTTTTTTTTTCACTCTATAGTCATTAAAGTCGTGGTAGTACTGCCAAGTTCTTTGTGGCCAAGGGCTAAATGTATACAGCAGTTCTTTACACTGCATGTTCCTTTCTGGGTTGTGTCCTGTAAATGCACTGTACAGTCGGTGGATTGTTTTACACATTTATATTTTCGGAAAAGTTTTGCCTATTTGTAATAAAAAGCAATATTGTAGCACTCTTATGATGGGTTTTAGTCAAAATTAGTACTTGCTAAAAAAAAAAAATCTGCAATTTGCAGAGCAATAACACAAAGAGGGGTGGGAAACAGATCTAACAAACTGCACATAAATCTTTCCAGTGATTTGTCTGCACAGACTTCTCTCAGGGTCATTCAAGTTTGACTGTGAGGCACAAATCACAGAAATAACTCCTTATTTTTCCTTTTTCAAAACATGCATTTATTTGAGGGCTGGGTTCCATCACACCCCAAAATTTTAACAAAAAGGAGTGGGGAATTAGTTGTCTTCTTATTTCTAGCTATGGGAGTAGGAAAATAAAGACTTGCTTAAAATGCTTCTGACTTGTTTTGGGTTTGTGGTTCTTTTTTTTTTTTTTTTCCCTCCAGCCTTTTAAACATTGCTTTCAAAGCTTATTCTATCCATTTCTAATAATTGCAGAAAGCTTTGTAGTTAAGGAGGTGTAGCGGTGAACATCCATCTTTATTTCAGATCACAACAAAACACTCAATTTTGGGAAACCTTGCTGGCTGCCTGTCTTCAGCTGAATAATCTGTGTAGAGCTGGATGGGTTTTTTTGGTACTGAATGGAAGCAAAATGTACTCTTCTAATATTTGATCTATTGGGAAAAAAAAAAAAGAAAAGCTTGAGTTTATAAGGAAATAGAATTTGGGTTTAAAACTGCAACTTTACACCATGGAGGAAACTAATGAAAATGATCATCAATGCTGTAACTACCTTGGCTTTTCTGGAAGTTAAATCCTACTGTTTCTGGCTTTGAGTTCCTCTTTTTTTTTGTCAGGGTCTCTGGTACCAGTTGGGTACAAGTTTTAGTGAAGGCATCAAATACAGTAGATTTGATGTAATAACAAAACTTTGTGTTGCTGGTTTATGTGGATAGTCTTAGTGTTGATAGCCCAGTAAAGGATTTAATTTACAGATACTGTGATTCCTATTCTAAAAAGCAGTGGTTTCTAATTCAGCCACAGAAGGCTGCCTGGCATTGATGATTTCTGTGGCCTGGTGTTGGAGCATGGTTGAACACTTGATGAAAGGGAGCTTTGTCTGGCGTGAGTATGTCAGCAAAAAAACCCTCCTTGTGCTATGTCAATAACATGGTAGAACGTACAGCGAGGGAAGGGGCAAGTCTGGGCAAACTGGAAAGGGCAGAACTCCAGCTCACAAAGAGGTTTTTTCTTTGTTTGCCTTAGAAAAAGCTGTGGCTTGCTTCTTGCTGTTTGCTTATTATCTCGGAGGCAGGCTTGTCTAGTGGTATTTGTTTAATCTGGAGGAAATGCATATTGCAATTTTCTTAGTAATTAAAACTCTGTAAAAATTGATTGTGTGTTTCTAGTCTATCACTCCAATAAATAAATTTCTGGGTTACTTTAACAAATGGGTGTTAAAGGTCTGGTGGCAAATTGCCTTTTTATTAGATAAGATTGGAAATCGGTTCTCATGACATTGTTTTATTCTCTTGAGGAGGCAGTAACACTTTCCTTTTCCTCTCTGATGAATATTCAGTGTGGGTAATCCTATTTCCTTGGGACCTCTAAGGGATGTATTTGACACATTTGTCAGTAATTGAACAGAATAACTTTGAATCTGCTAAGGGTGAGGTGCCTTCTTTGATTAAATTTCATTTGAAAGGTAATTGGCCTTGCTGCATGTTATATTAACAGCCCACTGGAAAAGATAGATATGAAGTCTTCAGCTTAACAGGAGGTTTTCCATAGCAGGAACCACTTGAGGTGGAATTGAAGATGACTTGGGAGGCAGGATGTGATTTCCAGCTGCTGGGTGTGGTTTGAGGTGAAGGAGGGCACAGCAGGTTCTTCAGATATTCTGTTCTTGCCTGGTCTGGCCATGTAAGAGCAGAGCAGAGCAGAGCCTGGGTTAATCCAGCCATGATGGATTCTGCTGCTTTTATTAATCCTCCCCTGAGCAATGGGATGGTTCAGATTTATATAATACCACATCTCCAGGATCCTGTGCTCTCTGTAGGTTTGATGTCTATCATTCAATGGGCAATTTAATGCAAGTTCAGTTTCATCTATTTAAAGCTGCTGGCACGGAGTTGAGGTCACTCTGCAGACAAACAGGTGGGGGACACTGGGGGAGTTGAACAAAACCCACTGAAGCAAAGAAAACACTTGAGCTGCAAGTAAATACACTGTGATATCTGTGCCATCTAGAACTGCATTCCATTGCTTTAAAAAATGTCAGAGATGTACTGACAGCACAAAATCTGTTCTGAGGGAATAGAGTGCCTGGTAGTGAGCCAGGGAGGCAGTTATTTGGAGGAGGCAAAGAAAATCAACTTTGTGTTTTCCCCAAAAGTGATAAGTTTTGTGTTCTGCTGTTGCCACAAACATCTTTAAAACGACATCCTTGTCACACAAGACTGAGCACATCTCATCACTCGTGACTTAGAACAGACTGGTTTGGATTCTGCAGGAAGGATTATTGCATGCTGGCCTCCTTGAAGCAGTAAAAATACATGGAGAAGAATCACTACACGCTTGTTTGGATTAGGATGGGTTAACTGCTGGATAACTAAAGCTGAAATAGAGGGGGAAAAAAACCCAGTGCATTCGCCTTGCTGCCAAATTAATTACATAACATTTGTCTGAGTGGTAAAATCCACCTGAGACAGAAGGTCCTGCTGGTTTATACAGCCTGACCACACTACTGCAATAATATTGCATTATTCCAATTATTGTGTATCATCCCCTGATTTGTTAGTTGGACCTAAGAGCTCAGAGATGAATGGTTTTGCTATGAGAACTTCAGAGATAAGGGGATTGTCTGTACTTGTTTCAGATTCTATTACCTTTAGAGCTAGGTAAATTAAAACATGACATTTGGGATGTTTAGGTTTAGTTTCTAACCATTGGTGTCCTTATTTCCTTATCCTCAAGATGAAAGGCTTTGCAGTGTGTAGCATTATATATTGCCATCAAATTAAGCCTGTTTTTCGCATTTAAAGGATTAAAAAGATTAAGCTTTTAAGGTTTGAGCATAAATAATTTTCTTTTAACTAGGATTTACATACATGCTTTCTGCCAACACTTGTTCCATTTTTAATATGTGCCTGAGAAGGTGTTCCCAGGGAATGAGTGCAGTGAACCAACTGATGTGGATCTCTCCGTTCCCACCACGATTTTGCTGTTCACCAGCACTGACAGTGCTGAGCTTCACTTCACTGACAACAATGCAGGAGTCCTGACAGAACTGCTAAAAACAAGAGGTCTTTCACTTCACTCCTTTTTAATTCCTGTAATGCCTTCTTCACTTCTTTTGTCTTGAATGCCACGTGTTTTAGGTGAAGTGCCCAGTAAAAAATCCTAAATAATGAGTTTGTGGTTGCTCAAGCAAAAGGCAAGTCCCAGGTTTGTTTAGTAGCTTTCTGTACAGCTGGGTTGATATGCATTAATGATCTTGTTCTCCTTTGCATTAAACTCTTATTATGAAGTGAATTAATACCTGATAAATTAACCTTCTTTTTACATTTAATCCATGATTAAAAGTCTTGTAAGTCTTCTGCAATTATTAGTAATTAATTTTTTTTTACAATGGGACACTTAAGAGAAATTTTCTATTTGCTCTCACATGCACTGCATATAAACATTGGGGTCCCACTGATATCCTAAGGCAGTTCTCTTGGGCTTTTTCTAGACTTTGTGGTTATGTTTTTTCTTATGAAATGCTAAAATGTATTATTTTTATATTATCTGGTCTAATCAAAAGTATATTTCCATTATTTCATTATCCTCATGCAGTACAAAGTTATCCCCATTACCAAATACAGGTAGGCAATATTTACTGATCACTCCTAGCTTTTTGCTGATCACTTTAGTAATTTTACCATCTTCCTCTTCAGAACTAGAATTTGTTTCAGTGCTGATATATCTTAAAAGGTCTTTTACCTTTGTATAACTGGTTTTCATAGCTGTTTGAACCAAAGATTTTCCTCTCATGTTTTTCTAGTTTCCTTCAGAATTTTTTTTAACTTCACAATAATCTCTGTGTGTCAGCTCTTTTTCTGTTTCACCTTGGTTTTCTTTAATTACCACTCAGAATTTGTATCTAATCTCAATTTGTGCCTCACGTTGTCTCAGTGTGGCTGCACTCAGCCATCACTTTGGCTGTGTGAGATCCTTCAGGCTGATCCACGTTGCCATGGCAGAGTGGGAAGATTTGTACTCTTGGGTAATACAGGTGTGCTGGCTCCTGACTAATAAGATTGATACTTTTTATAAGTTATTTTTCTCATGGTTCCAGAGTCACTAGCAGTAATATATATATATATATATATGCTGTAGGAGTAATAGACTTACTTATTTTCATGGTTTTCTTGCTGGGGAGTGAATTTATTCCAGTAATAACAAGTGATATTTTGCTTTCTGTTAGAAGGCTATGTAAAATTTCCATTGAGAAGTAAACTGCTGATTTTAACTTGCAATTTGGGTGACTTTGGTGGGGCAGTGTATTTTGAGATGGAATTGCATGGAAGGATCTTTCATCTGTTTGGGAGATTCAGTTGCCCCTCGTTTGCAATCAGCAGGACTATCAATGTCTAGAAAGTGTCAGGAGGCAATGAGAGGGAAAATTAAATTGTAATTTGTGACCACCTTGGTATTATCATTGCTTTAAACTACTGGGCTCTGGATTATTGATGGTGATATTTGCATGGCCTTGTTAGCTGTTATGTAATATCAGTTATTTTTCACAGTGGTTCTTGAAAATCCTAAGAAATAAAAGCTGGAAAAGAAAATAAATGTTTGTTCAGTTAAACTGAACAGAAAATCAGTCTTAAGTCACTGAAAGACAAAGCTGCAAATATCTCTCTTGATAAAATAACTTCAAAACAGAGTAGGAGGAAAAAACATTAAATCATCAAAATGTTTGATAGTGTTTTAAGCAAACCTCTAGTGCTAAATAAATACTCATCTTAGAGAAGTAAGTTCTTAATCCTTGAAATATGCCAACTGTGAGAGTTTGTCTCCGAAACAAAACAGATTTTTAAAAGAAAAATGCATATTTAAAAGTAAATTCAGTCTTTGTAGATGCTGTGATGCAGCACATTTCAATATTAACTTTTTAGAGGATAAATTCTTATCAACTTTATTTGGAACTGGGTAGTAGTGAGTACAGTGAACTTGATAAAGCAGTTTTTACTGTAGAGCTGTTGTGCCTGCAGGATGATGTTTGGGACAAGGCAAGAGCCCAGTCATGCAAACTGGGCTTAAATTGATAATTTCAATGATCAGTTAGTGACTTTGGCCTCAGATGACTGATATCACTTGTGTAACTCCCAGGATTTTCTGCTACATGAATAGAAAAATGAGCAAACACACAAGAAACTGAGGAAAAAGGTAGGTTCTACCAGAAAATACTTCATGATCTGTGTGGGCCCTGGTTGCTGCAGCACTTGTGGGTAGTCAGAACAGAATGCTGCATAGAAGCAAGGTTGTTGTATCCTCAAACTACTAAACTTACTTCATTTTACACTGAGTGCCACCATGGAACTTGCTTTCCTCCACTGGGATTCTGAGGAGGGAAAGGAACTTGCCTGTAATTTATAAGCATTTACAAATACTTAGAAATTACATTACCTACAAGACCTAAACTATATTTTGCATGCTGCATATAGGTGATTAAAATACTGATGAGAATTCCTAATGTTCTGCATTTTGATATGAAATTCTACTTTAATAACTGTACATTTGTATGATACGAATATGCAGCTGACACTTTGCACTTATCTCCTACATATGATTTATACAGCATCATTAGCATCACAAAAACAACCTTCTGTGAATGTTTCTGTTGCAAATGTGCAACCTGAGGGTTAAATTTGCATAAAGACACATGTAGGAGTGATGGAAAAGACCATAAAATACTATAGTGCTTTGGCTTTTATATATTCTTGGAATGGATTACTACAAAAGCTGACCCCTTAGATTTGCCTTATCTCACTCTGTGAATTTGGATTATCAAGAGTAAATGGGAACAGAATTCTCATAATGTGTGTGATGAGATAATGTTTTATTTAGGGCTCAAAATAATGTATTACTCATATAAATCCTCTCTTCTGGGAAGTGTGCTGGTTTTTTTCTGTATATACCAGAGGTCACATCTCTCCTGACTGCATGTTAAGGGATGATGCAAGAGTTTTGGAAACGAATTTTTCCTGTGGATAGGAAAAAGATGCACATATGTGTTGGGAGAGAGTTTTTTTGTTCTTTTTGCCTCACAGTGTGATACTGAAAACATTGGATATTTTGATCTGGCTTGTGAACTAATTTTTGAAGTGTTTGACGTGTGCATGCTAAGTCATCAATTAAGAGTAATTAAATATGTACTTGAATTTAGTAGAAGTGCTGAACATTTGATCTGGAATTAGGTATTTTGATGGATGGAGGTTTTGCTGAACAAAATTAATTCAGAGTCATGAACAGTGATATTTATGCAACACTTGATTTTGTCATTAGTGTTTTCACTGATGTTTAGCTAATGTCTCTGATAGGCCTTTTTCAATGACTCAATGCTATGCTTTTTAAGTTGTTTCTTCTGTAGGAGTCAGTGGAATTCCTCCTGTGCTTAGCATTAAAAGCCTTTTGGCTCAGGGCTGGGTGAGCACTAGAGGCACTTGCACTGTTTAATTGAGCCCTGGGTTAGATTCATGGAGCTGCTTCCAATTGCTGAAAGATCAAATGAAGATTTAATTGTAGCTGAAACCTGAGCTCTTCTGTGAGTCACCTCAGCAGAAAGGAAAATAATTTGTCTGTGTTGTGTCAAACCGTGCGTGTGCACCATATGGCTTGATGGTGTATTCAGGGAGGCTGTGTGTGTGACTTCTAAAATATTTCCTTTTCTTTCCACAAACCTTTAATATTGGTTCTTTTTCTAAAACACTGGACATTGACCTCCCCAAAGGGCTTCATTGTAGCTGAGATCCAAAGGGGGCTATCTCAGTTTATGATTAGAGATCAGCAGAAAAGCACATACCAGTGCTTGTCCTTTTCCCCTTCCCTGCTTCCCTTTCAGAATCTGTCTTTCACATAATCTTTTCTCATTAAATTTGTTAAAGGTTTGCATCAACATGAAATGAAGAGAAATGAATGTTTGTTTATTGGCAGACACCACATCTTGACAATGAACTGGGACAGCAACCAGCACTGGATAAAAAGGGAAGGTGAATCCAACACTTCCATGAGGCATTTCTTTCCAGCCTTATTGCAGCTCCTGCTTTTCTACCAGACTGGCCAGTGTAACACTAGATTGCAAAGAGCCTTTTGCAGTCTGTTCTAACTGGCAGCAGTATTTTAAATGGCCTGGAAGCTCCTTTTGCAAAGAGAATTATCTGTCCCACTATCACTTCACAGGAAACTGTGGCTGGGAATACTGAGATCTGGTATCAGCTTTGTTAACTATGTGGGGGCAAGAAATTATTCTTTTGGAAAAACTTACCTGTAACATATTCAGCATATCAGAGAGAATCTTAAATACTGCTTACATTTTTTTCCATATACCTTCTGCTAATCAGTTTGAGAATACTTGCAATTTTACAGCAGTTTTTTTTTTCCTTTGGTGGTTACTTCAATATTTCTAAAGGTTGGATTTTTTTGGGGGTGACAGTGCTAATTGTTATTTTTGTAACCTATCTCCTGGTGTAGATAACTGCTTGTGAACTAAATATTTAACATGTTGCTGTGATGAATTATTTCCACTGCTTCAGGCACATAATTAAACAAATTAAAGCTGGAGTTCCATTTTCAGCATCTCAGCTTTATGCCTATTTACAGCTAGTTTATTCTTTAAAACTCCCAATGAAGTAGTAGCTCTAAAATTTATTGTTAAACTGTGACACCAATAAGTATTCTTCATTTATACTGTTGTCTCCTGTTTCATGCCTAATGTGCAATTTTTAACCCTTTTTTCCCCCAAGTATATGCTGATGTCTTTAATTGCTATTTGTTTCTTTTTCTTTGAAAATCACTGAGTGTTGTTTATCCTTCCTTCTGCTCCCCCTAAATTTGTAAGCACTGTTTTCACAATGGAATTCATGTGGATGCAGCCAAACCGTTCTCTAGCTCTTTCCAATAATCTTCTTTCCTCTGTGTGCCCCATCAGTGATGGCTCTCACCTCATTCCACCAATGTTTTTCAGTAGCTGTTGAGTGTTTTTCGTGTTTCAGGGGATTCCTCTCACCCAAGGGACACTGTGAAAGGCAGGTTAACATTTACAGGCTGTAGTCCTGTGTTCTCACAAACATTTCACTGTGCTGCAGAACAGCAGAGGAACTGAAAACCTTGTATGCAAAACCAAAAGGAAGTTGCCCTTTTTATAAAAAGACAAGGCTGAGCTTTTTAATGATTAAGAGTCTTGGGGGAAATTTTTTCTACACTCATGGTTTATTTATGGGCCTGCTGTTTGCATCTTTGTTTATACTTTTTGGAAAATATACCTTCTTTTTTTTTTTGTATTTTTTATATCCACCTTGTGCCTTTGTGGCCATCTCTATATAAACCCAAATAAAGCAGTAGGTCACTGTTTTTTCTCTCATGTATTATATAAACTCCCCATTCATATAGAAGGGTTCCTGTGCATTTGTTTTAATTGAAATGACTCATCAGTAACACTTCCTTTACTTAAGACATCTTGTTTGGAATAATTGCTTTAGGAAATTGGTGGCAGAGGAGTGGTTACTTTATAAAGGTAAATATTTGTTAGAATCCAATATTCTAGTTTGTTTCTCAAGAGTTAAAAACTAAAATATGTGAAATCAAACGGGTGTTTTAAGTTTGCAGTAATGTGAAGGAGTGGGCCTGAAACTTTGATAGCAGGAAAGGACAATTCACTTTATATCATGCACCATGGTTCAGAAGGACAGTATGATGCTTCTGAAAGTTTGCTGTAATTTCAGTTTATTCCCAGCATGTACATGGGTGTGCCTATTTTGAAGATCTTATGACTACCATCAAGATCTTGTAAAGCTTATCTATGTACAGGGATAACAAAAAACCTCTAAGCTACAACTGTCCTGGTGGAACATGGCACAGCAAGAATGCTCCAGCAGGAAGGAAATTATAGCTCATAAAAGGCAGCATCTCTGGTTATGAAATAAAGCCTCACTTCCCAAATCTACTGCTAGTAAAGAGAAATTCCTGATAGATCAAGCCCTTTATGTGTACAGGGTTTTTTTTCCAGTGAGGTCTTTGCTCTGTGCCAGTGTTCCAATGATCTCTTGTTTCAGTGAAGAGATAATGCATGAGCAGGATTATTTGGCATTCCACTAAAACATCCTGGAAAACATACCTTGTGGGATGAGCCCAGAGTGGTAAAATGATGCCTGTGGGAAGATGAGGAGAGTGGGGGCACGAGATGGATGTGATGGGAAATAAAAGGGAAATTCAGGCTTTTCTCAAAATTCAGAAGGGCCCTTGAGAAATCTTCACAGAGTGGAAGAAAATGCATCTGGGGGAAGGCTAAAAGCTTAGAGGATAAAATCTGTGTGTTTGTCCCTTACTGTGAATGATCATAGAGTGATCCTTGTACAAGGATCTTCTAATAAATATTTTTTCCACCTCTCAGGCACACTGAGTTCTCCAGGAAGGTTAATATATGTATAACTGTACAGAGAACAGGTAAGTTCTGGTTAGGCTGCTCCTTTTTTCAGTAATTGCTGTGACCAATTTCTGGTGAGCCAGATTTTGGCAGATAACATGGGTTATTCTGAAATGGCATTTTCTCCCTTTGAGTCTATGTGAATCTAATCTCCTCTAAAGCCTCTCTATGCAATTTTGGTTTAGTGCTGTGTCCTTGATAAAGAATAGTTATGGTATGATTTTCACATCATGATAAATTATGTTCTAGGACTAAACTCTGAAATGCAATTTGCTTAAAAAATAACAGTTCAAGCTTAGGACCTTTGATGTTCTGCACCTTTCTTGTATTATTTGCTTCTGTCTTCTTTCTTCTACTTTTGACTGTATCTTTACAACTGCCATCTTTAATCCTCACTCCTGTTTTAAGTTTTTCCTTTTGTTATTTTCCATCGACTTTGAACCTCTTCTGGTGCATTGAGACTAAAAAGACAGCGAAAAAATACATCCTTAAGCTCAGGGTGATCTGTTATTCCACACTGTTTCCCAATAATTTCAATGCTAAAGCTTTTTAATAAAAAAGTTTAATAAGATATATCAGCGTATTTTTCAATAATTTTATTTCAGAAGTTGCTGGAGGTTTTTTGTTTGGTTGGTTTGATTTTTTATTAACTTTTTAAACAAACAAGAAAAAGCTCAGCAGTAAAAATGTCCATCAAACATTTCTGTTTGAAACAAACAGTGCTATGGAATAGCTGATTTAGGAACACTTTGAAGCTTCAGTAAAATTACAAGAAACTTAAATAATGGGAAGCTTTTGAGCAATCTCTTTAGACATGTGTGTCTGCATTAACAACCAGGAGTCAGAAAGGAGATTCAGAGCTGCTCCTTTCACTGAATTACCTGGGATCTCCCAGTCTTATGAGGAGTGCGTGCAAATGGCTTTGCTACTGAAAAACAAACAAACACAAATTTCAATCCTATAGATTTTATTCTGGGAGATCTGGGAGATGTACATGGAGAGGGAAAAAAAGTAACACACCTGACAGTGTCTCCTTAAACCAGCAGATGAGGCTGTTTCCTATTTTATCTATTTTGCAACACTATAAACCCCTGGAAACCTGTAACTGCAATAAAATGCCTGTCTCCAGGTTTTTATCAGGTAGATGTAAATGCTTCCCCCTTGTCTGTTTTTTTTTTTTTTCACTGTGACACAGTGTCACAGATTCTTAGACAGGTTCAGAACCAGCTATCAAGTAGATCATCAAGCATATCTTTTTAATCTATAAATTCATGCCAGATGGATTTGTACCTTCCAAGGTGCCAAGCTTTGGGTGAGAAGGGGCTTCACTGCTTTTGGGGCCCGATTCTGTTTTAATAAGTGTAGAATTTAATCTAGAATTTGTACTCAGTCAAATTTAATTCCTTGCTAAAAAGCTTGACTTGTGAGATCTGGGTGTATATATATATATATATATATACACACTCCAGTATATTTGTATATTTATCTTCCTCTCAATGTTAGGAATAGTTCTTCTTTTCCAAGCAACTTGGATTTTTCTTTTTCCTGGAAATCTATTGGAAAGGTGTGACATGAAACAAAAGCATAAATATGAGTAATGAGTATACAAGTGAGACACCATCATAAAGTTTTTAATTGCAATGGATATTGCACTTGGTGGATGATCAGTCAGAGAGATCCAATAATCACTTGTTAAGTATCCACTTCGTTCCACCTTAATCAAGAGAGTAGTAGATTGTCATCTTTGAAATAGCTGTTCTAAATCAATAAAGTTTAGTGGAAAGTGTTATCACTGATCCTCTGATGGCGCAGTTCCCTTCAATTCTCTTTTATAACCTGGGTAGCAGTGAGGGCACGGGAGAACTCAAATACCTGTGTTTTTGTGGGGGAGGAAGAAAAAACCAATCCAACCCCCCCCCCCCGTCAGTAACAGCTCCTCCACTGCCGAACGAGCCACAGTTCTCTCTCGCAAAACATTTCCTCATTGTTGTGCTCTCTGCTGCCTTTCCAGAGCACACCCAGAGATAGCTGTTCCTTCTGTGTGCTTTCTGCTTTCCTTGGAAGGGCCCCGCGTGTTCGCCCTGCCAGGAGGTTCTGCAGCTGCTCAAAGTGCACTTTCATAATCATTCGATGTGGTCTGAGAGCGAGCTGGCAGCAGGAGGCAGCTCTGGGATTTGTTCCCATTCCTCCTCCAGGGACGGCTGCAGCGCTGGGCGCCCGTGCCGTGTGTCACGCTGCTCTGCTGAGTCAGCTGCACTGGTTTTTGGGAAAAAAAAAAAAAAATCCCACCAGAGAAAACTCGGCCGTTCATTTGATGAATAATCCGCTCTGAGGTGACTCATGGGTGTCCATGTGTTAAGGGAGATGTGAGAGAGACACGGGTGTCTATGGATGAATTTGAATTTGAAGGACAAGATCACCTTTTTGAGATTCCATTATGTTTATATTGGTGTCTCTGCTTGGAAACTGCATTACATCTGTGTTTATGTATTGGAGGTGACAGATAATGTGAGGTTTAGAATTTGAGAGGGTGTCTCTTGGCTATTTATCTGCTCTGCTTGCTGATATAAATCATGACAATTCCAGTAAATTGGGTTCTTCAAGGGAGCAGGTCAGGGGAACATCACATTTTATGATGCCATTTGCATACTGAGAGCACTCCAAAATTATTAACACTACAGTCAATAAAATGTAGTGCATATGAATTGAAGGATCTCTATCTTTGAAAGTATTCGATAGCTGTGTCAAGGAACATAAATCTGATTTTCTCAGTAAGTACAAAATAAACTGATGCCCAGTGTGTCTGTACTGCTCTATATATTTGTCTGGTGTTTCCCATCTATTACAAAATGGCATTTCTGGTTATAAACTAAAATGCTAACATGTGACCAATTTATACCAACTAGTAATTTATCTTCAGGAGACCTTGTACTCAGTGAACTAAAAGTTCTAATGGGGAAAGCTTCAAGGTTTCCTTGCCAAATATTGCCAAATGATCGAGGTTTAGGTGAAAACCAGGTTAATCTACATGTCCTCCTCCCTGTTTAAAGAGTTTCACAGTTTCACTCGAGTCAAAAAGAAGTTGAATGCCGTCCTTTAACCATTAACAGGTCCAAGGGCTGGGCACAAGGCTGGGGTATATTTGTGATAGGACACAATAAAGTGTTTTCCCAGGAGCAGTCGCCAGAGGTGTTTGATAGTGAGCAAACAATTGAACATTAACAGCAGGTACCTGCACTGAGGAGTGCTGGCCTGGCCTGGAAGCACCACAAGTCCTGTGGCTACCTGGGTTCTGCCCAGGCTACAGAACTGCTCTGCTTTCAGCTCTTTATGGAAAGAGTATTTTGGGTTTTAGTTGCTGGTATGTCCTTTAATATAAGGCAAGACCTAAAAGCTCTTTATCCCTTTGTCTTTCCTTCCTTGCCAGCAGATTAGAGGCTGTAAGAACATTCAGGAGGTGCTTAGATGGGGTTGGTCTTGTTCCTTTCTGCCTTAATAACCTGTCAGAGCTACTAGGATTTCACCATAGTATTTTGCTTTAATGACCTCCTACAGTTTATTTTCTTTTCCATATATTTTTCTCTAACCAGTCAGAAAAATTCACCACACCAGAGTTTTTCATTTTTTTGTGTTTTGGGTCATATCCCATTGGTAAATAGTTGTTTTTCTTCTCAATAAATGTACAGGCCTCCTGTGTATAGGAAGTGTTTTTTTAATTGTCTATGTGTAAAAAATATTGTCTGTCCTGGAAATTGAGTTAGATATACAGTACAGAGTTCTTCTTTATGATGTGTCTGTAACTTTATAACTCCCTCAGGCTGTATAATGTCTGTTCATCCACATTCGTGGAAGTTTGTGCAAGCTCTTATCTAAGCTAACAACATAGATGTGGCTTTTATTCACATAAAGTCACATTTCTTATTACTTGTAGCCTTATTCCTGAAGCCATGACTTCCTTTATTTCTGCAATATTTTACTGTGGTTCAAAGCACCACATATGCTTTCTAAAAAGATGTGTGTCACCGAATGACACGCTCCAGTCCTATTCTAATATTTTTTCTTTGTAGGGTCAGTGATTCTCAGTCAGTGTGAGATGGTGAAATGACAGTTTGAACATGAAATTTCCTGCATTTATAGTACGTGTGAAATTATGTAGAAAAACCAGGGATTCAAGAAATAACAGTGGCATGGAGCAGTGGTGTTGTCCTGATATGAGGGAAAAAAACTGGAAAATCTGAATGATGTGAGTTACATAAGTATATTCCATTTCTGCTGGTCTAATAGAAGTATGAAACTCAATCCTATTTAAATATAATTCTATCTTTTGAAACTGAAAATGGTGTAGTAGTTTAAAACAAATAGTAATAGCATTTTGTAGCACAATTTCACTGTGGGATTAACAAGTCCATTTAATATTTTCGGACTCATTGCCTTGAATTTGTGATTTTTAAACCTGATTTCTCCAGGCAGATGTTTCTAGGTCAGAGGATAGGATCTTTTGTGTCATGATAGCTCTTTTCATAAAGAACAAAACATCCTCTCTTTTTTACATAGAAGCCTTTCATTTAAGGAACCAGGAGAACTAAGATGTACCTATTATAGCAAAAAAAATCCTTCTTGTGAGCTTACAAGACCTTTGTATTATTGGCACCCAATTTTATCACAGGTTTCAGGTAATGCTATTTTTTCCCACATTTTTAAATTTAAATTTTTTAAATGTGGATTTAATGAACTTTTTATAGCAAAGAATGTTAACATTAAATTCTTGCCTGATACTTTTTTTCCCTTCCTCAAAGGGAATAAGTGAACTGTGGACGATTCTTAAAATTTCATTCTCATCTCCTGGTGGACTTACAAATTGCAAATGATGGCAAAGGAGAGAGTCCAGTGTTGATGGCTTCCTAATACCAAAGTATTCTGAGAAACAGGGATTGTGCCATAAAGCACAGTGCAGTTACAGCACTCTGAGGAAAAGAGATTTCAGGCCTTTGGTGCTCTCCCGACTCCTGCATGTGACATCAAAAAAAGAACTACTGAGGGGGTGAAGTGGGGGCTGGAGAACTGAAGGTACTATTACATTATGCACTCCTGCTGCAGTTTTAAACTCATTTATTTACATACTGAAATACCACAGGATACTTGGCCATCTGCTGAGGTCCCCAGGTGGATTTTGCAGGTCACTGAGCTCTGTGCTCGCAGACCTCAAGGCACCTAATTAAAACCCATCCAGGTATGTCCACACCAGCTGTACTGACACCACCTGACAGGGGAATTCCACTTAAGCAACACCTGAATGTCATTAATGGCACCAAAGCTTCTGATACTTCAGGGCAAGCACGTTGTAGGTAATACCTGAAATGAGTAATGAGACCTGATAATGCAGGGAGAAATAACATATGTGAAATTGGCTTTTGTCCCTGCAGGTTTAAGTTTCACCAGTGTATTTTTCAGAGCACAAAATTGCCCAAGTGGTGGTTCTGCACCTTGGAATGCTGGAGGAAAAGGTGGAGGGAGAAGTGCCCTGCTGGAGAGGAGGAGAATGTTAACACTTGGTGTCCTCAGTGTTGTTTACCTGTGCACTCAAACCTCCACTTTATTTTTAACTCTGTAGGTGTGCATTTTTCAGAACTATGAAAGAATGTTCTATGCTAGAGTTCCTTTTAAAATTGAGACAAATTAGTTTTGCCATTACAAGAAAATACATTGGTATTATTTCCCTATGTATTTCTCAGTGTAAGCCTAATAAGTGTTCAAATACTATTTCTCTGAGGTAGTTATTTTTAATGAAAATATCATAAATACCACAATCTTACAGTCCTGAGTGAAACTTCTTTATAACACTCTTAAAAGTCAGAAGAGTATGGTTAATTCTTGTATTTTAGATATGCATTTCTAGTAACAAAATATAGAGAAACTTTGCAAACACAGATGATAGAAACCTACTTTAAAGAAATCACTGTCATTAGTTTCATCTTTATCAAATGGCCACAGGAGCAAGAATTCCTTTGTCATGTAGGCATGTATAGTATGCTAAAAAATTAAAAATGATTATCAGTATTTTAGCATATATTTTGTTTAGCCCCCATTTTTTTAAGTTTAGTGAAATTGGATGATATGTTTAAGTTGCACCACACACATTAAGAAAAAAAGATCAATGACTCATTGCAGATTTATGCAAGTTTTATTTTCAGCCTTCTAAGTGCACCTTCTCTTTCTGTAAAAAAGGCAGTTTCCTTTGCTTTGACTTTCTTTTGAAGAGCTGCAATAGAGACAAGTTTGGGTACTATCCAAATTATACAAATGTTCATTTTACAGAGGAAATCTTCCGCATGTTAATTACCTCCTTTTGTGTCAGCCTAGCCGCTGTCATGAAGAGCCTTGTGAGGAAGCAGGAAAGAAAAGGGGGGATTCCAGAGAGCCCTCAGGGATTGTTTTAAAATGGTCAATGAAGGGTAAGTTTCACTGCTTGTGGTCACAACTCAGAGTCATAAAAATTACTGGATTAAGGGTTCTTAAATTTAATCCTGTGTTTGTGATAGGGAGTTTGGATCTTTAGATTATTTTCTATTTATCATAAATCACATATGTGTATATTCATACTTGGGAAAACAGCTTAATGCTTAATTTTTAAAGAATGTTACACAAGAAAGATGTTCATCTTTCTGCTTGTAACATTGTGTATTTGAATGATCTGGTGTATTGGAGCACAAGGCTAATTAAGCAGACACTTGATGGCAAGAGAAAACATCTGTAAAATTCAAACCAGTTAGCTGTTCTCAGCTGAGAAGCCATTGGAAGGGACTGCCCAGGTGGATGGTGGAGTCAGTGGGAATGACTGGAGGTGTTTAAGGCAAGACTGGATGTGGCACTTAGCGTCGGGTTTACAAGGTGGTGACTGCTTGTAAGTTGGACTCGTTGGTCTTGGAGGTCTTTCCCAGCCTAATTGATTCTGTGAAATATAATTCCTCTCCTATTTTGGGTGTTGGTCCATGTGCGGAGCCTCTGCTGTGAGCTCATCTTCCACACCGTGAGTACATTCTACAGGCACTCCCTACCGTAGA
The DNA here is from genome assembly GCA_013400175.1 of Phainopepla nitens. Taxonomy (NCBI): domain Eukaryota; kingdom Metazoa; phylum Chordata; class Aves; order Passeriformes; family Bombycillidae; genus Phainopepla; species Phainopepla nitens. The sequence goes on along the minus strand of VXBQ01017801.1, from coordinate 143,078 downwards.
ACACACTGAGCTGGAAGGAAGGGACCCGTCGGGATCAGGGTCCAACTCCCGGAGAGCCCAAAATGCCACCCTGTCCCTGAGAGCATTGTCCAGACTGTCCCTGCGCCCTGTCAGCCTCGGGGCAGTGACCGTGGGGAGCCGGTTCCCCGCTCTGGGTGGGTTCCTGATAAGGATGAAGTCTCCCGCCAGTCTCCTTTTTCTCCAGGCTGAGCAAACCAAGTGTCCTCAGCTNCCGCGGCTGAGGGCGGGCGGCGCAGCCGCGATGGTGGCGGCGTGAGGCGGCGGGGCCGGCGGCTGCTCCTGCCCTCCGCGCGGCCCGGGCCGGGCATGGAAGTGGAGAAGATGGATGAGAATGAATGGAAGTACCACGGGGAAGGCAACCAGAGCCTCGTCGTCTCACACTGCCAGGTACGGGGGAGCCCCAGCCCGGGCCCGCGTGAGGGAGGCGGCCCGGCGGGAGCGGCCGCTCGGCCCCGCCGCCCGCCCTCGCTGCTTTCTTTCCCGGAGGAGTTTTCTGTCCCGGGGAGACCGGGCCCGTCCCGCGGGGAAGATGAGCGGGCGTTTCCCCGGCTCCTCCGCCACGGCCCGTAGGGATGTGGGAGGGAGAGCAGCCGATGGCCGGGCAGCTTGCCGCCTGGCGATGAGAGCTTTCAGGAAAAGTGCTAGAAATTCACCTTTTCCATCATCGTTCCCGGGTGTGGGTGATGTGACAGGAGAAAGCGAGCTGGTGAAGGCGTGTTTTTCCCTTTGTCACCGGCTCTGGCTCTGGAGTCGGAGGAGTTCGAGCACTCGCTGCAGTGCTGGGCCGGGCTCCCGGCTCTAATTTCGGTTTTTGGCTTTGCCACAGAGCTGGTGTGATGTGACCCCGGCGGTCACTTCATCCCCAGTCTCCCATCTATCTGTTGGTCTGGTTTTTTGTTGTGTTGATTTTTTTTTTTCCTTTTTGTTTGTCTGAGTTGTTTTGAGGTGGAGGGAGGCCAAGGGGGGATGAAGGTGTATTTCATTAAAAAAATCCCGGTAAAATAGAGTCAGCATTTGAAGCATGAATGATTAAAGGAAGCTGAATCCAACCAAGCAGACTCTGTCAGTTTATGCTGACAGTGTGCTCGTGCCCCCCTTGTATGTACATTATTTGCTTAATATATTGGGATACGTGCTCCTTAAAGGAGTTTATTCCTTTTCTAAAAAGTGCCTGTGGCTGTTTCTGTGCTTTAAAGATGTATTTGTATTTCAGTTTAAAAGCTGGTATGGATTTGCCACAGAATGTTCTTGATGATTCATAGATCAAAACTCAACAAAAGCAGATTGATGAAATGTAGGATTTTTGTAGAAAAAGATCTATAGTAAGAGTTGAATCTTGAGAACAACTTTTTAAAATCATGTCTAAATGAATGACTGAAAATACTGGATTCTTTTAATGTCTGCTTTCTGTATTATAAGTATGAGTTAGATGTAAAATATTAACTGATACCAAGCCTGAGAAAATGCTAGAAATCTTGTGATGCTCTCCAAACTTTAGGAGGGGCACTTCTGTGGCTCTGGCTTTTTTCTCCTCTTTTTCTTTGTATCAGATACTATTTAAAAGCTATTTTTGGTGCAAGGAGAACATGAATGATTTTGTTTCCTGTCACATTTTAGCTTTGAAAAAGGCAGGGTAGAAACTACTCAGTCACTGGATGACGAGAATCGGGATAAATAATGGATTATTAGTGATGTAATTGTGATTATCTTTAAAGATGTGGAAAGTGAGGAAGTCAGCCAGTGATTCAGAGTAGCTGCTGAGCGTGCTAGTTCTCTTTTTAATAGGATGCTAAAAGTTTTACGGGAGAGTGAAAGTGAAATAGATACAATTTTTTGTATCTACAAGCCTTTATAGACAACTTTGAAACAGCAAAGCTTACATTTTGGGTCTTTGTGTCTACTGATGACAAAGTCTGGTAAACTTGAAGCCTATAAATACTATTTAGATGTTAATTGTAACTTTGTGCCTCTTACAAACAGGACGTACTTGCTCCGTTAATCATCGTTCTCGTGATCTGGTGTTAAGTTATTCTCAGGTTTGTGTGGATGGATCAGCAGCACAGATAAGGCATTTTGACTGTCCTCACTTCATTCTGTAGCTTCCCAGTTCCTGTTTTTGTGTGTCAGTGCCAGAGGAAGGGGCAGGATTTGGTGGTGGTGGGAGAGGCGTGAATGGATGCTCAGATGCAAGTGAGAGGCCAGACTGGAGCAGTGCGTGTGCTTGTTTCCATGTTCTGATGTGTGCTGGTGTTTTGAATGTGCAGACAAAGCTGGTCCCTACCTCTCCGAGTCTAAGCCTCTCTTCCTTGCTTTTGGAAAATCTGAGACGTTTTAAACTTCAACGGAAAAGTGACTCCCTATCCTTTGGGGACACGAGGGCATGAGCTGCTTTGCCTCTCACGAAATGAGGTCTGGGGTGTTGTGGTTGAGCTCCTGCTCTCTGCACCACTCCTGGAGCTCTGATAGCAGCCCTGTGGTGCAAGGTCACTCTGCAGCACAAGGGTGTGTGGGCTGGGGTGGCAGCGTGGCTGGACACTCCTGTTCCTGCCTGGGAGGGCTGTGGCTGGGCTGGGGATGGACTGGAAGGGCTCGAAGGCCCGTGGCATCACAGGGTGCTCTGCTGTGTTTAAGGCTCTGCTTATTTCCTGCTCCATTCCCTGTAGATTGCCCTTTAAGACATGAATGTCACGCATTGTTAATCCAGTGCAGCACCAAATTAAAAAGTTGGTCATGGAAAAGTCACATGCCCAGCAAGCAGTGAGCTGATAAGCCCCGGCCGCAGGCGACACGCAGCCGCTGTTCCAGCGCGTCCAGACAAAGCTCTGTCTGGCACTGGGGTGCTGGCATCCTATGGAACGTGCTCTGCTGTTTCCATCAAAGTGCTGTCAGTGCTTGCTGTGCTTTTTCCTCTCGCTGCTTATTAATCCTGCAGGATGGAACAGTGGCAGGAGTCTCGCTGTGTGCTGAAATCGCTGCAAGTGCATCTCTCTTTCTGATCCCTCCAGTGCAGGATAAGGATCCTGGGGCACGCCGTGGGCCACTCAACACATCTCTTCTCACAGTGGTGGTTTTATGGAATTACTTTAATTAGTTTGGCAGCATTTAGAGGGTGATCCAGTGAATAAAGATGGAATGCCTGCCGAGCATTTCCAGTTCCCACTGTTATCACTGAAGCTCCGTGCTTGCTTGCTTGACGAGCACTCAAACTTCTTCTTTCATGAATTTTTAAAGTTTCAGTTCTGGAGAATCCAAAGTTCCAGAAGATGTACAGAACTGTGATACAAATGTCTCTGGTGATCAAACTTCTCCTTTTGGTTTTTATCGAAGCTGTGAATGAATTAATTAAAATTGAAACTGAATTGTGGTCGAAAGGCCTTTCTGTAGTCTTGCAGTCTGCTGAAGCAGTAGAGTGATCAGACAACTTTCCTACCTCATGATTCCAGTGTGAAATACGGCTGGTAGCTCGGAGGTGTTGGAGAGACATTTGTGCTGCAGGACAGAGACAGATTCAGCTCCACAAACCCCAGCCAAGCGCCATCACAGCCAACCAGGTGGTTTAGAAAGGAGGTTCCTTTTTTCTGGAGTTTTTAGTGGAAAGTCACTCCTTCTGCTTCAAATTTGGCTTCAGATTTAAAAGAAGCTAAGCAGTGCTCTCCCTCCTCCTCCCTACTCATGAGCAGTGGAGAGGGTTCAGAGGAGCTGCTGCAGAACAGTTATCTCCTGGTAAGCTGTTGTGTCTTTCTGCAGGGCAGATCCTTAATTTTTCAGAATGATCTGGAAATCCTCCTTTGGAGTTCTGTTCTTTAATCAGTTGTTTGCTCTTATGGGACACTTAACACTTCGTTTCAAAAGGCTTCAGTAGATGTTTGTGGAAAGCAGTGTAAGCAGCTCTAGGAATAATAACTTGGATTTCCTTCTGCTGTTGAAACATGTGCTTGTAGTCTGCAGTAGTTGCTTTATGACATGAAGTATGTACATTCCTCCTTGCCTCTGTTTTACTTCTTGTGTGTTGGGATGCTGTGGTAACCAAAGTCTAATTTTGAAATACATTTGAACATTAAACTTGTGTTTCAGGATGAGTATGGGGAAGTGGAAAATAGGAGCTTTTTGCCCCAGTTTGGTTTTTATTCAGTGAGATGGTCTGGAACAACCTTGGCACGTTCTTGCAAAAGGTTGTGGTTTATTGCTTCAGATGCCTGGGTTGTTAGTGTTCATCTACTTCATGTCTTGGAATGTTTGCTGCTCCAGCAGAAATCTTTGGGTTCTGGTTCAGGACTTAATTAGTGAATGCATAAACCATCTCCAGAGCATCTGAGAACTTACAGCTAGGAGAAGGGAAAGGAGGGGAGGTGGAGAAGGTGAGTGAAGTGTAGCTAAGGAGTCTGGAGGAGGGAGTCAGGCCAGGTAATTAAGCAGAAGATTCTCAGACTTGGTGCCTGTAGTAAACAGATAATGTCTCTTCTCTGTGATATTTATTTTCCCTTCAAGAGCTGTGGTAAAGCTGGAGGAGGTCCCAGTGCTGCTCTGGAAGCCTCCTTCCCAGCCCCTGTGCTGACTGCACGGGGGGCTGCTCTGAGCAGAGGTGCAGGGAGGGAGGGCTGTCTCCTGTTTGAGCAGCAGGCTCTGTTTGCGCTGTCTGGGGCTGCTCCTGCTGGCACCTGCCCTGGGATGGCTGCAAAGCTTCTGCAGGGAGTCACTTTCTGCACGGAGGGGAGAGGCATTTGGCTTGGGGTTTTGTGTCAAATCAGGGTAGATAAGCGTTGCTCATAATGCCTTTGCATTAGGAAAGTTTTCCTGTGGCTGGTTGCTTGTTTTGTTTATAAGAATAACCAGTTCTGTTGCAATAAACGTACTTGAGGACAGAATTGTATGTTTAGACAGAAGGGTGTTGCTGAAGGAGTAGAAAGCTTCTTGTTGGAATAACTTCGTTATCTGCAGCTTTCCTCTGGCCTTGTTTGGCACAACGGGATGATGCTGATCATTAATTGCTGTCTTGTTGAGAGAATCTCCTTAAGGTGCTTTTTCTGATGATGTCATTTTGTACAAGTCCCAAAACTTGTGTGGCCTATTTCTTCTGTTGTTTTTCTGTGTGGAGTTGCCTGAATCTGTTTTTTGCTATTGAAGTTTCTGGAAGTACTGACACCCCCCAAACTTCCGAGGTGTTCGTGAGAAATTCCAGATCCCTGACTTTAAAGCAATTTTTTTTTTTCACTTGTGTTCTGTTTTGTGTTCAGTTGTGTTCTGAATGGGGTTTTTAAAAATTAATATCTATGAATGTCTTGGTTTCATGGAAATATAGAACAGGCTGCTGATTTCTGTGTTAAAGTATCTTCAGTTAGGGAAATTTTGCTGTTCTTGTGGTAATAAATATAATAGTTTATTAACAATGGCCTTCTCTGAATATTGTTCTGATTTAAAATATGGCCGCATTCTGGTCTCTTGGCTCTTTTACAGAAAGATATTACCAGAAGAGGTAAAATGCAACTTGTATTTGTTGAATTTTAATTTGACTAATGGGAAAGGCGTAGTTTTGGTAAGACTTGAACTTAAACATTTTTGTCTCCTTGATGAGACTCTTGTATTTACATTCCAAATCTCTGCCAATTCCTGCTTCTGATGGATTTGCCAATCATGTAATGTAGGGAGGAATTCTGCATCTGATTCTGTAGAATTTTCTGCCTCTTGTGTTTTCTGGTGTGTGCATGTGGTTGATATTTTTAATTTCACAGGGCATTTCTTTGACCTGGCTTCTCCAGCATTGCTTTTTGGGTGTGTGCATATCTCAGCAGTGTCTAAACATTGTTTGACAAAACCCCACACCTGCACACCTTTTGCCTCCTTAGACAAAAGGACAGGAAGACATCTTGGTGACTAGAGGTAGTAGTCCTCCTTAGTTGTCATTGCTTTTGATTTTTTAAAATTTTATTTATGTGTTGTAAACAAGTAGAGGAACTTCTGCCCACATTGGCTGAAGCAGCTATGAAAACCAGTTGAAAAAGCCCAGTATGCGACCAGGGTGTGTCATTAGTGAAAAAGAAAGGAAGAGATGCCTGTCTTGCTCTGAGCAACAATGAAGTTTTTATGAACAGAGGGCAATCACCAGTTTGAGTTGGAATTTGGGAACTTTTGTGACGCCTGTATTAAACTGTAGGGTTCCTTGCATTGACCTTGGCAAATTGATATTTAGATACACATCTATGGGCAGTGGATAAAAAAAAGACAGTTTTGTATTTGTTTGTGTTTAGTTCTTTGGCTAAGCAGGTACAACTGTGACTGTCGATGCTATAACTAATTGAACTAACTCCACTTGAGTGCAATCTGCAAAGGTTTCACTAGAAACAAAGAATTGAAAGTTGGAAGTACTTCCAGTTCTGTGAATTAGCTGTGAAGCTTTTTATTGACACACACCTCCCCCAAGTTATTAAGTTGAGTCAACATCAAGGAATTCTAATTCTGCACTGGGATTTCTATTCCATACTGTACCAGTAGTTAAATTTAAACTTTTCTTGTGTTTAGCAGGTTTCTGCACTGAAAGGGTGCTCTGAATGCAGAGCAGGTTAGGGGAGCAGAAAGGGAAGGTGGCACTGGGTAGCAGAGCTGACTGTAGAGAGGAGAGACAGCAGAAAGGCAGCCATTGAAACTTTTCTTCTATGAATAAGAATAATGGCCTTAAGTTTTGTAGATGCAGATGGGAAAACGCAGCGTGTGTGTGGATGGAGCTGGGACCCAGAAGCTCTGTGGTCTCACACCAATCCCAGCGACAGCCAGCAGCAGCAGCACCTCTCTGCTCCCTGCAGAATACTGTTTCAGAGGTGCTGTCTTTGGCTAATAATGAGTGTTGGAGCAGACTTGTCTTTTGGTGACCTTCTCTGGAAATTCAAACTCTACTTTGGGTCTGTTTTTTTCTTTCTTTAAGTGACTTTTGAGAATGCTATATCCAGTGAAAATGTAAAACAAATCCCAGTTTTGCAGTCAAGCTCAGGAGGTCATTAGTCTTGATTAAAAATGTTCCTATTTTTTTTTCTGGTTGGGTTCAGTGCTGGCTCAAATTTGAATGAGTTTTTTTTGCAGTTGAGATCAAGTTGTTCTCTTAAAAATCTTTCTTTTGTGTCTGTTACAAGTGCTTGTGATGCAGTGATGGAGTTTCTGTGCCTTTTCTGTGCTGCTCCTGTGCCTGCCCTCCACTGACAGCGGCCGTGGGTCGGTTGCTTTGGATAAAGCAGCCTGGCTGACCCAAAGCTGGGCAGGAGTGCTCAGAGAGCCTCCTTTATTCACTCTTTTGGTTCTTCCTCCCTCCCAGCTTTTCAGTGGCTGTTCCTTTTGCCTCAGTGGATTCCTCTGTGACATGGAATGAGGTGTCCAGGAGGTGTTCTGACCTCCTTGAGCTGTCCTCCTGACCTGCTTTCACTGGGGAAGGAGCAGAGTCACTGGATTCCACAGGAGCACAAGGCTTGCTTAGGTGCCTTCTGGCTGAGTTGTTCTGGATGCTGAGAATTACTCACTTGTTCTAACTGTCCATTTAATTATTGAACTTCATTCTAATCCCTCTCACTGTTGTGACTCTATCTCCTCCCCTCATTAATAATTTCCTGGGATGCCTGGTTTCCCCAGCAGAACATCAGGTACTTGGCAGCTCAGTGCTGGGAAGTGTTGCTGAGAGGGGGCTTTAGGGCAGCTTAAAGAGAGGAAGCTTAGATATGTTTTTATGTTCTGATTGGCACAGCTCACCTCTTTGACAGATGGACAAGGTATCTGATATGCTTTTAAATGCTAAGGACCATTTTTAACTTGTGTTTCATCGTGAGTACACCAGGGCCATGTGCTGTGCTGCCCAGGCAGGGCTAGTGCACACCGAGGGCCAGGCATCAATGGCTTTATTCAAGCTGTTCTCTCCCTGGTGTGTGCTCCCACCTCGTTCCAGTGGGTGTTATCACTTGATTTCATTGCAGGTACTCTGATTAGCTGCTTTGGCTGAAGGGCAGACATTTCCTTCTCACTCTTGCAGAGTGCAATCGTTAAATTCTCGCAGAATTGGTACCATCTGTGTATTGCAAGGTTATAGAAGCTCAGCTATAAAGTGAAACCCGAGGTAGTGCTTGACTCTCACGGGAAGCAAGATCATATCCAAGCAGAAAAAAAAAATTGGAACGAGCACCTGAAGTCTGATGCAAGCTGTGAGCTCTGTGCTAAAGAAAACAAGTATCATGGGGGGTTAGCTTTCAAATAGTGCTTTGCCATATTGAATAGTGTCAAGCCAGATGCCATGCCAGAAATCCTTTATTCATGTTAAGAAATAAAGGCATTGTTCTTCAAGGACTCCTGTGCTAAATAAAAGAGTATTGTTGTGATTTCTGAATGCTTCTTTGCAGTATGTGTGAGCAGTTGCTAAACTTCCTCCATACTGGCAGGAAATGTAGCTTTCCTCACTTTGTTTTGTGTGATCTTACCCACCTCATGTAGAGCAAAACTTAGTTGGAAAACAATTGTGTATGATGTTACCAGTGTATTTCATTCAAAAGCTGCAAAATTTTCTGGCGCTTAGTTTGTTTCCATCTCTCATAACCCTTCACGTTGCACAGCACACTGACTCTGGATGAGGAGACCTTTAAAAATGTCTTCTGTTGAGTACCATGAAGGTAAGCTTTGGCTGAAGTGTCTGGGCAGTGTGGTGGGCATGTTTTCCCTGAGTTCTGTCATTTCTCAGAAGGAGAAACTCTCCCTGTCATTCTGAGATGTGAAGATAACACTTCTTTGTCCATTTTTATCCTTCCCTGAAATTGCATTTTCTCAATAGAAAACCATTGTTTTATGTTCAAATCCCTCAAACTAGAATTGGAGTTGAAGGGGTTGTGGGATGTAGATTTGGAATAAAACAAGTCAGAGTATTTTTTCTTAATTGACAAATACTGCAAGCAGCTGCAGTGTGCTACTGCAGGAATAGCTTAATATCAGCTAAAGCAATTCCATAGTTCATGTTGAGTACCTTTGGAACTGTCAATAATCAGTATCACTGGGTTCAGTTTGTCTCCCTCACTTGGACTGGAAATTAGAATGTGCTTTCTGTAGGTGTCATTGCTGTGGGTTGTTGTAAGCCCACAATGATTAGGGAGCACTGAATAACCACAGTGCTAGGTCTGGCGTCCTTTGAGCTCTGTTTGACGAGTTCTTGGTAGCTCTTCAGGGTCAGCAAAACACTGAATTAAATAACCAGTTATAAAAAAATTCAGAGCCTTTACAGACACTATTTTCTCTAAAAGTATTTGACTTTGTACCTTCATCTCCTTTGGCAGTGGTTGGTGGTGGTGTGTGAAATTGGTTGCAAAAAATAGCAGAGTAAGGGTTGTAGAGAAGATTTGTTACCAGTCCTTGAGAGTGTTTCACCCCATGTTTATAACTGGAAACTTGTGACTTTTTTATGCACAACTTCAAAAGAAAGATGGGTTTTCTTACTCTGTTTCTGTGTTGTGTGCCTTTTGAAGCAACTGGTAGGTAACTGTCATGTAAAATTGCAGAGAGTGCCTGCACAAACAGTGGTGAGTTTTTAGATGCCAGAATTTATGAGGTGGTGTGGAGTGAGGGAGACGATGGGTGTGGCAAGGGGGGTGGGGTTCCTTCTGGGACTTAAAAAATTGCTTCTCAGAGTCTTGTTTTCCACCAGTCGATCTTGCTTGTGTGAACACAGGTTGGGAGTCAAGGAGATGAGAATCTTTTCCAGTTGCGGAAGGAGGTGTCAGAGGAGTGCTTTGCCTCCAGACAAAAGCAGTTAATGTGTGCTGCTTAGAGTAATAATAGAGTAATAACGAGTGACGTGAACCTGCTTATTTGGAAAAGGAGGAGCTGATGTTTCCCAGGCTTTGTGTTTGGACAGGCTAATTCTTTGTAATTTTGTACAGAAACATATTTTTTAAACCCACCTGAGCAGAGGTGGTAAGAGCAGAGGGGAAATACACATCTTTCTGTATATCTAAGTAATTTTACCAGCAGTTGAGCTAATTTTAATTTTTCCTATTTCTTTCACTGCCACCAGCTCTTATCTAGATTTTTATTACTAATGTAGCAAGAGACCTGAATAAAATCTCCATGATGCAAACGAGGTTGTTCCCTGAAGGGGAATATCAAGATTATAGATTTGCCCCAGTTGCATTTAACTTCTAAAAGCTCTCCAGTTCAGGAGGCCTGCATTTTATAACAGTGAGGTCATAGAATAAGGTCAGTATCAAGCACCAAGCTGCAAAGAAACAAATGTAAGCTTTTATCCTGGTTTCATAATGCTACCACCTAATCCAAAGTGCCTGGATTGACGCCAGTCATATTTTGGCCGAGCTATCCAAGGATTACTTTATTTTTTTGATTTTTTTATTGAGTAAGAATAATATAATAGCTGTAATAACTGCTCCGGAGAATAAAAGTTCTTGCAGGTAAGCTTTTGGTAACCAAGCCCAGGACACACGAGGACAAGAGCTGTGCTGTACACACCCCGCTGGTTCTGTGATCCCAGCCATTCCGAGTATTTTCACAGCTGCTTCTCCTTGGCAATCCCTGACTTTGTTCTGCTCTAACCCAAACAATTGTTTGGTGATTGGGTGCTAAAGAAGCGTTTGCCTTTCTTGGTGGGGCTCTAACTGCGGACTCGAACGCTCCTCCGGAACGCTTCTGGTTACTTCATCTCCGGCCCAGCGCTTGTGCTGTGTGTTCGGAGACGCGGGTTTTGGGATCCTTGTTGCTAGTGTTTGTTTTCAGTTTTCCATAACGATTGGAAATGGTGGTTGTTGTAGCCCTAGTATGGAGCCACTAAGAACATTGTTATCTGCCATCGAGCTGGTCTCGTGTGAGAGTTGTCCTTAAATTCCTTATTTGAGAGTAAGAGCAGTTGTGTGTGATGTTCTGATGGGTTGGCTATTTTTAGTCTTTTGTCACTAAATGGAGACTGAACATATGCAGGGATTAAAAAAAATTGTAGAGAATTCTTCCTTTGAATTCATTATTTTTCTGGCTTATCTTACATCAAAAGATATGAAGCCTTTTAATGTTTTATGTGTTACATTTGCCTACATCCATGCACGGTTTTTTTTTTTGTCCCTTCTGCTTGCAGCCTGCTTTTTTCATCTTTTTGTCTCTCTGGGACTGTTACCCAGCTAACTAAATCCTCTGATGCTGACAGTGCCCTGATGGAAGTGGTGCCAGGCATCTCTGTAAGCCCTTCCACTGGTTGTGGAGAAGGAAATTTAGGGAGCATTGGGATCTAGTTGATCTGATTCTCGAAGTGCTAAGGAGTAGTGACAACCTCTTCAGAGGTCCCTTCCCTTTGGGCCATTCTTGTGCATGCAGATTAGTATGGCACACATTTGGTGTTCAATCTGTAAATATAAAAAAATCGAAGGCATTTTAAGATAACTGACAAAAAACCTCATGGCAACAACCACCCACAATATTTCCAAGTAAAGAATCAGCCAAGTGAATCAGAAATGCAATAGCATGAAAAATGTGGGCCAATATTTTTGGTGGTGATACTTCTGAAGCACTTGGCATCGTGACATCTGATGGGTTAACCTTGGTGCTGTGGAACTGGTCTTGAAATGCACAAAGGGATGGATCTAGCTGGAATCTTGCCTCAAAATAGGAAAGAAGTGTTTGGAGGGGTTTTTTTGAGGTTTAGTTTTGGGGTGGATTTTTGGTTGTTTGGTGGTGGTTTTGTTGGTTTTTTTTATTTCCTCTAATCATTTAATAGTCTTACTAAAATGTAGTGTGGGCTGGCTGGTTTAAGTACATCTGTGAAGTTTTGTTTGAACATTGCTGTGTTTCCTTTTGGCATCTTTAGACCAGCAACAGGTTTTTCTTTTGCCATAAGTAATTTTGGTCATTTTGCCAAATGAGAAATGCTTTGCTGATGAACAAATACTGTCCTGAGTCCTGTGAGAGCAAATCAGGTTTTCCAGAGCACTGGTGGGAATCTTGGCTGAGAACTGATTAAAAGATAAATATCTGCACTAGCCTTGGAAGATTACAGAATCATGTTCCTGAATGGATTAGAAGTGATAATCAGATGGCTCCATCACTGATCCACTTACTTATGAATAATTAAAGCAGGAGATCCAAATGGTTGAAACACTGTAAGAATAACAGACTACAGGCCTGGGCCCTGTTACCTGTGTGTAGGGCATAGTGACAGAGGGGGAATGTCACCAGGAATCTTGTCAAATCCAGGTGACTGTCATTACCACTCTGGTGGTATCCCCTTTGCTGTTGGGACACTCATCTTGCAGGACAAATCAAATTAACAGCAAAGTATCTTTTTATGTGAGAGTGTTTTCCAGATGTGGGTGAACCATGGGATTTATGGTGCTGTGAGACTTTTTAGATCTGGAGGGGCCTTGTCTGGGTTTCAGGGGCAATGTTTGAACCTGGACATAGTTTTGTTATTGTTTTGCTTGTTCCCTCTTTCTCTCCATGTTAGTAATTAAAGATATTTGCAGCTCTCTCCCTCATCCTGTGCAGAAACAGCTTTCAGCTCTGAAATATGGAATAGATCTGGTGCTGTCATGCTATGTGAAGTTTTTGAATGGCACATGATTTGGAAGGGAAAAAGCTTGGATGCCATAAACCTGAAGTGCTGCTGGGACATTTTGTCTGCACAGTCTTTGTCAGAGAATCAGGGTGTACTTCTGTGGTAGTGCTTTAAATGGAAGGTAATCCTTTTGGGTGTGTTTTGGAAAGGCCCAAATGGGGACAGACTGGCTGAGAGAGAACTCTGGAAAACAGCTGTTTGTCTCTGCCTTCTGTGGTGCCCAGTTGTTGGTACCCCCACTGTACCTGAACAGGCTGAGCTGCATCAGTGGAAGTAAATGTCTCTAGGATCAGATATTCAGGCAGGGCTGTGTGTTGCCTTTCAAGGCTGCAGGTTCCTTAACACCGTGTAGCAGTTACAAGAATCAGAGAGTGTTCCTATTGTTTTAAGGTAAAATATTTGGAAACCTGCTGTGTTTGTTTCTGTATTGTGTATTTAGTCTGCAGAAGTTTATAAGTTACAGGGTTTAGTTTAGTGTGAAGTTCAGCTGTGTAGCTGCTGCTGGTAACTGCCAAGTGTCTCCTTAATAATTTGCAATGCTGTGCTGATATTGTCAGTGGAGTGGGCCTTGTGTCTCTTTTGAGGACCCTTGGTGCACAAATGCCAGGGTTGGGGGTGTTGGTGGTTCCATCTGAGCTTTCCCAGATTTTCAGAGCAGTGCTGTAAGCTCAGGGAGCATTTCCCTGCTGCACTTGCTGGCCCGAGTGGCTGCCTCGTTAAACTGATGGCAGAGCTGGCAACAAACATTGCTGTGTTTGATTTCAGCTGGCCTGTTTGATTTCAAGCTGAGTGAAATAACCATCTAAAAGGTGCTCTTCTGTTGTTTTTTTTTTCCCCCTTAATTTCTCAGAGGATTAAGAGAATCTGGGGGATTAACAGGGGAATCAGAGAAGTGTGCTGTTCATAAATGCTAATGAAACCCCATCCTTTCCTATTTTCCTCCAGCGCTGTGTGGTGCTGCGGTTCCTGAAGTCCCCCCCCAACCAGAACAAGGTAAGGTTTAAACATGTCCTGTTGCTGAATGCCCTTGGGTAAACTAATAGCCAGTGTGAGGAGAAACAAGAAACCTGTGAAGGGGCTGTGATGGCAGGAGTAAGAACAAATGGATGTGTTGAAATGTGCCTGTGTTTCAGGGGGTTTGGCAAGAGGAGGAAATCCGAGGTTGCCTTATGTAACCGGGATGATGTGAGTGCTGATAGCAGGAGCTCAGTGTGGGGCAGGCTGTCAGGCTGCCTGGGTCAGAGGGCAGCTCTGACAGTGTGAATGTTCCATATCCACCCCTGGGAGCACAGGGATGCTGAGGAAGAAAGGAGTTTTCGTGGCTGGAGCCAGGTGGGACAGAACAGGAGCTGCACAGAACTGGTGCCATGGTCAAGGTCTGCTGTTGACCACCTGTTCAGTAGCTAAAAAGCCGTGGCATCTGAGCAAACACCAGAAATGTTCACAGAATACCCTTTGTCAGTGAGTGATTCTAGGGTCCTGTCTGTTACAAAACAACGTGGCAGGACAATCTCCCAGTTTCTTCCATGGTACAATAAGGTTTTCCTGCTCAAGAAGGAGCTGAAGGGAATTACTTTAGATTTCTTTTAACAGGAATAAAAAACCTAAGGTGGAGCATAAGCACAATGTTCCAAGGAAGAAAAATAAGAGAAGACTGCACAAGGTTTAAATTCTTTCATTTCCTCGACCTTGAGAAGAGTCTTTAGGGTGTGTTACTTGAGAGATACAGGGAATGGCTTGAGTTACAGCAGCTCCTGAGCCACAGCTTTGTGAGGCACAGTGACAGGTTGTTCTGATGGGGGAAATACAAAAAGCATTGGGGCTCTACTGAGAACTGGTGTGTGTGCTTCATTTTAGGAAAAAAGAAACAAGGATGAACGTCAAGTAAATGTCTAGAAAGGGCATTTTATTGCTTTAAATCAGGAAGATGAATGTGAAAAGCATGCAGTTTAACAAGGGATGAGGGAGAAGATTTTTGACCTGCTTATACTGGCAGGATTTCAGAAATGTATCTTGTGCTTCTGTAGTAGCCCAAGATAATAATGTTTAGTGTTAACAAGAACAGTGACTAGTCCAGTGCACCACAAGAAAGGAAACAGTGCTTATCTCAAGTTTTAGTATAGCAGGGGAGGAATAGACCACAACTTTATGTAAAAAGTCAGTCTGTTGCAGTTTATTTAAGAAAACAGAACACTGAGTACCTGCCCCTTTTCCTTTTTAATTTTTTTTTTTTATTTTAAGTTCAAAGAGATTGTTGCATAGTAATTGTTTTTAAAAAATTGACAAAGTGTGGGAAAGTCACAAAGGAAGGCAGGAAGTGACTTTTCATTTACCACCACAGCACTGAGGCTGGACATTCACATCCCAGTGTTGCATTTTGAGGAGAGCTGGCTCCAGTGTTCTGCATTTGCCTTGCACTGGGAGTGTGTGGACTTTGTGATACACAGTTCCCTCTAAATAGGTTCTGTCATTTGAATATATTTACTTATTCTGGTTATTGATTTTTTTTAAAGGACCATTTTTTCTTGGAGCAGAACAGAATAAATATTTCAACACCAGATCAGTAAAGAAATCCCAGAGAATCAGAGTTTTGGGATGAACTTGCACACAGCTACAATGACAGGGAAAATGTTTTTTGTTTTTTTTTTTTTTTTCCTTAGGAGTAATCTGTATTCCTGACTTAAGCAAAATGAGTTAGGCTCTGAAGTGTTCTATGTCTGTGCATGACATCACAGGTCATCCAAGGTAAACAACACTGAAGGAAGCAGTTCAAGCAAAATATTTTCTAGTAATACACATACTGAAATTCAGATGTGAACAAATAGGTCTCAGTCTCTTCTGCTTAACTCCTTTGGGAAAGGTAAAGAAGTCTGGATGCTGCTTTGTATTTTTAATTATCTGTTTAATTATGAATTTGGGATTAGATAGTCCAATACTTGAACAAGGTGGAATTATTGTGAATTGTAATCTTATTGTCATGATTGAAAAATATCAATAATGCAACTGCAGGCCTTGCATTGCTTAAATAGAAAGTCAGGTGTCAGGCCTCAGACAGTGCTTTTAACTGCATATTGCTATTATAGTATATGATCTTCATGAAAGAATTAAAAAAAACTGTATAAAGCCTATTTGAGTTTTGGTAAATGAGCTGGCAGTAATGATAAGTCCTTCACAAGCTTTTCATCTTAGTGGTTTTTGATGTTAAAAGGTGATGCTCAAGTAGTCTGTTAGTTGTTTTTTGTTTTGTTTAGATATATCAAGTATACTTGCTCTTAAAAGACTTTTAAGCTTGATTTATAATTTTATGGCTTATTGCTCTTTTTAACTGTTGTGTCTTTCCATGCAGTAAAAGTGGCAGCAGTAGATTTTCATGAAATGCTTGTTTCTCAGCCTGTGAGTCTGTGTATATATGTTAAAAAAACCCCAATCAAACAAAACACAAACCTGTGGGTGCTGTGTGTGTCAGCAAACCAGGTCAGAGCCATCTGTCAGTGGGAATTGGCTGAGATTTCTGTTTCTGATGAGATGGTGGAATGTTCCTTCAAACCATTCAGGATTTGTACAGGTTAAAGAAGTGCTGTCATTTGTGATTAGTGCTGGACGTGGCCTTTGCTCCTTTCTCTAGGCTACATCAGTGTCTGGGTTTTCTCCTCTAGTATTTTATTTCCTCTTACTCTGCTCTGTTTATATTTTTTCCTCCTGCTCTTGTTTTTCCTCTTTGATTTGCTAACATGTACCCAAGTGTTGCACTTTCTTTTCCTCCACATAATTTTTTTTTTTTTGTGTGTGTTACAAAAGGACAGAGTAGTAGCATTGAGGTTGTCTGTTGTAACAATCAAAGACCTTGCAGAGAAGCAGAGTGTGCTGGGGACAGGACAATGTTGCTGTAAAGCTCCTTTGCTCCCTCCCCAAGGAGCAGGAGTCTGTCCAAGTCTGACTGTCCCTGTTCTGCTTCAGTACTCACAGAGTTCCCTTCCCAGCTTTTGGCTTCTTGTCTTGCAGAAGACCTTTCCTTGTGAAATGACAGAATATCACATTAGAGTGAGATTTTTCACTGTCTGGGGCAGGATTTGGGACCTGTTCATGCCGAGGTTTGGAATATGGCTCAGTCTTTGCAGCCATTCTCTTCCCAGTCTCCTTGATGCATTTTGTAACACTCCAAGCCTCTTCTGCACTGCAGCTGTTGGGCACCTCTTTGGATTGCTGGACTTCTCTGAGTAGGTCTTGAGCAATCTCCCCTTCTTCCACCTTTGTCACTTTCTCTCTCCTTTTCCCCCTGAAATCAAAGAAGAATCAGCTTTTCTGTTTGTCCCAGCCCCTGAGGTGGCAGTAGGGAAACAAATTCAGCATGTTTGATGTGTCTGTTTGACTTCAGTGTGCAGTGACCTGCCGAGCTCATCAATGAAGTTATTTGTTTAATCACTGAGCAGGATGTGTGTGTTCTGGAGTGTTGCTATCATTATTTCAGAGCTCAATTACTACATTTCTGTCTTCCAGACTCCAGAGGAAATACTACACCATCTGCAAAACATCGTAGACTTTGGAAAACATGTGATGAAGCAGTTCTTTGGGGAGAACTACGTTCACCATGGGGTAAATGATTTGTTTTTAAAATAAATGGCTTAGGCATTGTAAACAAGGGAGTGTTTGGGGGAACACTGAGTGCCAGTGAAAGGAACTAACAGGGTTTGCAAGATACACACAAGAAGTGTTTGGATGCAAACAGAGACCCTGCTCTGTGCTGGTGAGGTGATTGGATTGAACTCAGAGGTTTGGCTGTTTCAAGCCAGTGATGAAAAGTGTGGTCATTTATTTGCTCTAAGGCCGAGGTGTGTGTGTGAGAGAGATTTTTAGACTAACTGCAAAACAAGGAGAGAAACCTGGTTCATATGAATTGTTGAAGTTTCTGTGCAGTCAGAGATCACCTTTTCCCTTGCTCTGTTCTTCAGGGCAGGCAGATCCTGTTCACTGAACATCAGATAAGTGAAAAAGTTACAGTTTCACCTGGAACTTGAGTTACACAGTTCTGCCTTGGAAGGGTGGGATGTGAGACATGGGACTTTTCATTTGTGGAAAGGACAAAATGATTCGGGTTCCTTCACACACATTAAACTTGCACTGAAAATGCTCTTTGTCATGCATTTATTTAAATTAGTCCTTGGTTTTTATAGAGGAGCAGGTGTTACATGTGATTGCAGGTACAGGTGTTCACAGTGAATCAGAGGGAGAAGCTGTTAACTGCAGTGTACTTTGTGTAACCCTCTGAACATTGCTGTTCCACTTCAAAACTCCCAAACTGGGTATTAATTTTTGCATTAAAATATTTGGGTTTTTTTTGTTCCCCAATAGGAAATTGTTCAACTGCCTTTGGACTTTGTAAGACAGCTCTGTTTGAAAATCCAGCCAGAGAGGCCAGGTAAGTGCCAGGGATGGGATTAGAAAGGGGCTTCCTCAAGCTATAAAGCATTTTCCTTTGTTCTAAAGTAAAAAAGCATCACACTACGGAATATAAGGAAATTTTTTTTTAATGTTTAGACCATGATAAGTGGAAAACTTGTTGTGGAAAAAATGAGTTGTGTTCTGGAATTAAAAGTAGGATGTGATAACTCTAAAATAGGCAAAGAGTTTGGTCCTAGTGGTGTTCTGTGTTCCCAAATATTCCTGAGAATGGTCAGAAACTTCTGCTTTAGCAAAACTCCTTGAAGATAAATACAGTATTAAATCAAAGTACTGTAGTCAAGTGCTTTGATGCCTTTGATCCAGGAAAAAAAAAAAAAAGAACTAATTGACATACAGTGAGCACAGGATACTCTATGGCTGATTTCCCCATACCTGTCTGAGTAGCAGTTCCACAGTGCCAGGAACCAGTGAGGAAAGTTTACAGTGTCTAATAAAAGATAGAAAACCAATGATACTCTGGTTGAAATGAATTATAGAATTTAGTTTTATTTTTCAAAGTTAAACTTTGTGTGTCCACAGCTGTTGGGGACTGCAATGTGGTTGTGGGGAAGTGTCCAGGTGCTTCACAACAGTGAATCTCACTGTCCATTTTTAACAGGAATTTTTTTAAAACCTCAAGGGTTTTTTTTCAGTGTTACTCTTCACATAAGCCTGTGTAATGTGCAAAGGAGCTTCTCTAATACTTCAGATTTCTGTGCCTTTCTGATTTGCCAAGTGGCTTTCAGCTGTGAAGGTGTGAAGGATGTACTTTTGCTTAAATTTAGAAAAAGAAAACAAACCTCAACATTTTGTTGGAGACAGAAGGCTTCTTGCTCGTCCTAGTGAAGCAGTATGGCATGACAGGCTGGTGCTTGAAGCTTTGGTTTCTCAGATTTATTTTTTCTATTGCAATATATTTTTCAGAGTGCCCATTTCTCTTAGCAGTGGAAACTGTAACAGGAATGTGTGTCCTGTGTGTCTGTTTAGTACCAGGTACTTGAAAATCTGGGGGGGAGTGCGCTCGTTAACTTTGAACTACAATCTCACAGACCTTTCTGTGTCCCAAAGGGTGCATGTGGAGAGAGCTTACTCATAGGATTTTTATGCAGAATGCCTCTTAAGTTTTTGATATTCCTGCTGGTTTTCAGATCCTTTTGACTCAGCTCAGGGATGATGCGTCATGCATAGTAAGCAAAGGGGAGATCACATCTTTGAATAAATACATTAATGAGTCACTTTGCCTGTTATTGACCAATCCCATTTCCTTGCTGTTTGAGGCCTCACCTTTCTTGGGATGAGCTGGGAGCTGGCCATTAACAGCAGCTCTTGGGACACTCTGTGTGCCTGGGACAGTTTTGAGGAAACTGAAACCAGGCCTTGATAGCGGGGAGGGCAACTTTGTGCAAGTGCACGATTGGCTAAAGCTGATAAAGCGCGGGTCCTGTCCTTCCACGCTGGCCCCCACGCCCTCCTGGCCAGCGAGGCTGCTCCAGGGGGACAGACAGCCCCCAGCTGATTTCCCTCTTGGTGTTGTTTGTGCCCTGCTGTCCAGAGTGTCGCTGTGACAAGGACATGGACACGCTGAGCGGGTACGCCATGTGCCTTCCCAACCTGACGCGGCTGCAGACCTTCCGCTTCGCCGAGCACCGGCCCATCCTCTGCATCGAGATCAAGGTGTGCAGGACACAGGGCAAAGGGCTTCTCTGCGTCCTTGAACTGCTCACTGCCCCAGCAGTTCTGGGGGAAGGCAGAGCTCGCTGCTTTCACTGCGACCCACAGGAGGAAACGGCCCCCTCCCTCTTCCAATCCCCAGTCTTTTGACACTTGGGAAACTCCCAGGTGTTACTGTGCTTTTCTGTAGGCCACCTGTGTCTTTATCTTTTAAAATAATTGAGAGTAATTCAGCTTTTAAGTGCTGACATTTTTTTAATAATTTTTAAAAAGTTTATTTTAACCGGAAGGATTTGCATATTGTGTGCCTTTATATTTCTGTAGAGAGAAACATTTGTACTTATGATCTTCTTTTGTTTGTTTGTTTTAGCCAAAGTGTGGCTTCATTCCTTTTTCCAGCCATGTTTCACAGGAGATAAAGCACAAGGTGTGTCGTTACTGTATGCATCAGCATCTAAAGGTAATTATTAAGTCACCCTGCTTTCCTTTGCTTGTACTGTGCTTTATTTGCTGTTCCAGGCTTGCTTTCCTGTTGGAACTTGCTCAAATCTCTGATATGACTAAAGCTGGTGGGAGGATACAGAGCTGAGTCGCTGGGTGTGAATTTGTTTAGTGAGAGATGGAACAAGTTCTGTGGGAAGCTGGAAGCAAACAAATACAATATCAGCCTTTGGGGACTATGGACGCTGGGATTGGGTCAACTCTGATGTGGAACTTCCTTCCCAGATCAGCTCACCAAGAGCATTCTGTGCCTTGCAGCAAACAGCACATAACAGGCACGGAGTTCATGGACTCGTGTGTGCTGTGACTCCCTGGGACTGAATGTGACTTTTCTCCCTTGTGAATGCAGTTTGAGTGGCTTGAGTTAGAAATGACTGGGAACACCCACGGTGGTGATGAATTTGGTGTTCAGAGTGGTTTAAATGTCCTGGCCTCTGAAGGCAGGATGTCAGTGCCACAGACCTGGCTGCTGCAGTGGGAGAGCAGCTGTTCCAGGCTGAGTGGCTAACACAGTGCTCTGGGTTTTCCACAGGTGGCCAATGGAAAATGGAAGCGACCGAGTAAATACTGCCCGTTGGATCTCTTCTCAGGGTAAGGATTCTGTGCTTTTGCACACCCCCACCACCCAAAAAAAAAAGCATTACAGATTTTTTGCTTGGATTACTTTGCCTTTCACTGAGGTGTTATGGACGATCAATGCTGGCTTGTCTGGACCTTTACAGTGATTATATCTGGTGCTATTCCCCCTTTACACTTACCTCAGCAATCTGAGCTGCCTTTTGCAACGTAACATTGCACCCAAGAGCTGTTTAGTGCACTCAGATCTGAAGTTCACTTTGCCTTTGCAGTGACCTCAGTGTGAGTAATGTGCTCACGTCAGGAGTGAACATCCAAAGGCTGTGATGAAACATTCTTGGCTTTATTTTATTTTCCCTAGAAATAAACAAAGAATGCACTTTGCTTTGAAGAGCTTATTACAGGAGGCACAGAACAACTTGAAAATATTTAAGGTAAACAGTTAAATCTCTGCTTGTTTTTTTTTTTTCCTTGGATTTTAAACAATTTGACATGAGCATCTAAACAGTTAAGATCTTCCTTCAAACATACCTAATCATACGATCACTTTTGGACCCCATCAAGAGAAGGAAATGGGAAAGCTTTTAGTTAGATTTCAGGTGAGGACAGGTAAATAATAATTTCCCAGAATTCACAGACTCAGAATATCCTAAGTTGGAAGGACCCATGGGTATTGTCAAAGTCCAACTCCTGGCCCTGCACAGGACGCCCCAACACCCCCACCTGTGGCTGAGAGCATTTTCCAAATGCTCCTGAAGCTTTGGCAGCCTTGAGGCTGTGACCATTCCCTGGGGAATTAATTAGTGGGGAGGAATCACTGAAGAACAATTAATAGAAAAGGACTCATAAGGTGACCAAAGTTTTAAAACTTCGTGGTGCTTCAGGAAGAAGAAGAAGGAGAACTTGGCATGTTGCTGCAAATACTTTGTTTTAGATTCCTGTTAGAGCACTGATGGAAGCCCAAGGCACAGCAGGCCTCACTGAGGAAGGAAAAAGTAGCTTTCTGTGATAGTTATGTAGAAAAAAGATGAAGCAGTAACTGATGATTTGTGGAGATTTTCAGATTAATTCTAGGAAACAAGATTCTTCAATTTATTTCAGATATTAATTCAACTGTTTGAATTACTTAAACTTCTGTGAGCTGCCCTCTTTTTGTACTGGTACAGGCAGCTATCACACCTTTTCTGTCCCCTTTCACAGCCTTCCCTTTCCTAGTCTGGGCTGGTAAGAGAAGGGTGTTTCCCACGGTGCTTTTTCACTCCTGACATTATTCAGAAAGAAGTGATAGAAAAGTGTGCCAAGTATCATTCACCTGTATTGTTCTGATTCCTTACAGGTCATTAAGTTGGGAAAGTAGCACTTGATTTAAACAGTGGTTTTGGTTTTCATTCAGAGGTTGTTACCTGCAGGTTCTGATTAGACTTAAGAGGACAAATCTTTAAGAGATTGGGAATGTTGTGTGTCTGTATGCAGATTGTTAAGGTAATAACACTTTTCTATGCTTAAAATACTAAACCTGATGCTCTGAGTAGCTCAGTATGAATAACTTGCCTACCTGATGTGCCTAAAGATTTCTTTTTCTCCTTGTTGCAGAATGGGGAACTAATTTATGGCTGTAAGGATGACCAGGACTGTGTCTCTGACTGGAACGAACTTGCTCGTCACTTAAAACCTTTCTTTTTCCCTTCCAACGGGCTGGTCAGTGGCCCGCAGTGCACAAGGACAATTGTTAAGGAATTGATCCACGTGATAACCATGGCGCTACTGAGTAGCACTGACACCTGCCGGGCAGGCCACGTGAAGACAGTTCCCGTTTCACAAGGGAGAAGCTACTGTGAAGCAAGTGCTTTTAACAAGGAGCTAGTAAGAAATGGTAAGGGATAATATTGTAACAGCTGTCCGTAATTTACTGTTCGTGGAATCCCTGAAAGGTGGGGGCTGGAAGGGATCCTTACAGGCACCTAGTCCAGCCCCCTGCCATGGGCAGGAACACTGTCCACCAGAGCAGGTTTCTCTGATGTAACAATATCTTTGTCTCTTGGTTGTAAATCCTGATATGAGAATGGAAACAGGGGAATTCAGGTGGCATTTAAAAAAACAGTTCTGAGCTGTGTAGCTGTAGTCCAGCTGTTGTTAATATAATGTGACGTTGTAGTGAGCACTTACAGCACTCTATCTAATGATGGAGTAAAAGTAAATTCAGGAGGTGGTAGAGCAAAAATGGAAGAAAATAGCAGTTTGAGCTGATAACAATCATAGGTATTCCAAATGAGTGGGGAATTTTTATGTTGAATGTGGTAAAGTTTCTTTGGTTGAAAGTGCTTTGTTTGGTTTATTACAACACCTGTACTTTGCCTTTCCCTGCTCCTCCTTCAGCCCTCACCAGGGCTCATGTTCTTTTCTTCAGCTGCTCTTCTCCTGGTAAAGACAGGTCTGAATACCAGGGGGAAAAGGAATGGGAAGTGAGAATTGGAAAACTATAAATGATGTTGATTCCCCAGTGCATAAGTTCTGTAAAGCTCTAATTTTTTAAGGTGCTTCCAGTTATCCTAATTTCACAAACAGAACATTTCTTACTCTGCTTTTGAGGAAGACCTTTTTCACTGCCATGGTTTGTTGTAGTGCTGGAGAAAGAGCCGTCTTAGAAAAATTATAGCAAACACAATTCTTGATACTGTATAAAAAAAGACCCCAGAGCAGAAATGCTAAGTTACTTTCTGTCAGCAGTTGATACTGTTCAAAGTGAATTGTGGTGGCTTCAAACTCAGATGAGAAATTTCTCTTGTGGACTCAAAACGAGTAGATTGCAGCGGATGTGGGTGTGTTTTGGTGTTTGTTTTTTTAGGTAGTTTGTAGAGTTGAATACCAGGTGTTTTATTCTGCAGTCCAAGATGAGCTGTTTAAATGTGCAGGTCAATACCTGCCCCTTGCACTTTGTTTGGAAACTGAAGTGTTTTGAGATTTCCCCCTACCTGTGACTAGACTAAAAGTATTTGGACTTTTAAACAAGCACATGTAATGGCAAATTGAAGCTAAGACTTGTGTCTGCCTTATTTTAAAATGCATTTTCTTCTAGGTAAACATAAATTGGAAAGCTCTGGTTTACCGAGGGGTTGTCTCCTTTATAAAACCCTTCAGGCTCAGATGCTTGACATGCTGGATATTGAAGGACTCTATCCTTTGTACAGTAGAGTTGAACAGTACTTGGAGGAATTTCCTGAAGAGAGGTAAGACTTGATGGCTTTTCTTTCCAGTTCTGAGTAACCAGGACTGCAGGCAGGATTGGCTCTGTGCACACACTCTGTTACATTGTACAACCTTCCTTCATGGCACTGCATATTCTGAATTTCTAACTGAACTTCCAGCTGGTGTGGGTCACTTTGGCCTGAATTTTGAAGTCATGGTTATGGAAAGCTCACAACAGGCTGAGAGAGGAAACACTCTCTAAGTACTGGTGGTTGTGTATTTGCAGGAAGGTCCAGTGAAATGGGTGGTTGCTCCTGTCCCAGGTACCTGCAGAGCTGGGAATGTCTGCAGGGAAAATGATATTCTGCAATGATGAATGCAGCCTGCTGTGGTTTTTTCCTCAGATAAGGCTTATTAGTGTAATAAAATTGCTCCAAGCAGCCTCCACTGGGGTGCTGTTCCTCTCCTGTGCTCACACGAGGGCACTCTGGCTTCACTCAGGAGCTGCTGCTGCTTGTGCACTTACAGAGGAAACAGAGCCCTGGAAAATGTGTTCTTTGATCTGTGGGGGGCTTGTGTGGGACAAACCCCCTGGGAGGGTTCAGCCTCCCAGCAGAGGCTCAGCTGTCCAAAGGGGCAGGAAGGAGCTCAGGACAGCCCCCATTAGCACATGGTGCTGGAGCAGGGCCCTGTCAGATATGCCTTTGTCCCTAGTCTATACTTTTAATGTACAAAATAATATAATATACATATAAAAATAGATAGAAATATATCACTATATATTTCTTATGTAAGTATTTTCAGCAAGGCTTCTGGAGCTCCTGCAGGCTGCTACAAATTTTGAAACTTTACCTTTTTTTGCAAAAACCCCATAATTTTGCAGCGATGCAGAGATGGCAGTGGATTAAGAATGATTCATGTTTATAAAACCCCACAGAACCCCGATCCTAAGCAGCAGCAAATCTTGAGGGATTTGAGAATAACAGGGACTGCTGTGATGTTGGTTGGCAGTGGGTCCATACATGGACATGTTTTATCAGTGTTATTGTTGGGTTGCTCTAATCTGAGTGTCTGGGTTGCTGAGGAAAGATGACACTGAAAAGCAGCACATCATTCTGGCTGTCTGTAAATCTTCTTTTAATATTTATTTAGAAGTACCTTACAGATAGATGGACCTTACAACGAAGCGTTTTACGAGAAGCTGCTGGACCTGTCCCTGGAAGATGACGGGACAGTGGCCTTTGCATTAACAAAGGTACTGCTCAGCTTCTCCAGATGGTTTGGTCTGTCAGTGTTAATTAACCTCTGTCTCACTGGGAGGGCTGGGTAATGCATGGAGGCAGCACTGCTGCCTTGTGGGGGTGTGTGCAGTTTAAGTCTTCATTGTGTCAGGGTACATCTTTCTTTATAGTAGAAGCAGTTAAAAACAAGCTTGTAGCACCAGTTCCTGAGAGAAAAGTAAAACTGTTTATTTGCTTTCAAGACTGAGGAAGCATTTGCAGGAACTGCTGCTGTTTGGCCTTTAGGAATGTGAGCTGTAGGAAATAAACATGGTTCTTGTACAGGATGCTGCAAAAGCACCTGCTCCTGCCAACCTTCTGTTACAGAGAATTTCCAGCTCTTAAAGTGCCAACATACCAACACAGGGAGTGCAGTGCTGCTATTTGTAAGGAACAGATGCTTTACTCAGGTAAACACCAATCTAAGAGAAAATGTGTGTTATTTTCTGTTGAACAGGTGCAGCAGTACAGAATAGCAATGACTGCTAAAGACTGCTCCATCATGATTGCCCTTTCCCCCTGCCTGCAAGATGAATGGTAAGAGCTGCCCATACCTGCTTTGGAATGGCTCCAGTTGTTTAGAAATTGGGATGTTTGTACTGTTCAGGCAATTCAATCACTTAAAAAAAGTGTGGGATTGGGTGGGGTGGTGGTGTAGCCAATTGTTCTGATTTAAGACATATAGGAGCAGTATCTCTTTCTGAAGAGTTAATTTAGCAAAAGGATCAAAGTTTTATATTTATTCCCTTCTTAAACTTTGAATTAACTGTTCACAGTAGCTCTGGATGGTTTTAAGTAAATACAATTCTTCTGCCTTGGTGTTCTTGTAGGAGAGATTTTTTTCATGCTGAGTTGCTTTTAATGATCTAGTTAGAATAAAACCAAGGCAATAGTCGAGAGGTGACAGCTTTGGCTGTCAGGCAGGAGGCTTTGACACAATTTTATCCCTTTTGGCTTGTGTCAGCAGTGCTAATCTGTTCTTCTGCAGGGGGCTTTGCTTCACCAGAGCCCTTTTACTTTTAGAGAATGCTGTTTTCTGCATTTGTCCTGCAGTTCTCCAGTGAAGTGTTAGTGGTGGACATGACTTGTGCAATGGCTGACTTCAGAACTCCTCATCCCTTAGCATGCTTGCACAGCATACTGAATGTTTTATTACCTTGAACCTAAGTAGGAGTTGCAGTCCTTTTCTGCTTTTGCTGGTTAATAAGGCTGTTGCTTGGAATGCACCACCTAGAAACAGCTTAGATTTACTAAAATATGGTGAGAAAAATGTTTGACTTCAGCTGTGTGGAAGCTGAAAGGAAAGTGACTGGAAGAGAAGCCAGCGAAGTCCCCTCAGGACTGGTAAAGCTGGAGCTATAGTTTCCTAAGTACTTCATTAGCTGCAGTTTATTTTCTTGGGCTCCCACAAAAGTTCTAAGATAAACATTAGAGTCACTTCTGTAAAGGGACACATAAATTAAAAATACTGGTTTCAGTGACTCAGATGTGCAATGTGGTTTTATTTTCCAGCTCTGAGCAAAGACCTGTGGTACTGACATCCAAATCCAGATTCACCTTCTCTGTTTCTGTGCTGGACCTGGACCTGAAGCCCTATGAAAGCATCCCCCACCAGTACAAACTCGATGGTGAAATTGTCAACTATTACCTGAAGAATGTACAGGCCAAAGAGGACCCAGTTATGTCCAACCTCTTCAAGGAGAATGAAGACTGCACATTAGTTCTCCATAAAGTGTGACCTTTTCCTTAAGGTTATTTTTATTCAAACCCATGAGGAAGTGAAAGATTATTGGAATACAGTTATGGTGATTTTTTTTTTTCTTTTCTGTTGTGTTCAGTGCATTTTTCAGCTGTGAATGTTTTTGCTTTATGAAATGACTTCTAATGGGTAATGCTCCTCAGAGACCTGGGATAGCACTAAGCCACACGTTTGCTAGATAACCTTAATGAATGTATTTAATGTGACAGAACAGGTAACGTGCCATACCTTGGAACTAGAGGACAGATCAAATTAATATGAAAAATCTACTTCCTTAGAATTGAAAGAGCACAGAATTAAAGGTTTCCTGAAGTATTGCACTAACATAGAAAGCCTAATTACTAACAAGAGAATTGCCTTGGAGCCTGTGCCTTGAGTCTCCCTCATCCTTACTAAAGGAGGGAATGCTCTGGCAAAACCTGTACAACACTAGAGCATTAATCCACTGAAAATCCAACCATGCAGTGGCTGATCTGTGGAACTGCCCTGGCACTACAGAACATTTAAGTACTAATGCCTGGAGTAGGAACACCAGGCTGCCTCCAGAAGTTGTGTGATCACCTTGTACCTACCTAAAGCTTCTGAAACAAAGTGCAAAGGGTTGAGGTAAGCAACTGTGATACGTGTTATGTGATAGCTGGGCTTAACTCACCTGCCATGCTGGTTTTTATTGTCTCTGTACCTTATATGCTGCTATTGGAGGTGAAACCACAATTGCTCTTGCCTAATTTAAATTGAGCTATAAGAAGAAGATGTTCTGAGTTTTACAGATCATTTCAGGTCTTTCAGATAGTGTCAAACATTGGCACTATTACACTGATGCACCACACACTGTGTAGCATGAGCAGCTGCTTTCAGGCTCTTTTGCTTTCAATGACACAGGGAAAAGGTGACAGAATCCCATTTTCTTCCTTGCAGCTGCAGTGGGTCAGTCTTGTGCCAGGGTGAGCTTGTGTCAGTGCTGCACAGGAGCAGTGCTGGGGAGGTGCTGCAGTAAAGGCAGCCTTGGGGAAGAGCCTGAGCTGGAACTGAAGGGTTTGGCCAGACCTGAGGGTACGATGATAAAACCTGCAGCTCCTTTTCCTCGAGGATTACAGCCCCTGAATGGTGCAGAGCTGCTCCTCCAGCCCAGTGAACAGCTCTTACCTGGATGGAGCCTGTGCTTACCAGTACTGGTGTTCAGGGTCATGTAGCTTAACTCCTAAAACCAGATTTATAGTGGGACCTCAGTGCAACCTTTGAGTTGTTCCACTTTACCTGGAATTCAAAAATAGGACCCCCTGTATGTTGGCACAACTTGAAGGAAGAAAAGTGAAACACAGAGCCACCACTGCCCCTGTGCCAGAGACCTGAGCTGGCAGTGCTGGCATCCAGTGCCAGGAGCCCTCCTGGGGCAGGGCCTCACTTGTGAGACTACAGCAGTGCAATGAGCTGGCAGCAGGAATAACCCCTTCTTCCCAAAGAAAACCTGGAGGGAGAGAGCTACTTATAAATCCAGAAACCCTCCAGCTATTAGAAAGAGGAGGAAGGAAGGACCCTGCACAGCTGGGAAGTTTCCAGGTTTTTATGCTGTAACCTTACACACATTTCATATGCAAAGAGCAGTGTCTGTGCTGAGCAAACAGTTTTGTTTTCGGGCAAGGAGGAGGGAGCTAAAGGTGAGCTGAACTAAAGGTTACACAAAACCAGCTCAACCAGTTCCATGTCAGTGGAGAAGCAGGAATGAATTTTGCCTGTGTACTGGATTCCAAACTTCAAATGAGCCTGCTTTATCTAACAAGATGATAGGGTTCCATTCATCAAAACCCAGTCTCTGGTGTTGCTCAGCTGTCGGGTCTGGCAGAAACCAGGCTCTGGTCTGTTGGTTTTTCCTAACCCACCAGAACAGTGGGAGACCATTTCAGTGATCAGTGGATGATTACATTTATGGGATTAAAAACACACTGTTGCTTTAGTTCAGATTTCTCCACCCCTTTCCCCACTGCTGCTGGGGGCTCCAGCAGCTCTGCCCTTGGAGAGAGGGCTCTTCCTATCACATGAGAGCCCAGAGCCGGTGGCTTTGGGCTCTTGGTTCCAGGAACTGCTACTCCCCACTGGAGAAGTTCCTGACTTCCAGTCCCATCAGTTTGGCTGGGGTGCAGTGCTAGTGCAGAGCAGGAGCTCCTGGAAACACTGAGCTCCCACATGGGCTCATGGCACATCGATGGAAGCGAAGGGAGAGGCAAGACATTGGTCTGATCTGTTTTGTTTCTTCAAGGAAGAATGTGTGAAAGGTGATGCTTTGGTAATGTGTTACCAGAATTTCCTCCTGGCAGTCAGAAATGCAAAGGAAGTGCTGCAGTGGGCAGGAGGTGTCATGGGCCTCCCTGGGTTACATTAACATTGTCTCAACACTCACATTGTGGAACAAAGTTACTTCATACAGTTACCTTCGGGTTTTTTAGCATTGTATGTCTTTGAAGTCTTCAAACTGTCTTCTTCCACCCTAATTTAATGAGAAAGCTGTTTAACTCTTCGTTCTAGGAGTCTCTTACTGTTCTCTTGTCATTTTAAAATCACTGTAATTTTACAGAGCTGTGAAATGAATTGGATTTTTATGGACTTGATTTTGACAGTGCATGATCTTTTAACAATTTCCAGGTATCTAGAAAATGTTAAGAAGATAAACCACTCTGGTACATTGATGATTCAGAAAGATAAATTTATAATGAAATCACTCTGTACATGTAACTATTTTATTTGGCATTTTTGTATTTAAATGGCTGTATTTATTTTCATGTCATGACAATTTATATATAACGTGCCATAATTGTACAGATAGCATGTTTTATGAGTATGGTTTCTAAATGGAAAATAACTTAATGTTTATATTCAATAAAATTACAGACTGTGTAACACAATATCTTAATTAAAACTACTTTTGAAATTGCTACCTGGAGTAAGCAATGCTGGCATTCATTTTTCCGAGCCCAGCACTTTGATCAGGTTCTCGACGGCGGCCTCGATGCCGAAGAGCTGGAGCGCGCTGCGGAAGCTGCCAGGGATGCTCTGCACACTCATCATCCTCTGCTCCAGGACTGCAGGACAAACACAGCAGTGCAGGTTATTGCCCAAGAGCTGCAGCAGTGCTGGCAGCAGGTGGGTAAAGCAGCATGCCTGCAGGATGCCTGCAGGCAGGGGTTTGTGAGCCCTTGGCCATTCCACAGGACACGGTGGAGCTGTTACAGGTGTCGCTGCTGCTGAGCTGAGCTGGGGTGGGGTTGGGGGGTTGGGCTCTGGGAGCTGGAGTTCCATGGCCAAAACCAGGGCCTGGCAGCTCAGGAGCAGTCCCTGCAGTGACTGAGGTTACCTTGCTCTGGTACTTTGGGCAGCAGGTCCAGGACAGGCGTAGTGGTTCCTTCTTCATCGAGATGGATCTTCCAGACAATCATCAGCTCAAACCTGCACCAGGTGCACAGGAAAGGCAGTTCAGGTTAACCAGGTGATGTCTTTCAGGTTCCTTCAAAGCAGAAAGTGCAGCAGTCACGAGGCTCAGCCTCTTGCTCTGCAACAAAATTCACCTCACATAATGCAATGAACCATCTCTGGAACCAGGAACACATCAATGCAATGACAAGGAAAGGTTCTGGCTACAACCACATTTGCACAGTGCAGCAAAAGTGAGAGGAAAGCAAAGGAGAGCACTGAGTGTCCTCTGGCTCTACCCCTGATGTAATATCTGATCAGGATCAGGTGCTGAGAACAGGAAACTTCTTTCAGAAGTGTTTGCATAAATGGTGATGTGCTGGGCTTGGAATAAGGGCTACTCTGCTATTCATGGCCTATTTAGACTAATGGCAGGTAGACATCTGTCCAAGGCCTACCTTCCCGCACTTCTTGGCTTTTAAATTTAAAAAAAGAAAAAAAGAAAAAAAAGAAAAAAGCTTAACAACATCATTACTGCTTCTTCAGGAATGATATTGGTGGTTGTGCAAGGGCAGTCTTGATTCTCAGCTTTCACAGGGGGACAAGATCACTGCCTCAGCACCTTGCTGGAGGTAAGGCTTTCCTAATCCAGAGCTGGTGTGCACAGTGAGTCTGTGAGGAGGAAAGTCCCTTTCTTCCAATGTGATTTGTCAGCTTTTTGCCACTTCATTTTCACAAATCCTTTGGGAATTTGTGCACAGCTTGTTCTGGGATTTTGCAAACAAATTTCTATGCCAGTCTGTTTTCTACCAAGCCACTGAGATGACTTTTATATTCCTGTGTTTTATATGACTGTGGGTGAGAGGGAACGAGGGTAATGGAATTGGCACCTGGCACCAGAGGAGAAACTGTAAAGTAAGGCAAGTTCTTCTCTATCTGGAAGAGTCTGAGAACAATTCATTGCTGCACTCCCAAGTTAAAGCATTTCATTTTAAAGGGCAAGTTTGGCTGAATGAAGCAGCAGCATCTATTAGGGTTCGTTTGCTAATTCAACACACAAACATAATGAAGGGAGCTGTGCCTTATTTCCATGTAAATTAAGGCATGGTAAAGCAAGGTGTAACAGGAGCAGGGATCCATCTGATCCCATCACAAAATAATTACTCTTCATGGCCCTTACAGAATTCCTGACAGTGGTAGTTACATCATCCTACATTTAACTGTAAGGATTTTTTTTCCCTGCTGAAAATCCCAAATGTACTGGAACATCCCTCATGGGGAGGCCAAACAAATCCCATGTGCCTGATAGGTAATAATTCCTGCATCTGATTTCCTTCCATGACAATGGAAAAGCAACCACAGTTGCTTTGCTTCTGTTGCACAGTAAATGCCCTTTTCTTTCTGCTCTTTAATGGCAAGACACCAAGGAACTGGGCTTTGCTGGGGTCCCTGCACCTCGTGCCACAGGAGGAACTCAGAGCTGCAGCACAGGGCTGCTGCCCTGCCTGTGCAATCCCTCACCTCTGTAAATACAGAAATGCATTTATTGGCTTACCCAGAAACTTTGGGGCTCCTTAGAATGATGAAATCTCCCAGCAGTCCTTCTGGAAGGGACACGATGTCTGGATACTTGGCCTGTGAACAAAAAGGTTCAATTGGTTCATAAAAACCACAGCAGATAAGATGGTTCCTACCCAGTGCTCCCCAGTCAGGGTGGATTGCACTAAATTAAGAATAAAAATACTCATTCTCTGAAACTCTGACCTGCTGGTTTCTTTTTTTTTAGAGATCCTTACATAAAACCCAGGAAACCTTGAAAGAACGTTTTTATTTTAACTAAGTTTGTTAACTGGAATTAATAACACCTTATAATACATCACCATGTCACCCCCCTGCCCCTGTAAGTGATGACATGTCACTGGTACACTCTGGTTTGAGATGGACACCAAGCTCCACACTGGGCTTTGAAAGAGCAATTAAGGCAATGAGATACCAAAATAACCGATGTTAGCAAAATATGGGACAACAGCAACATGATCAAACATAAAACCACTGGCTCCTATTAAAATCCATGTTTCTGGGAATTATTTCCAGTTACTACAATGTGCAAAGGTTGATGGTTGCTCCATCACTCTGTTAGTCCATCTGATGTGTTCGATGTGTCTCGTGAAAGCCTCAGAACTTTGGAGCTATTTTAAAAGCACAAAAAAGAACTCATAGCTGTGCATGGATCCTGCAGGGGCCAGGTTACCCAGAGAATGAGGGGATGCACAGCCAGCCAGCACCAAGGAACAGCAGCCTGCAGGGACGTGCTGCTGGAAAAGGAAACGGAATGGAGCCACAGACTCCAGGGCTTGACCTGCTGGTTTCTGCCTCGTATGCTGGACACAAAGCTGTGTTCCAAACCTTGCAGTTTATAAAGTGTGAAAAGTCTCCCAGCCTGAATCGTTCCACAGAGCTCCCAGTACAAGCAGCAGGTTTTATGGAAAAGGAGCAGGAGAGCTCGGCTTCGAGCAGCACTGGAGAAAATGAGTTTGGTTTTATGGGATTACGCCTCATCTGGCAGAGCAAAATTGCTACCAGATGTGACCTTGCTCTGGTTTAGGAATTTCTGACAAACTGAAGGGGGGCTGTGCAGGATGCCAAATGACATAAAACACATGGAATTTGCTCATTTTAATTTCTAGCCAGTATCCAGTACTGTATTTACCGTGAGGATAACAACCATGATCTATCCTGGGAACACAGACACAGAAGGGAGGACACTGAGCAGGGCAGTTACAGTGTTAGAAGTGTGGCTGATCAAAGGTCACTCATCTGGCAGAACAGGGATCCTCTTCCAGCTTCACTCCCTATGGAGTTATGTCCCCCTGATAACAAAACAAGTTTTCCAGGCTTTCCTCCTCAACAACTCATGCCTGATTTCCTTGCCTGGTGTCAGAGGCCTGGGAGGATGGAGCCATCCTTTAGCCACAGACTGTAGATACTGGAAATGCAGGATTAGCTTCTACCTGGAACTCAGCTCCTGCATCCCTCATTTACAAGGGATCCCGAGTATCCCATAGCTAAACACCGAGTCACACTTCATCCACCCATGCCCAGACACTTGGGAATCACCAGAGAAAACAGATCAGAGGAACAGATAAGAGCTACAATTGCCAAAACACTGAAATGCTCCCAGGGCTGTCTCAGGGGTTCCTGTGCAGCTGCCATGACTGACTGGCTCCCCCCAAGCTGGGGGGGTATTTATGTTCTATGGAAGCCAGAGGCAACTCAAGGAAATCCCAGGGTACGATTTTCGGTGGAGAAGCTTCCCTGTACCTGGGAGGGGGAGCCCGGGTGAGTTCTGCACACAGCGAGGGCCGTTCTGTGCCTCCCCTCAGCGCCGGGGCTCTGGCAGCCAACCTGACTGCTGCGAGCAGCCAATCCTGTGTGAAATTCACAGCATTTGGGATAAAATCCAGCTTTTCAGCAGGAAAGGTCATATTTTAGCTATCCACAAAACACACAAAAAGCCAAACCACAAATACCTACATCCCTGTTTGCTATAAGCCGAGCCCTGGCCCAGATCCGTGCGAGGATCCCAGCTGCCATTCTCACCTTCCGCCAGTACCCAGCGGGAGCAGGAGGCAAAACCACACCCAGGATCAAACAGCAGCCTTAAACACCGACAGTTCCAGGAATGAACTCTGGGAAATGTGGCTCAATCAGAAATCACAAAATGTGCCTCTAATATTCCACACAGAAAAGACAGGTTCTGAATCCCACAGTTAAAGCGTGGGGCTCTGGCAGGTGCCTGAACAGCCAGGCACAGGGTGAGCATGGGCAGATCCCCAGTTCCAAACGCCCTGTGGGTACCACATTACCACCTCATCTCTGCTGAGCAGCTTGCCAAGATTCCCTGGAGGAAAAGAAACGCTGAGCAATAAAACCAGAGTGGCAGGATGAGCTGAGGCACTGGAAGGTCTCTTGGGGAAGTCAGGACCTCCTGAGGGATCTTGTGAACCAGGCCCAAGGCAAGGGAAAGAGATCCCATTGAGGACGTGACAGCAGATGGGAAGAATCAGCTACAACTGCATTAAGCAAAACCTGACTTTAATCAAGAAATATCTTTCCTCAGATGACTTTTAAATGTCAGCTTATGATCAAAACCAAAAGTCCAAGCTATTATTACTCCTAGACGGAAATCGTTTTTCCAGCTCCTTCAGGAGTCCAAAGCAGGGAATCTGCTGGGAACTTTTGTCTCAAACAGGAATAGTCTCAAACCACAAAGGGACCGTGGTGATGGAATGCACAGATTTCCCCTGCTCCCATCTTACACACACACACGGAGCCATCCCAGGGAATACATTTGTAGCAGCTATTTCTCAACAAAATATATTATTCGGCAGCTGTTTAAAGCTGCACTGCAATTTTCTGTACACAAAATCTCTGCTAAGGAAAATGTTATAAATGTGTTCAGCTTAAGAGCTGTAGCTACAAATGCAAAGCAAAATTGGCAAGAGAGAAGCCAGATAAAAGCAGATGAATTTGCTTCTGTCCCACTTAGCAAGAAAACACACGACTGCTGCCAGCTGCAACAACAAGTCCATTTTACTGCTAATTCTGAACTTGCTGTTCTGGAAGAAGGACGTATATAAAGAGTCATGGTACCCTGAGCTCCTCTACAGGAAGAAGAAATTTCTCAATCTGCCCAGGAGGCTCCATTTGGGCTCTGATTTGGGTGATTCCTCTGTATGGTTTGCTCAGCTAATGCCACCCTATCACCCACTGAAATCACGCATGGTTGGGAGCATCAAGACCTCAAATCTCAACACTGACATAACACCAGTAATTTTTTAAATGAATTTCACTAAAGCAATAAAGGCACATTTAGAAAGTGGAAGTTTCTCATTTTGTGCAACTAAAGGCACTGTAACCAAGAACAGATAATAATGCACTTTCAGCCTTCAACTAAATTACACCCCATAGAAACACTGTATTTTCAGAATGGCTTTATGAAGCTTCACCACTCGTAATTTAGTCTCAGAATAAATACAGATCCCATCTTCCCATCTTGAGGGAAAGTTCCTCAAGCAAACCAGTCCTGCTGCTGATCCCTGTGATGCCAATCATCCAAACCTCTGGCGCCAGCGGAGCCAAGGACAAGAGGAGCACAAGGACAAAGTGGTTTTGTCTAAAGTGATGAAGTGGTTTTGTCCCCGTGGCAGTCCCAGCCCACTCCCCATGCTCAGTCAGGCTCAGTCCTGCTTTTAAAATTAAAATCAAAAGTGACACAACCAGCATGCAAGTCTCACTTCTTAGAAGAGGAAAGGAGAATTTTGGGAGCAGGTTTGAGGCCTCTAAGAAAGTCTGACAATGGCAAGTAGCGACAGGAGAACTGGGAATGGCTTCCTACTGACAGAAGCCAGGGAGAGATGGGATTTTGGGAAGGAAGTGTCCCCTGTGAGGGTGGGCAGGCCCTGGCACAGGGTGCCCAGAGCAGCTGGGGCTGCCCCTGGATCCCTGGAAGTGTCCAAGGCCAGGCTGGACATTGGGACTGGAGCAGCCTGGGACAGTGGGATGAGATGGTCTTTGAAGGTTCCTTCCAAGATCATCCCAGCCATGCTGGGATTCTATAAATAACAGTTTGAATGTCACCCTGGGCAGGGCAAATCTTTGCAAACATTTACCAGCATCTGTCCCAAGCTCAGGACACGCCTGTTCCCTCCTGCAGCACAGGCACAGATGCCTGGTTACTTGCATAAAAAGTGCCCTGCACTCACCTGGTTTCAGAGGTGTCCTTTTTATCAGCCCAGATCTGTGACTTGAGCCATTGATCCCTTTGCTAAAATTCAACCTTGCCTCTTTACCTCTTGCAGATCAGTCAATGCTCTGCACAAATACCTGAAACCACCAGCCCCAAATCCCATGGCCTTTGCTCACTGCCAGTGAAATCCTTCTGCTTTGTTCTTCCTTTCCTTTCCTCTTCCCTTGATTACAACTTCTCTTTTTTGGCCCCTGCCCTATTTCCATTGCCACTTATTTTCCTCCTTCCATATTTCCATAACATTATTACTTTTCGTGCTTGACTCAGCCATGATTCTACATGATTCAGTTTGTCACTATGCTCACAATGCGGCCAATAATTTTCCATATTTTTTGTATTTTCCTAATTGGATCTAGGCTGGAGGTCTACAGAAAAGCCAACCCAGCGTAACCAAGGCCCGAGTACACAAAATTCTGGGTCTCATTTCCTTTCAGTGTCACTTTGTCATAAGGCAACCATATGTTTATCTGCAACTTAATTACAGCAGACTGGGAAGAAATTAAAATACATATTGGAGGTTTATTTTTGTGAGGAGAAATAGAATTAAATGAACACGAAACCCCAGGAAGAACAGGAAGGGGAAGATCAGAAACAGGGAACACAGAGGCTGCAGATACTTTTTCTTCACCTTTTTCTTGCTGGGCAAGTGACAAATCTTCTCTCCAGTATTTCTCTTTAAAATTGTCAAGGTAAAAGATCTCCACAAGTTTATGAAAGTTTTAAGCCCCACATTTTTTTCTAGCTTAAAATCCTTGGGCTTTTTTGGCTTTTTATTCAACTTTAAAATGCACTGTCTTAATGCTGAGCAGGCTGTGGAGCCAGCCCCTGGCACAGGGATCAGCCCAGCTCCAAGGCCAGGGCCCAGGGACTCTTTGGGGTGTTGTGGGATGGCACTGACACTGCCCCATGACATTTATTTTGCTGGAAACACCCAGAAAACCAGCACAGCTCAGCACTTCTTTTCTTCCTCTACAACTTCACTGACATATTATTTTTCATTCTATTGTATTTTGAGTCCACTGCCCTCCCTCTGCAGCTGGTCTAATGAAATATTTCTTGATGATAAACTTTACAAGTGGCACCGTGGGGAAGTCAGCAGAGATATCTAATTTAGCAAGAGATGATGAGCAGCCAAGGACAATACAGAGATGAAAAATTATGGAAGGAAAAAAGATGTCATATTGCAGAGCAGCAGGAAGTATCAACAATTGGGGAAGAAAGAATTGTGAGCCAAACTTTTAACAATCTGAAGGAAGTAGACTGCAGAAAAGGCATTTTTAGGAGAGAAATGAAGCCAGGTTTGTGTTTTCTTCCATTACAACAGAAGCAAGACACATCATAGATCTTTACTTTTTTATTCTATATAGAAGTTGCTGCAAGATTCTTGCTAAGGCTTTCTGATGTCTTAATAAAAGGATCCAGAACTGCACAAAGCAATTTGGATTTGAAATACCACAGAAAAGTTGATTATCAAATGTGGCCCAACTTGCTTTTGTACAGTTTACTTTATCAAGCTCATCCAGACAGCACAACTTAAACGTCATCTAAATAAAAGCATCTGAATTTAGTTAATGACTTGGCTCTAACACTGTGTTAGTTTTTTCCCAAGTAGGCAGATTAATTTAAGAAATAAACCAGAGGACACAATGAAGAACAACTAGTTTATCTAAATTAGCTCAAGGTTAGACATTTACTTTTTAAAAAAAGTGTGATTAAAAAAGGGTTTTAGACAAGGTACTCAGCTAATGTTCATCATTTACTGCTGTGGTTTTTCAATCTGTCTTGAAGGTCTGGAGAGTTATTTGTTTCTATGTGGGCAAATTTATCTTACCTGGTAAAGGCAGGTATGTGCATAGACCCACCTGGAACACCCCAAACACCATTTTCATTTCTCACCAAGAGATCTACATTGATTGAGAGGTCAGTCTATCACTCAGAGCAAACTGTCCCACAGCAGAGGGGAGTTTGGCCAAAATCTGTCCCTTCTGTGCTCGGTTGGTGTCCTAAGGAGCAGCAGTGCCCTGACCTTCCCTGCACACCAGTCACAGAGGAACAGCCCAAAAACCTCCTGTGGGACTTGCACTCCAATAAAGCTGGGCTGCAGTTTTAGCTCACTCAGATTTGGTGTCAGTGAGGAATGGCAAAGTCCACAGCACAATACAATGTTGTGTGCAATAATCACTCCAGCCTCCAGGAGGATCAGCTTTTTCCTTACTCATACACAGTATGAGTGCATCCTCCACGTGCATCCTCCTTTCACAAACACCTCTGCAGTATTTCTGGCATTCTTCCTGAGCTTTACAAAAAGGTTTAACATCTGCATTAGGTAAAAAGTGAAGCTTTACCTATAGATCTATATTTTCTATAAAACATATTCTGTAGATACACTGAAATCTTTCCCACAAGGCACCCATCCTCTTTTAATGGTTCTACAAAGCATTACATTTTGGACAGACTCCACAGAAATTTGCCACCCAGTAGCTTTCATTTGTCTGGTTATTTACAATTATCAGCTGCTTATGTGAAAATAAATATTAACATGCAGTGCTGAAGTGCCTGTTGCTATCAACAAGAGCAGGAACGGCTCCAGCTGAAAAGCCCTTGAAAGTTTTAAACCCATTGAATTCTTTTCATGTCATACCAAAATACAGACCCTTAATTTGGCTGTCAACAGCACGACATTTCAGATTTCCAAACACATCCTTAGCACAAACAAGAGGGACATGGGAAATATTCTTGAGAAGACACAAACTTCTGCAAGAAGTTGTGTAATTTATAACTATTTGTAATTATTGTGACAGTGTAAAACTGTCAATCAACTGTCAAATAATAAGCTTGCAGAATTGGTCAACTATCCTCAAACTGTGATCTACTCGATGACTTCCACAAGAAAGCTGCAAAACCTCACCAAAAAACCAAAACAGAAACAAAAATAAGGAACACTGAAAACCTGTAGCACTCTATGTGTGCAAACTGTGCTGCACTTTTACCAAACCTCTCACAACAAACTGGATTTTGACTCAAATATCTGTGTACTGGTGAGTAGAAAAGAATTTAGGGCAGCAAGGAGAATTTTTTAGTGTATCCAGGAGGAGAAATCACAGGCAGCTGCCAGGCAAAAACATCTCCTTCTGCTCCACCTTATTTGGTTTATAAAGGCCGAAGTTGCACTGCCCAGGAATGTTGTGTGATGTGTGTGGATAAATATTTGTTTCATTGCTTAGGTACTGCAACAACACACAGAGCACTCGCTGATAATACCAACAGCAGTTGCCAGAGCAATTCACTCACTTTCAATGCAAACTTGAGGTATTTCATGATTTGAATTGCAATTGCTGGCCTTGCAGAAACATTTCAAAACTGTTGGTCAACTGTGGAAGCCCAGTTGAAAGGAAAGCAGTTAATACTAAAACTTTCTCTTTTTTTCTCCTTCTGTAGTTCTCTTGTGTTTCTAAAGCTCGAAGGAAGTGAAATGACCCAAACATTCCTGTGTGCAAATGTGGTGAATGTTTAAAGTTTTCCTTGTGTACTAAGCAGGAGATTTGTCCTAAAAGCTGTGGAATAATGCCTGCTGCAGCCTGGCAAGAGGTGCCCAGGAGCACCAACCCTTCCCAGCCTTTCACACAGATGGATCTGAAGAAGGAGCCCTCAACCCTCTCGAGTAAAAACAGCTCAAGGAAAAGGAAATTCAAGCAACAGACAAAAGGAAGACTTCCATCCCCAGAATTTAAACATGGAGTTACCCCCAGCCCATATAAAAAGATGAGGCTGTAACACTCAGGCTCCATTCCCAAAGCCAGGCTGAGTTCCACAGCAGGAACTAGAAGGGATATACAGACAGTCCCAGGGAAAAACTCGAGAAGAAAGGCAAGACCATAATGTTATGTACAATGGAGTTCTGGATAACTACAATATTAATTTTTCCACTGTAGAAAGACCTCTGGATGACTCTTCCCAAACACACTGAGCTCTAATATCTGAGGCCTCCAGCATATTCTTCACCTTTTTCCCCCCTCCCTGTTTTGAACTCAGCTCCTGCATTGGCATTTCTTGCAGCTGCCCCTGCCAGTGCAGAAGTAGCACTGTCTAGACTATGCACATATTTGTGCCTCCTAAAACATCTTCAAAGAATTCCAATTGTAGCTGTACAACTCCTAGACCTCCTAAATCACATTTCTGATCTCTAGCATAACCCTATGAATTCAGAATTATTGTCTAACAGTTCAATCCTTATTAACTCACAGGGTCTTCCCTGCTAATTCCCTAATGAGACAAAAACACCATAACACTCAGTTACCAAAGTACTCGCTGGGAATGGACCTTATAAAACATCCCAACTTGCCAAAATAAACTTACTTTATTCCACCTTGGACAATTCGTGTTGTGTAATAAAAGTAAAGGCCATGAAATACAGAAAAAGTAGCAAATAAATCATAGAAAAATAGAATATTCAGAGTTGGAAGGGACCACAGGGATCACTGATATCAAAGCCTGTGCAAGCATTTCCACAGGGACAGTCCAAGGGGGAAGCTGAGATTGTCCAGCACATGGGATGTGTTGACACAACAGGAATTACAAGGGAACCCATCTCTGTCCCCAGCCCTAAACTTCTCCTCATCTTGTATCATAAAAACAAAATTCAACTCTTCCTGTTCTCCAGTCATTTGATGATTCCTCCAGTTCCCAAAGGAAAGGGAACACACGGCATTTAATGTGAAGAACAGAGAGAAATCATAATAAAAATATAAATTGGCAAAGTCTGTCTGATCCTGGGAAAAACCCAAACCACGCCAATGTTCTCCTTCAACAAGACATGTTTATAAACCATACACAGAGCCATCCAGAAAAACACAACCTGCTCAGAGGTCTTCTTTTTTTTGTTTCTTTGTTTTTAACATTTCCCCCCTGGAAGATGACACAGGGGGAACTGTGCTGGAGTATCAGGAGATACACAACTCCTCTTCGTTAGGAGTTGCCAAAGTTTGGCCACAAATGCCAGTCAGATCATAAAGTAAACATAATTAATCACTTCATGAGTGTTCTCAACTTGTAGTCAATTCTGAATTTTGTGCACTGTGGAATTATAAATCTCTAGAAAGTGATAATCAAAAATACCATATGGCATTAACAGTTACATTTAAAAATGAGATATCTGTACATACACACACACATC
Source organism: Phainopepla nitens (assembly GCA_013400175.1). Taxonomy (NCBI): domain Eukaryota; kingdom Metazoa; phylum Chordata; class Aves; order Passeriformes; family Bombycillidae; genus Phainopepla; species Phainopepla nitens. Next base: position 101,693 of record VXBQ01017801.1, on the reverse strand, counting down.
TACCCTGTCATTCTGCCCCTTCAGACTCTCACTGGTAGCTGCAGAAATGCTGTACAAATAATTTTTGCCATTGTCCACAAATTCACCCAAACAAACCATTTCATGCTACTGTTTGTAATGGGAAAAACATGAATCAACAGGCAAAGACAACTAATTTTTAAATCTAAAAGGAAACCACAAGTAAACTTTGTTATTGTCCTCAAAGTGTCTTCTTGTCCCAGCTGCCAACAAATCCTTCATTTTGACTAAAATACTTCAAAATATTTGTGTCCTCAGTTTACATCTCCTTCCTGAGACAGTCTCTCAGTGGAGAGGCATCCTGTTACTAATTCCTGCTTAAATTTCAAACCAAGGGGAAAACATCTGAGGCCCCAACCAACAGGGATATCAGCAGCAAGTCACAGGAACCCAACCCCGTCTCCCTCCTGACATCTCAAACCACCAGTTTTATCTGTAAGATCAAGTTGAATTTTCACATGTCAGTTCTGATACTGTCTGAGATTGCAACACTGCACAAGAGAAGCTTAAAAAAAAGATGCATTCACTTTTTAGAGAAGTACTTAGTGTTTTATGTGGAAATGGAAATTGCAACCAAGCACGACCAAGAAAATGGAAACCAGATGAAAAGGGCCAACAAACAGAGAAAGACCATTAGAATAATTACATACTCTTATTTTCTATAATTAACATATTTAAAATGCGGACTTTACTATATTTAATTTTTTTCAGTACTTCCTATATATAAATTATATATTTCTAGATATAGTTATTTAAAAGACAGAATTTTCTATCTGTTCATTATAGCCTAATCTTTATTTAAGAGAAATGCTGTCCCTCTGCTCTGATGGGATGTGGTTGCCTTTTGAAGAAATGGAACTGGGTATGAGAAGCAATGACATCAATGTAAACCCACAGGGTGCTTATGGCTCATGCTAGAAACTGAACAACTGCTGCAAAGCACAATTATTTTAGAAAAAAGTGGGAATCTCCAAGTTCTATTGATGAGTAACAATGCTCAATACTGGCACAGGACAGAAAGCAAGCCCCAAGCCAAGCTCTTGGTGCTGTTTCAGACACACAGAAGATGTGTATTTTGGGAAAATGTGACTCAGCAAACAGCTGAAATAGAACTGCCCAATAAACAGGGAAGTGTCACCATTTGAACCCCAAAAAAGAAGTAGTATTATTTGACAGAAAGGCAGAAGGACAGGGGAAATCTTCCACCTTTCTTTACAATGGCCAGGGGTCTAAAGCTGTATTTATTCAAGGTAGGTGGGCACCTTGCTTTGGAGCACCACAAGGAACAGCTCTAGGTAATGATATAATAAAGATTCCACTAAATTTCTTCACTATTGCACACAGAAGCAATATGTAAAAGCTTAAATTTCAGGTAGCTCTGAAGACAGCTTTACAAATTACTTCATCTGTCTGGTCACTGGCATTTCAGATATAATGTGAGAAAAACATACCACAAATTAAAACTGATGCTGTGGGATTGAACAGAAACCTAACCAAGAGGCAATGAGTTGTGGCAATAATTAGCTTACTCAGAAAGTTAAACTAATGAATGTTAACATTCTGGTCACTGCAGTAAAGAACTGGAATCAGCATGCAATTACAACTGAAAATTAAAATTTTTAAAATGTAAATAGATCCCAGCCACGCACATCTCCCATTGCAATTTTAGGTTTATTCCCACCTAAAGACCCCATCCTTTTTGCAATGTATTGTTAATATTTTTAAATACTTGAGGAAAATCTGTGTTCAATATCTCAATGTTTACCATCAGTATTTTGTCTTTTCCTTATTATTTTCCATAAGGATATCTGTGACCACTGATTACAGAAGGAATGCAGTAACTGGTACAGGTTTCAGAAATGCAGTGTACTGCCAGTCCCAAATTCCCCATCTTGTGTTTTGTGCTGACTTTACAGTTATAAATTTTTTCCCCATTGCTACTTTTTTCCAACTATAAACTTGTGTGTTTGATTTTCAAAAAAAGTAAACCACATGGGTAATTGCAAAGTTTCGGATTCCATCTTTGTCTCTGATCAAAAGCAGTCAGCAACTGCACGGATTCATCATGACAACTAAGAGTAAAGCAGCTCGAAAAAGTCATTTTGCTCCTGTGTTTCACTGGAAGGTTAAAAAACCGCTGCTGTAATTTTCAGTATTGTCTCTTTTCATTCCAGTTCTTGAACAAAGCAGAAGTAACCTCACATTCCTGAATGTGCATGTGTTTTTTTGACTCACAGAAATAATATTTTGATCAGTGTCTTAATTAAATAACAGATCCAGCTTCAACACAGCCCTTCTGTAAATAGCACAGCAAGCCAGGGGACATAAGTAAAATATCTATTGATGGTATAAAGTGAGAGAAGGCTATTGAAAATAAGGATGACTTTACAGCTATGTAGATTAAAAGAATGTATTCTTGGTGCCAGGTGAGACATGGTAACAGGCACAGAGGTTTGCAGTTTCTCCCATTACCCACAAGGTAGTGGATATTTTGCAAACATTTAAAATTATCAGAGGTCTACATGTGGCTGCTGCTCACCTGTGGCACACCACGAGGGTGAAAAGAAGGGTTTCAGGACAGAGATAAGAAAAGGAAAAATCCTGCATATGCAGGTGGGCACTGCCCTGTGGTGCCCCTAAGCAGGCTGTAACATGCAAAGGCAGAATATTGCAGAGTTAAAAAGAGAGGATGGGGAGTATCAGTTTTCTTTTGATGCTCAAGGAAAAAATGATAGGACAACCAGACTGTAGTTATTAAATAAAGATATAAAGTGTGCAAAACAGAGTCACTAGGGAAGCTGTAAACCTTGGCAGGCTGCATATTTCGAAATGGTTGAGAAAAGAACTTGTGAGGGTGAAAGAGGAGGAAGGGGAATAAAGGACTAGAAGGTGAAGCAAAGCATGAGATCTGGGCAGCCAAGAGGAGCTGCCTCTGTCCCTGCTGCAGGACAAGCCCCTGTTGTGGCCTCAGCCTGGCCCTGCTCCAGCAGCACCGGGAGCTGACTGCCCGAGCTCCTGAGGGCACTGACACCAAAGGTGGGGAGGTGATTCCAGCAATCTGGGAAATGGTCAGTGGCTGCCTGAAGGGAACACACAGCTTCCTCTGCTCTGCTGAGCCAGGCTACACCTGCCATGCACTGCCTCACTGAAGGCTCTTCCTGCTCTCGTCCTGCTCAGCCTGGCCATTGTGCAGATAAAATATTGCATTTCTAAAAGGTATGATACAGAACTGAGTTTCATGGTCCCTCCATGCTGTGACCATAAACAGTTATTTCAAATCTTTCTATACGCTGTATTCTTTATACTTTCTATAATTCTTAAGTTGGCTTAACGATTTTTATTTTCAAGATATCCTCCTTCTATTCCTTCAGCCTGCTGGCTTTCTTTGATGACAAAGCTATGACACTGGAGGCACCTTGAAGGCTTTTGAGAAACAGAATTTACTCTTCCTGTTTCACCATTCTCCAGGTATTTAAGTGGCCTTTCAGACAGAAGTTGAAAATCTATAAGCTCTTCTCAGCATCACAGATTCTGTTATGTTAACTTATACATTGATTTGACCTCCTCTGAGATTTACAAGGGCACAGTACTGAATGTTTTTCCTCCCTCCATTACCTCCTACAGAAAGAAGTGAAATTGGTAAAAAGGAAAACAACAACAGTATTCTCGTACATTGACTAGTAGTTCTTGTTGTGAGAGGAAAAGAGAGGAATCCATGCCAGAGGCTCCAGCCTTCCACAGCCATTTCTCACACGCTATGGCGCTTGCTCAAGACACAAATCAACTGTGGCAGTTTGCCCTAAGATAAAAAATAATAAAAAGTTATTCTAATTATTAGTCACTGCTGTTTAGTCTGCCTCTTCTCTCCTCAAAGGACAATTGCACATTGAGGCATCTTAACAGACCAAAACATTCCCATTTGCACAACTCATTCCAAGCACTGGCCATGGGATGGACAGGCATAACACGACTTGCAGATGAAACAGGGATTGGCAGCTTCCTCTGCACTCTTGGATGAACTATTCCCATAAAAACAGTCAACATTAGATCCCTGAGGACACAGCAGTGTTTGCACTCACACAGAAACTACCTGAACTGTATGTCTGAAATAATTTGCCACTCTAGTCTGAACTTTTAGCAGAATATACAGCACTTTTTCTTCAGTTATTATGACAGGCAAGTTTATGTGGAAAATTTTAATGTAAATAACAATATTAAAGCAAATCTAATTATTAATCTTACACAGATTTAAATCTGTGATTTAAATCATTGAAAGGCAGCAGATGATGTCCATTCTCAGACACTTTTCTTACCAATTAAAAATCCTAAACCCTCTTGATAACAGGCAGCCACGGGTCACTCTTTAACAGCTCCTGCAATTTTCAAGGGTTACTGCTCATTGCAGGAAGGTGCAATGCCATTTTCACCAAGAGGGATCTGTGTCTCTGCATTTCCCTCAAGGTTGTCCTTACTTCTTCCTCAATAAAAGTTGAGAAGATAAGCAAGGGTCTTACAGACATACATTGAAAATCCTAAACCCTCTAAGCTGACTGAAGGATCTCTTAGGGTGTGTCTGAATCGACACCTCACCAATGAAGACAGGTTGAGAGACTTGGGGCTGTTCAGCCTGGAGAAGAGAAGGCTTTGGGGACACCTCAGAGCCCTCTCCAGTGCCTAGAGGGGCTCCAGGAGAGCTGGAGAGGGACTTGGGACAAGGGCCTGGAGTGACAGGACAACGGGAAATGGCCTTAAGCTGGAGGAGGGCAGGGTTAGATGAGACTGGGCAGAAATTCCTCCCTGTGAGGGTGGCAGGCCCTGGCACAGGTGCCCAGAGCAGCTGGGGCTGCCCCTGGATCCCTGGCAGTGTCCCAGGCCAGGCTGGACATGGGGTGGGAGCAGCCTGGGACACTGGGAGGTGTCCCTGCCCAGCGCAGAGGGGTGGAATAAGATAAACTTTAAGGTTCCTTCCATCCAGATTTTCACTCCATTTGTTAAGTGACTGCTTCCATTCCTTTCAAACACCTCCAGGTAAATTACCAACGCTTAATTTTTCTTCTTGTGCCTTTGCAAAGCAGAGCACAGTAGGAACTGAATGCCTATTTTAAGGGACAATGTGTTCTCCCAGTATCTTTCCACCACACACCAGTTAACAATTATGGTTAACTCATGGTTACACCATTCCATGACTATCAGTCTAAATATTCCTCTGAGTGTGAGTTCAAGCAAACGACAGGTTTTGAATGTCAGCAGAACTCAGACGAGTCGGTGCCCCAGGTGAATTTGTCATTTTGGAGCTCAGCAGACCCAGCCCATCACCCACCCAGACACTCGGCAGCCACCTGGGCATGCAGGAAAAGGCTCTGCTGGCACGCTCAGGACTTGTGGTAATGTACCCTCAATTCCCTCCCTTCTCCTCTCTGGATCACCAAGCTCCCTGCAGCTTCTGCAGAGCTGAGCTTCAGTATCATGTTTCAGGATGTAATTAGCCTTACAAAGGGAAAAAAATGAAAGGAAAGTGCTTTGGTCGTTTTATTTTCCATGCATAAGCTACAACTTACAGTGAAATCATCGCTGTAAATGGACAAAAGAAAAACTTTCCATGCTAAAACTTCAACAAAAAGGCTTGCTGCTTATAGATGACAGGCTTTAAATGCAGGAAGGGATAAAGAAAACATGAATTGAAAAAAAAAAAAGTTCTAGTTTTAATAAATGTTTTCATGTTAAGACTACATCTGCCAAAGTGCATTAGATCTTATTATTTTAAATAAATCTACATTAAAGTCATGCCACCTGGAAACTAAATTTTTAAATACATAAACCAGCACCGACCAAAAGACACTTTTTTTTGTTTCTTCTGAAAACACTCCATTTCCCTGTTCCTTATGTGACTGTAAGTACTGGAAAAGGATTTCCAGCTGTGCCTTGTCAGCCTCGGGACCGAAGGCATTGTGCTGCTCCTCCTTTGCCCGAGCGAGGTTCCAGCGCTCCGAGCACCAGCACGAGCTGAGGCTCTGCACACAGAACTCAGCCCTGGCTCCCCAGGGGAAGAAGCTATTTCAGACTTAACTAAGGAATCATCTCACATGTTTCAACAATCCCTACAGTTTCTCTGTTTGTTTTAAAGATATCACTGAGATTTTGTTTCATTTGCAACGGGAGACTAAATGACAGCAAGCAGAATCTGCTGTTAGGTTAGATTTCAAGGTAAAATGTTTTACATTTTAAATTACTGCTTAAAGCATGGTGTTGAATGGCTTAAACTTCATGTTAACTTTGCAAATATGTAATATTTGAAATGAAATAATGTGGGCTATATTTAGCAATACTGAACAGAAATGCTTTTCTAGATGAAGTGTGCAATACCCGTTGAGCTGCTTTTTGTTCTGTCTGAATGTTTGCCACGCACATCCAACTTAAACTAACGGAAAGTGCAACTGGTCTGGCTGCTGTGGATAAATGTAACTCATTTCTGTGCAATGCATTTAAAAAAGAGTGAGTGAAAAATCCTGGGAAAGCACTTTAATTGCTGTGTGTCATGAGAAATCAAGCTGACATCTTAGAATTGTGTTTCAATTTTGTCTGAATGGATAAAGATGGATTATTTAATAAATTCTGATACTCTGGTATTTCTAAAGGGTCTCTCCTTTAAAAATTAACTATGTGCATTAACATAATAGCAAACTGACAGGTACTGAAGGTAAAGGTATAAATTGCTGAACACATGACAAAGTAAAAGTAACAAAGATGCTTTCACATACTGTGCCTGATCTAAATATTTATGGGTAGAATGAGAAAAGGTACAGCAATGCAGCCATGTTGAGACTATCTGGCAACACAAATGGTTAATAATTCATTACATAGGCTATCATTTTATTTTACTATGCAATGATTTATTATAAAAGTCATAAATTGAATAGGCTGAATTTTCCCCAAATTAAAAGCTGGCTAGCCCTGTACAAAATACAGCCTCCTGAGAGAGAATCTGAGGATCCCAGACATGGGCAGGAAAGGCCCAAAGCACCCCAGGCCTTTCACAATTTGGGCCTTAAAATGTGAGGCAGCACTTGTTAACTAAACCAAGGACAGGAACTCAGTAGCCCAGGGTTTTGCATGCAAAGAACACCATTTGGTTGAAAGCAGCAATATTAAGCTTTCAGTGATGAAGAGTTAAATTGGTGTAAAAAAATAGCATATAAACTCACATTTATGAACAGGAGTCGTTTATGAAGGCATTTTTGGGGTGTACTGTGTTTTCTGTTGTTTTGTTTCTGATCTTTAAAAATTTGTATTTATACTTTATGAAACCAAGTTGCACTTAAAAACAATTTGCTTTACTATAGAATTTTACTTTTTTAGTTCCTAGCAAAACATCTTTTAATGTACATTAACATCTGTACAGTTCATGTGACATAATTCACTCTATATTATTCCTGACTTTTAAAAAGAAGTGGAGAATGGAGGAGTATTTCAGTCATGCCATTATCTGCCTCTGGTCACAGGAAGAAATGGTTAAATGTTAAAAAAGCCCAAGTGTAATGCAGCAGCGTTGTAACTGCACAGCTATAGTTGTTATTATAGAGTATCCCAGAAAAATGGAACCATAATTAAGATGTCAGAAACTTGACAGAATGAACGCACATGGTCGAGCCCTTGTACATTCAGTTTCCCCTGAGGGCTCTCAGTGTGTTTCAGCCCAGCTTGTGGAACAGAAGTTTCTGTGTAATTTTACAGCCACTCATTACCACGCAAGTCAGACACCAAAGGCTTTGGCTCATTTGTCCTGAGGCACTCAGAAATGAGCACTTTCTCAACAAGAACAGGCATTTTCAGTGCAGAGGCCAAGCTTCTGCATCTGAGATGTTAACTAACAGTAATTGCTGTAAATAAAAAGCTACAGAGTCTATGAAGAGGGGCAGAAAGCAGCAAACTGAAGTTTGGATTCATTTCAAAACCTGCAATTCCAGGAGATGTTGTGAGAATTTGTGTGAGACACTTCCATCTCAAATTCTCTTCATATGGAAATAAAAACATTAACTTCAAGTTCTGCTAATTAATATCTAAATTTGCAATAACATTTTAAAATTAAAATAGTTGAACACAGAAATGACAATATTAAAAAGAAACAAAATGCTTACTCTTAAGCTTATTTACTGCCAACTTCCTGTTATAAAGCATGAAAATAAAAAATATATGAGAACTATGATGTGGAAAGTATGAAAAAACATCCAATCAATCACATGCCTTATGTTAAAGATCAGTTAGGCAACTTGTACCAAAAACTTGACCTGTTCCATAAATCAGAAAATACCAAGATGAAAAAGCTTTTTGAACAAAATCTAATTCAGGCAAAACCACAGTTCAAGTTCCTGAAATAATACTGTCCAATATTTACACAACACAATTATAATAAAAAGTGAAAGATGACATGTAAAGCCCGACTGATGCACATTAAGAAAAAGCATTTTTTAATCCCCTCAGAACTTCAGAGAAAAACCATGGCCATGCTCTAAGCCTTGTCTTGGCCACAGAGCCAAGAGCTCCAAGTCCTTCACTAATTTTCACTCTCTCAAGAACACAAGTGTCTCCTGTCTCTGCTGTCTCAGTTAAAATAGGCCATGGGACAGCTGCATTTCCTTCTTGAAAGAATTATGCAACAGAGCTCTGACAAATCATTAATGACCCTGGATGTCCAGGGTCTTATTTCTACACTGGTACAGCAATCCACTGCTGGATATCCCTCCTGTGCAAGCTCCTGAATCCTGACTGCTCTGTTTTGGAATGCCACCTATTGGTGACAGTAAATGCAATTTTTCCGTCACAAGCATAAGAAGGCTTAACCATTTTGAATTTTTTAATAAGTAAATGCAGAACACAACCTATTCTAGATTGGCCTTACTAGAGCCTACACTTAATGAAAGCTTCCACTGGAAAAGCAGTTGTGGGATGTCACAAATGGACCTTCCCAAAGGTCTCCTCTGCAGAACCAAGCAGACCCTGTTAGGGAAGAGGATGGCCAGAGGTGGATGGAAAAGCAACATCTCTTCATTTGTAGTGAAGAAACACCTTGCACAGAAATGCCCACCCAAAAGCATTTGAGGCAGCACATCACAAATGAACTGGGCATTTTTCTGTTCCTTTGCCATTCCCATACTCAGAAGTTACAACACTCTGGAAGAAATAAGAAAAAGGAAGGCACACTTCACAGAACTCTCAGTAAGTCCCTTTCTGGAAGCAGCAACAATTACTGAACTGCCCATGTCTGCTGGCACTGCAAATTTAAATCACCTCTTCAAATGCAACCCCAAACACAAACCAGCACCTGTTTGACTGTGACTGTTGAGAATCACTAAAATCAAACTGGTCACTGTAGCTCTCAGAGGGCAATTTCTTTCCAAGGGGAAGCTTGGTTACATTGATCTACCACAGTATCGGTTCACCTGTGCTGGAAAGTGCCGTGTGTGACTGACATGATCCTAAAAGCTCTCCTGATTTCCCTCTTTTTTTCCATTGCAGGACACTCTGTGGGAGCCCTAGACCATGCAGGCACCATCACTGCTCTGTTATTTCCTGCTTGTCTCGCTGTGCGCTGAGTTTTGCCTGGCCTCAGGCGGGGCTGGCGGGAGGCAGAGGAGGAGGAGGAGGATGCAGCACAGGGCGCTGGGGAGGATGCAGCGCAGGGCGCCCGGGCTGGAGCCCCCGGGGCGCAGCATCCCCCTCATCACCATCGATGACGGCGTGCTGGGCGTGTTTGACTCCCTCGTGGGGCTGGGGGCACACGAGAGCACCTACAGCATCCTACCAGGTGAGAACACAGCCCCTCTGCTCCTGGGGGGCTGACTCTTCATTTTCACACATGCAAACGCATTCAAGCTTTATTTTAGCTCTGCTTCCACACGTACCTGCAAGCTTTCTGCAGTAATTTTGTGGTTGGCACTATGAGGCTTTTTAATTGAACTCCGCTTTGCCAGGTAACAGCAATACTTCCTGCAAGTTTTCTGCATTAATTTTTGATCTTCGCTAACAAAAAAATTTGTTGGGGTATTTTCGTAACTTCCAGTGTGTAGCAAGTTGAAGGCCATTTTGAAGAATTTATTGTTCAATATATCTCCTAAGTCAATTAACAATTCACTGAGGCCTCAACACCACTAACAGCAGTGTTAGTTAAAATAGATTCAAGTTTTTATTTTTACTTTATGGGTTGCATTGTTGAAAAGCAAACTATACATGCAAACTTTCAGGAATAATTCCTGATTTTCTAACTAAGTTGATAACACTTGGTAGTAGCTGCAGTATGGGAAGTTACGCTATAAACAAGACCCTTATGATGGAAAACAGAGAGAAAAAATCCTACTCATTCAACACAAGACCACTCTTATGCTCCATCTATACTGAGAACCCAGATTTGTTTAATGGAAGAGTTCAATAGTATGATTTATATAAAACTTGCCTTTTTGGTGATCCAGAGGTTTTCACATTGCTGTAGTAATATGTATTTTATAGATACAGATATTTCCATTCCTCCATCAAGAGATCACACACTGAGTAAAAACTTCCTATGCAGTTTAATTAATTTCATGGGAGAAAAAAAGAATACCCTGCTTACCAAATTCTATATAAAATGATAATAATCTAGTTTTGTAAGCAAGAATTTGAGCCTTTCAGTGTGTCACACAACAGACGTGACCACTGGGTGCAGAGGTCTCAAATGGCCAAATAGAAATCAGCCCCATTTTCTCCACAATTACTGTTTGTTGTGAGTCCTTGCTTCAGAAAGGCTGAACCATTTCAAAGCAAATATTTGAAAGTAAGGGGTCTGAACAGGAAAACTAGCAAAACCCTGGACTATGGCGTTCCCAGTGTGTATTACAATATTATACATATTACCAATGTCAAACCTGTAATTTAAAAATATTTTTAAAATTAAACAGAGGAAAATACCACGTAAGTAGCATACACTTCATGTAAGATATTCCAGAGTTTCAGTCAGGACCATCAGTCATGCTGAAATAATGCACAGCTCTTCCCCCTCCCCGCCCCGCTCGTTTCTTTCTGGACTTGCATCCAAAAGCTGAGCTAAAACCACTGAACTCATTTTATTTGGAACTCCATGCTGAATTTACACCATATTTCCAAAGGTTAAAAGTCCTATGCTCATCTGCCAAAGACTGGAACCACAAGGTATTTTTTAGTCTAGCTTTTAAAGTTCAAAATTTTTTCAAGTTAATGTCAGATTTGGAAAAAACAGAGCCTACTAAATAATAGAACACTATTATTAATCATGCTTCAGAATAGAAGAAAATGCAATCCAAACATTAATTTCCATTCTCTTAGCTACTTGTTTTGCTCCTAGTAGACTAAAAAAAAAAAACCCACCCAAATTTAGAGATATATGCAGGATGAAAATTAACAGCTAAATGGAGGTTTAACAGTAACCAGACACATCTAATTCCTCCAGATTTGAATCTTGTGAACATTTAAATTAAATCAAACAGCTGGCCACAACAAGAGATAACTTGCAGTTGTCCATTAGGTAGAGCAGAGGAGGATGTTCACTGCTGCACCGTTTGTGATCTCTCCCACCCCCCACTTCTCCCTGCTCACACCACCGAGCTGAAGTGACTCAGTGGGCAAGGAGATTTGAGGAGCACCTCAGCACAGCCTTTGTGTGTCTCACAGGGGTTCTGGGAATCCCAGCAGTGCCAGCAGCAGTTCTGCAATGCACCCAAAGGGTAAAACCTTCGTCTCTGAGCACACGCTGCTCCTGCCTCTTATGCAACTTTCATGTACACAAAATAAAAAGGATCATTTGTTAAAGAAGCCTGCAGAGGCCAAGCCTGATAACTCATATCTTTATGCTTATTCACACCAGATCTGCACCGACTTCTGATACACTCTAGTAGCTAAAACAAAAGAAAGAATTTTAGGAAGCACAGAAGAATTTCCTTCTCAGGCCAGATTATGCTCCTCTGGAACAGCTGATGTTTTATTGTTTAACATGAGAAAGTGCAGGATTCTTTTTGTGTTTCTTTTGGAGATTATTTAAAAGAAGTATTGTGGTGTACTGGCAAGCACATAAACCCCAAAGTCAGGATCCAGCAAACAGCTGGATTGCAGATACCTGGGTGGAATGACAAGGGACTTAAAGCCAACTAACACTTGGCCTGAGCTAATTCCTCTCCTCCTCCCACTGACATGGTTGGAGTTGCTTAGAGCATAACTTTATGTGGCTGAAATGACACAGAGATGTCCTAGACCTTTGAAAAAAACAACATGAAACTACTCAAAACTTGAATTTCTTGCCTTTTCTGTCCTAAGAGCAATTTAAATCAAAGCATTTTTTAAAATATATGGAATATAGAGGATCATCCAAACTGGATGATTGTGATAATGAATTTTTGTTGTGGAAAACGGATTGGTATCCAATGGTCTTTAAGTAGAAGGACAAAGGAAGAACCTTTGTTAGGAAGCAGGACTACCTTGAAAGACTTTGCAAAATGCCTCATTTTGAGACAAATATTAATCCCAGAGACATTTCAAACCAAATATTTACAATAGTCTCATAAAGTTATTTAGAGGCTATCCTTAATACTCTTATTAAAACTAAACACCCAGGCAAGGAGCAGGGCAGAGTGTGGGAAAACCAACCCAGCAAAGAACCCCTCCAAAGAAAATTTGTGCACCACAGATGAAAGTCTCTTGGCATGCAGATTCAGGTGAGATAAGATTTTTCACCATATTAATTTCCATCTGAAGGAGGAAGTCAAACTCAGTAGGGAAAGAGGAAATGTCTTCTTCTTTATTCAGGGAAGTACAAAGTTAACTTGGAAATGGGTTTTCATCTCAAAACAACACTTCAGCAATGCATTCTTAGGTTGATTTGAAAGAGGAAAAGGAAGGTGTGAGGGAGTTCAGCTTCTCAACAAGATTTAGAGTACACACAAAAATAGGAATATTTGCATGGGATGAAGAATCTCAGTCTTGGTTTTCCTTCTCTCAAAAGACCAAAAATAAAAAACCATCATGCTAAAGTGCAATGTTTATCCTGGACTCTGGGTAAGAATTGCCCAGGGAAGATTCTGCTGAGGTAAATGCCACCAAGGGAAGCAAAGGGAGACTGGGATTAGTTTCCTTCCCAAGTCTCTGTGCTCTCCAAATCACTTGCCTACTGAGTATCTGTCTAGAGCTTACAAAATTACATTTCTTTCTGAAAATTTCTACTGGTACCCTGGGGAGATCTCAATCTTTTGCAGATACATGCCCAGAAACTTAAGAGACAGAGTATTTCATAGCACAAGTTGTTCTAGATCGCTGCTTTTCTAGCAAAGAGGTTTTTTAGTTGGTTTTTTGTTTGTTTGTTTTTTTCAGATAAAGCAAGTTACAGGGAAGTGGAGATTTTTGCCCCCTTATCAGTCATCCCAGAATGGACTTTACTTCCACCAAGCCTATGAACTGTCACTATAAACTGAATATTGTTTGTTACCCTCTCAGTTCTGCAAGGCCTAAATGCAATTTTCCCATTTAATGTGCAAATATTAGAAAAGATCTCTAGTGCACAAGAGAGGAATAGAAGGAAAAAATATTCAAGTTTTGCATAACTGGAAATTACTAACAAGCTGAAGAAAATACAGCTATGAAAAGTAAGGAATAATGATAAATCCTTGGAATAGGGTGTATTTTACATATTTTCAAAATCATAACAAAATAGCAGTTCTTCTTTCCAAAGTTTTAAATGAACACTGTTGGTTCACTTTAACTGTTTAACTCCAGGTTCCCATTTTGTGTTCTAGGGAAGAAGGGGCAGTGCACAGCTAACGGGATGGTCATGTTTGACAAAGCCGTGTGGTCTCCCAAGCCCTGCGTCACCTGCCTGTGCTCCAAGGGAGAGGTGATCTGTGACACAGCCATGTGCCACCCTCTGAAATGTCCCCAGACCATCATTCCTGCAGGAGAATGCTGCCCAGTGTGTTCTGAGACTGGTATGGGACAGCACAGATTTACTAGTTTGAACCTGCCTCATTAAAACCTTACATAAACACTGCATTTAATGATCCCAAGAGTTACAAGGTACACATTATCCTGAATTCCATGATAACACAGCAGAGTTTCTATTCCAGCTGGCCTCGGTTTCTCTGAGTACTCTGTTAGATGAGGTTGATACAACATTTAAAGAAAAGATGATGCTATGTATGTAATAGTAAAGATAATGGTATTTTTTTACTTCCCCCAACCTTTACAGAACTTTGTAAATGTACGAAGAAATAACATCTACTTATATTTTCTCTCCCACTTCTATTTACAAAGGATCAGTCAATAACTACTGGCCATTATTGATGCAGTAGACATACAGAATGGTAAATCTTTGTTAGGAGGGCAAAAACATGCAGCAGTTTGATGTAAATCAAGAGAAGAAAGTCAATTCACAAGAGAAGCCACAGAACTACAACCTTGGTTTTTCACAATCATTTAAATAAAATCGGCACCTTTAAAAAGAAAAGGAATGGAGGAGATAAATATGAGACGTGATTTCCTTCCTTTCCTTCCCACACTCCCAATATTTTATATCTGTAAAGTACTGAACTCAATCTCTCCTACTGTAAGAAATATTTATCCTCATGTGTATGTGTATGTGACACTCTGAGATGAGACACCATAGGAATTCACTGTAGAACTGTAAAAGTCATGTTGACTGAGATATTTAAACTCCTTTTATTAGAATTGTCCTATTATGGAAGTAAAAACTGCATTTTGGTAATGGAGTTAATGCATTTCCCTGGTGAGATCCCCACCTGCAGTCAACTCCTCCCCTGACAGTCCCTTCTGGAGGAGACCAAGTCTTGACCTTTGTGAATTTTTTCCAAATTACCTCCCACTCCCAGACACATTATTTTTCCTCTGTAGACACCTCCATCAACACAAAAACCATAATTAATAATAAGTCAAAAAGGAAGAAAATGAAGGCTGTACTAATTTTTCTACCTTTGTGTCCGGAGCTGTCAGGAATCGTAGCTGTGTACAAACTGTTCTGTGTGGTTGCCTCAACCATTTCTCAGTCAAGTGTCTCTTTTCTCAAGCAGCAATTTAAGACCATATTTTTATTCTTCAAATCGTATTCTAAGAGGAATAATATTCTACAGCCATCATTTTTTACTGTATGTGGGAAACAATGCTCACTAATATTTTAGTTTAATGACTCTTTTGTGTTGTTTTGGGTATTTTTCCTCCTTAGCCTCCTCGCTGGACTCCAGTATAATTTCACTGGATGACAGCAGTGAGCTGTCTGGTGATTCCCCAGACACCAAGGACCTTGACACCACCAGTGTTCTGCCATCAGCAAGAACCCACGTGGAAAAGGAGGAGCTGCTTCCAACAGAAGTGATAGAGATTAGAGACAAGGAGGGTCACAAAAAAGGGGAGAAGAAAAGAAAAAGGAAAGGCAAAAAGAATCGCCAGAGGCACAAAGGGCGTCGCAGGGAGAGGCTGCCTGTCCCCAGAACAGGAGCTGCAGGAGATGAGCAGTATGAGAGTGATGAAGATGATGGTGCTTTCAGAATTCCATCTTATTCCCCAATTCCTGTTCCACCCATAGAAGCTCCTCCTTTGCCACCTGGATGTTCCACCTCGGACACCACAGTAAGCTGCATTAATGCCAAACTTACACAAATACCTCCCATCTCAGATCCACACCTAACAAGTTTAGACCTCACAGGTAATTAATGCTCTACTCTGCATGACTTTTGTAACACCATCCACCCTCAAATGCAATCAACAGCACTGCTAATGATTTGTCATTCCTTAACATAGAAAAATTTTGGAACTAATTTTACAGCTAAGCCTTTAAAACAAGAAATGAAAAACATTAGATTTCCATGCCAGAGTTTAAATACTAAAATGAAGATATCCACACAAAATTACTGCCCATAATGCAATTTTTGTGATATATTTTCTAGGTGCAATATTACACACTTCAGGTGCAGACTGCATTTCTTAACTCAAACTTTTTTCTTGCCTTCTGTCCCAGGAAATAGCATCACTTCTATCTCAGATGAAGCATTCAATGGGATACCTAATTTGGAATGGATTGATCTGAGTAAAAATAACATTACCTCTGCTGGCATAGGTCCCAAAGCATTCAAAGTAAGAAAGCCTACTCTTCTGCTACCCTCTCAATAATTACTGCTTAAAAAAATGTTTTTTTGCTTTTCAGTTTATGGATCTAAATCACTTTGCACCTTGTATAAGTAAACATTGTAAAATTCAATAACTACTTTGAGAAATCTCTCACCATAATCAAGAATTAAAATTAAGATATGATAATTTTTCATACCAATTTTTTAAGCTGGCTTAAGCATAAAAATCCTAATACTGAAAGTAGCTGTTCTTCTGCCTGAGTAAATTTGCTGACCTACAGAAAATCATCAGTTTGCCCACAAAGGAAGAGGATAAGCACATAATTTCTAAATGCATGTACTTTGAAGCCCTAAGTAGTGCACAGTGTAGTGAGGCAATACTTGCAGGATTCACAGAGAGCAGCAGGAATGCAAACAGTGATCCTGGGGAACTGCAGCAGGGCTGTGGGGAGGCTCTTCCACTTACACATGACATTAACTGGCACTTTTGTTAGCATCTAGCAGAAAGTAGCCTATTAATTAAACTGACAGGAGAAAAACAATGCTTTTTAATTCAGAACACTGGATACTACTGCACTGCAGCTGAAAAACCTTACAAATGTGTGTTTAAGAAAATCTTAACTGTATATTTAACTGGATATTTTGCACCTTGATAATCTAAGTGCTCTTCTTCATCCCTGTGAAAAGATCCTGAAAAAGCTGAAACGTTTGTATTTGGATGGAAATATGCTGGTACTTATTCCCTCTGAATTGCCATCAACTTTGGAAGAAATAAAAATAAATGACAACCAACTTCATGCCATTGATGAAGACGGCTTAAAAGGTATTCAAAAAATGAATATCAATCACATGAAAAGCTAAAAATAAATTTGAAAAGCTCAGTGTTGAAGCAAATGCACCTGGTTTGACAGAGAAAAATAATTGTTGGCTTTAAAGTGCCATGTTTTCAAAAGGCAAAAAAGATCTTTCAAAAGTTGAAAGATTTGCATGACAAAGTATTTTAAAGTTATATTTTCCCGTATGCAACTGCTCCTCTCCCAAAGCAGTTTATATTTAAGGTCATCAAGTGGAGATGAATTTGAAGCATGTGCTATCCCCACCTTTAACCTGATGGCTTTAGGTGTGGTGAAATCATTTTAGTTATTTTTAAATTGCATGGAAGTGAACAGAATTTGATGTCCATGAAAAATAAGGGAGAATATAATTGGAGTCATCCATGATCGTTTTAAGCCAGTTTAAACACAGGCTGATAGAAAAAAAGAGAAAGAAAAAAGAAAGGGTACCATCCATGTCAGAATTTGATGGACTTTTTTGCATCCTTTCCTCTCCTGCCAAAAGGGTCCCACATAAATGGGATCAGCTGCTGCCCTTTCCATTTGGACTGGGAGGGGAAAATGTAAATAAAGCTGTGGACAATCTCTAAAGCTCTACAAACTTATAAACAGTATAATTCCATGATTATGAGATAATAAAATCAGTTCATTTTAGTTTTTCATTGCTGTGAACTGATCTGGATAATGTTTAAGACTGTTAAATTATGAACATGTATTTTAACAAGATACAAGATGGCATTAATCAACTGAAATTAAACTTTTTCTCCTTAGATTTAAAGAACTTGGTCACTCTGGAATTAGAAGGAAATAAACTTAGTGAAGCAAATGTCAGTCCTTTGGCCTTTTATCCTTTGAAAAGTCTGTCCTACTTGCGACTGGGAAGAAATAAATTTAGAATTATCCCACAAGGTCTTCCTGCCACTCTTGAGGTAAAAAGAAAACAAAACAACCAAAATAAATACTAACAACAACAACCCCCAAACCCCAAAAGATGCAATTCCTTCTGTTTGCGGTTTCAAAGCCATCTGTATTCTCACATATGAGAAAACAGAACAATTGTTTTGAAAAATAGTGTTTCTGAAGGTCCCACTCCAGCTACAAACTGCCTCTGGTTCAGACTCAGAATTAATAGACCAGGTCATACAGGGGACAGGTAATTGCTCCATGTGGAATTTGCAATGGGAAAACTCAGCCTATTCTGATCTCACAAATTTTCTTCCCAAATGCACTTCACAGGAGTTATATCTTGAACATAATCAAATTGAAGAAGTATCAGAAATTTGCTTTAACCATACCAGAAACATCAACATCATTGGGCTAAAGCATAACAAATTAGAAGAGCACAGGATAGCACCTTTGGCTTGGATAAATCAAGAGTAAGTACTAAACATTTAAAATACATTTATTTTATTTTTCTCTGTTTTCAGTGAGTCAGATAATCAAATAAATATTTGCACTTCATTACTTTTAACTTAGAGTTGTAATTATGCTTTGATTTGGTTTCCTTTGCTAATTCTTCTAAATTTCCTTTGCCTAATTGTGTAATCTAGAAGATACTCAGTCAGCTGTCAAAGAGAAAGATCTTCTACCTCAAATCTACACCATATTAACATCAAAGTCAATATTTTTTCTGACCACCCATTCAAAAATGAACATTAATTATAAATAATACTATATACAATTATATGGTAATTTAGTATTGATACATAATTAACTCACAGGTAATTTAAAAATAATTTAATACTGTTCTAGCCTTATTTCCCATTGGATTAAAAATTATAAGAGTAAATAAGATGAAGGGAAGACTGTGCAGCTGCATTGTCTAAGAGTAGAATATAAGCAGAGTGAGCAATGAGAACGTAAGCAGCAAAAGATGATAGTGCTATTGATTTTCCTGCTAAATAATTTGCCAAGCTGAGCAGGGTACCTGGCCATCACTGGCAGCTGCAGCCCTATCCCTTGATTCCTGCACTTGTAAATTCCTTAAGCTGAAAACAACCACACTGTTACTACTGACAGCATCCCTCATCCCTGGAAGTGAAGCACATGGGTCTGATTCATTCACACAGTTCCATTTCAAATGGGCTTCAGAACAAAGCTTAAACCTTCCTGTTAATGGGATAATGACTGAAACCCCAAGGTTAGTCCAGTTTTTCAGTGTAACTCATTATTGCAGCAATCCCAAATCAGTCCCTTGGGATTCCCCTGTCAGCACCCCCATGCTCATTACTGAAGAGTTCTTCCCATCAACAAAACCATTGTGCTTGATTGTTAATTCACGACTAAATTTTTCTATTCCCAGAGTAACCATGCATGACCATGTTCCATAAAATGCATTCTGCTCCATTACCAGAAACAAATTTCCCCTGGAAATTTAATTCCCTGGTAATGCCACGAAGCAGAGCCTTGTAGAGAACACAGAACTGCAGGGCAGGAGCTCAGAGGGGTTTCAGACTTTTTTTTCTTTTCTCCTTTAATGCAGGAACTTGGAGTCAATCGATCTCTCTTATAATAAGTTATATCATGTTCCCTCCTATCTGCCAAAATCTTTACTCCATCTGGTACTTATAGGAAATCAGATTGAAAGAATTCCAGGCTATGTGTTTGGCCACATGAGGCCGGGGCTGGAGTATCTCTACCTGTCCTTTAACAAACTCACCGACGATGGCATCGACCCAGTGTCGTTTTTTGGAGCTTACCACTCCCTGAGGGAGCTCTTTTTGGATCACAATGAATTGAAGGCTGTGCCATTTGGGATTGATGAAATGAGAAAACTACGTTTTCTAAGACTGAACAACAATAAAATAAGGTAATGTCCAAGCTCTTCGTTATACTAATGACATCAAAATAAATAAGACATGCTTTGCTTTAGAAATTTGTTATTTTTAAGTAAATATTTGTTTAAAAAAATCTGAAGGAGGAGCTGACTCCTGAGTTTTCTTCTGCAGTATTTCTTAATATGATAGAAGTGTATTTCACCCTTCCTCAGAGTTACTGAAATTGTTCATCACCAGCACTCACCAGCTTTTCTGCTCCTGGAGCAGAGCCCAAAGTGATAAGAAAATAATGGGAGGAGGCAGCAGCTGGAGTCACCTGTGAGCAGGTTCCCCCAGCCGAAGCTGTGGAGCCATGTGTGTCATCCAGCCCTCCATGCAGTTTTGTAAGGCAAAGGAAAGACAAAGAGAGAATTCCCACGTGTCAGAGAAGGTTTTCATCCAGCAACACGTGGCAATATTTCCCTCAGGAAAACTCAGTATATGATATAAATGAGAAAACAATGCACGGAGAGAATGTTAAAAAGAATGGCTTTTGAAAGTCCTCAGTAAATATGTAATTGAAAAAATTTAATGTACTGATTAAGTTAACATTTTCAACTATCTAAATAGACAGTAAGTCTAAAATAAATGAAGAAGTTAAGGGTTGTCAGGAATGACCCTAACATGATTCCTCCCCGTGTCACAGGGCAGTGCCCCCAGAGCGCATCTGCAGGGCTCAGACCAGCCACGAGGACGAGCACGACCACAGTGAGGAGGAGAATGAGGATTCCCACTTGGAACACGTTCACCTTGAAAACAACTACATCAACACAAGGCAGCTCTCCCCACATTCCTTTTCATGCATAAGGTCCTATTGCAGTGTTGTTCTTAAACCACAGAAGACCAAATAAATCCCTCAATTCTTCATTGCAACCCTCATCTCTAGAAATGCAGCTTTATTTATTCTCTCTACTCACTGGCCTGCTCATTTCTGGTTTAAATCCTTCCTACTATCATAAATATGATACTGTATATTATATACTGAAGTAAGATACCAGTGTGTTTCTTCATGTTGTTTCATTATAAAACCATTAAATGTAAAAATTGAAGCTTAAGATTATGATATCTATTTTTATTTCTGTTAACACTATTCTACTTAAACACAAAAGGTCACACTGTGCCCCCAGGCACACCCTCTATAAGATCCAAGTTTAGGATTTAAGAATATAACTAAGCCCTCAGCTTGGTCCTGTCTTATTTAAAGAATTTTAAGTAGTACCATCAACTGTAAAAATTGTACATAAAAGATAAAAGGCCTTGAGCTATGAACATTCTAGGAGTCCAGGAATCAAATTTCTTAAAATGCACACAGGACTGGATTTTCTACCAAACATTTTGCAGTGTTAAGCTCTCTTCCAAGTGAAATTTTTAGAAGTTAAATTGTTTGTTTGTTTTAGATGACCCTAAAAACATCCTGTATTCAAACACAGATTCTGATGACCTAGAGGAATAAGCAATTAATTTCTATATGGATGCTTTAAAAAAAAAAAAACAAAAAACAAGGCATATTTTAATTTTTAAAAATTACTTTTAAAGTCACAGTAATAGGTTCCATTTGTTTGTACCATAGTTAGTTTGTTAGATCTTTATACTGTACAGGATGTGTAGTCTTATAATAAATTTAAGCAAAAGACCATATATTGCTGCAAGTATTTTCATTCAAGTAGGATTCTTCTCTTATCAAACACTCAGACTCATAAGACCAACAAGAAATTCTCCACTGAATTTGCAGGGGATAACACCACTAAAATACAGTTGAATCAAGATTTAATGTGACCATTAGCATATTTTTTCTCCAAGATGTGCTTTTTCACTGTTAAGATACTATAAAAGTGAATTTTATGCAGGTAATTTGACTAAGATTATTCCTTTGGGGGTTTAATACAACGAGTATCAAGCTTGCTTGACATGAGAATTTGTTCCTACGAGAAGCCCACAGCAATGGGACGTGACCTAAAGTAAAGTTACACCACCAATGTAACGCCCCAGTAGTGAGACAGAGACTGAAGGAAAAATGTTTTGGAAATGGAACACAACAGTAGCAGAGGCAGAAGAGCAAGCAGGACACAGAAGCCAAGGGATGAAGGGGATGCAACAAACGGGTGCTTGCTCACTTCAGAAATGCACAGGTAATTAAACTTGCACATTTCCATATGTCACATGGAAGCAGCTCAAATCCACTCTTCAAAATTACCAATTATACTGCAAGTGGCATCAGCTTTATTATAAAACTCTCATCACTTCTAAACAGGGAGCCTGAAAGAATTTTAAAAACAAAGTAAAATGGGATTGTCACCATTTTACAGCTTGTGACTCTAGGGGACAGTGACCTGAGAATTCTTGGTCAAGAAACCATGGGAACTAGTTCAGAATCCTTGGACACCAGTAAGATAAAAACATACAAGGACAGCTCAACACAAACCCACTATAGTTAGTTTATTCTCTAAAATATACTTGAGCAAATAATTAATTTTTGCAGGCTTACATTGGAAATTAATATACTTTGATCAGGCCATTGGATTGAGAATGGAATATTAGTTCTGCTAAGTGTTACCAGTCTCAGAAGTCTTATGAAATAGGATATATAAAAATAGTATAAATAAAAATGCTGGGAGAGCCTTCATGGCAAGTCCCTGGTGAGAATTGCTGTGAGGGAGATCCTGCTAAGCCAATCCAGTAACATTTTTGCCAGGCAATTGGATCTGGGAGATGCACAGCAGCATTTTCATTTCTCCTGTTCTCCACACACAGATGCAGCTGACTTCTACCCACAGATAAATTCAAGAGTGAACCAGTCGCATGTTTCTAAGATACAGAGATGTCCCACCAGAATTTTTAAACATTTCAGAGAGGAAACTATTTAAGTACAGCAAAACCCTGAACATGACATTTTCAGTAACTCAGCCAGAGACTAATGCAAGGTAAACAGATCTGAATAGAAGATGTGAATATTGAAACTATGAGAGGGAAATATATTTTACAGACAGTAAGAGACCAGAATAGGAGAGGTTAGGATTCAATAGCCATAGCAATTCCAAAACAACAATGCTTTGTAGCATAAGAGGATTTTGGGGGGTTTAGAATCTCTGTTAGATTTTTGACTTGCATTGTTTGCTCAAGTATCCCACCTCAGAATTTTGACAAGACTTGCTAAATGTCATTATAAATTGAAATGTAGCAGAAGACATCCTGTGGTTATCACCAAATTAATACAAAAGGTACAAAAGACATTGTCATTTTTGCTGAGTAAATGATGAGAGAACTTTGAGGATCTGCCTGAGCCAGGGACAGGAACTTCTGCTTGATAAAAACTGCAAAGGTCTCCAACAAAATAATGTTGTTTCCATGGAAGCTTGGGTAGCTTTCTGAATTTGAAGGAACAATTAGAGGCAATGAGTTCTCTAAGCAAGGTAAGAGAGCTTTCTTAGGGGAAATACCCAACAAAAACCACACACAAAAATCAGAAAAATAAAAGCATCAAATACCTCCCAAAAATGAGATTTTCATTATTAATGCCCATATGTTGAGGCTGTTAGAATCTCTGAGACCCCGAAGATGTTGAAGTCACGCTATTTACCCTTCTCCATTTTCCAGTTCAATTTAACAGAGATCCCTCCACCACAAAGCTACAAATCACTCAACTTTGCCCCAAAAAGGAGTTGCTGTGTGACCATTTGCTTTCTATTTGCCCATGACAAAGTGAATTTCACTCAGTTAATTCACTATTACAGTAACAGTACAGAGAGTGGTTGATGTAATTTCTGAATTTTGATTCTGAAATATCTATCATGCTTGCACTTACTGTAAAAAATCCTTAGCATGCTAAAAGAAAATAACTATCAGAACTAGGAAACAGAATGTTAACATTTCTCTACGAAAAAATTGTGCTTTTACTGAAAGAAATTGATGAATTTTTAAGATCGCTCAAGTTCACAGCTTTATAAACAGTTACATCAGAGCAAGAAAATAACAGCTTATCATTTGTGTTGTGTGGTAATACCAGCTTTAACTGGTGGAAACACTCCTCAGAAAACATTTTCTAATTTAAGTACTATGTTTACATTCAAATGCACACAATTTTCAGACAAATCTACAGACAGAAAAATAGTAACATTACGAGTAAATACTACCAAAATTATTTTACATAATAACCCTGATACCTTTCTGCCTGAAGCAGTTTGCAGAGAACAAGTCTGCTAACCGTGGGTTTGCAGACCAATGCAATTTCTGGTTCTCTGGAAGCTTCCTCAAGAAGCTTCAAAATCTCTCCTCAGCTGGAAGTGTAACCGCAGGGACCAGCTTTGGATTTACAGCCTCAACCAATACCAAAACAACAAAGAACTCGAGGTACCAACATCTGTTACAACTTCTGTACCACCTCTCCTTGCTGAAGTCACAGATCAGGTTTTGGAAAACCAAACTTCAGGTTAAATCAGTGCTCTGAAGGGTCAGAACAACACCATGACCACCTTGCAGAACATCCCAACCACAGAGGTGAAGCCAACCCTTTGGAAATAGTGAATGTTTGAAAAGAGATTTCCTTTAAAGCTGGTTTTGGCTGCAGGAAGCATTTAAAGGTTTAGTGAACCGTGTAACCAACCCTCATTTGGAAGAAGCCTGGCATAACAGTCTCACTGTCTTCTTGTAAAGTGAAAAAGGTACAAACATCCATGCAAAAAGATTTATAATAATATGTTGGACTTGCTCAGCAGACACACATTCCTGTTTCCTAAAGAACAAAAGAGTTCCCTGCTTTTATTGCATCTTTAGTAACATGACCCCTCTCTTATAGTTAGTTACCATTGAATCCCAAACTCTATTTCAAGGCTTTAATTTTACTTCTCTTGGCACACTGAAGACCATTTTAAATGGGAAAAAACCAGCAGACATGTGAAATAAGAGCTCTGATTTAAAGATGTCAACAACTTCTGTTCAGTCTCAAGGCCCCAAAGTATTGTGGAAAAATGTTGGAACACTTTTTCCATCTAAAAGTAGCGAAGACATCACTTAAAAAACTCTAAAATGTATTAAACAGATCTTCTTTTCCACATTAAGAAACAATCATATGATCAAAATGAATCTAGCTTTTTCTTTTCCCAATAAATTAACATCCAACTCCTAAGGTTTATACCAATTCAGGTACCAAGCAGCTATACTCAAATGCCTGCAAGCATAATTTGAACAATTTTGTTACAACTGCTACAATGAAATCCAGTGGAAATACAGCGTTTAATGTTCCCAATAACCAGGTTACGAAGTCTCATTACAGATGCAATGTTCCTTGCTAACAGACACCCTGTTCTACATTAAAATTCCATCAGGAGAGACCCATAAAGACGGAGCACTGTTCTTTCCTTTTCAGTTTAAGAAGTGAAGAGAGAACATCAAGCAGAACTCTTCATAAAAATCTTTCATTCTAAATGATGCAAGAGTTAGTGGATCACTAAATTACCTTTAAGAACACAATCTGCACCACTGTGCATCTCTGAAAGAACTTACAGAGCTGAGTACTGCACAGAGCACTTTGGCCACACCAAAACCCAATTAATGATAAATTATCATCCCTTTTATCATACTGAAATACTCCAGTTAGTAAAGTAAAAGTAAAGCAACAGATTCATTACCTCTATGGTGTCAACTTTTTCACACAGTAAATGTGCTTCTAACTAGGTAATGTTTGATCAATCTTAAAAGGATCACAGAATGCTCTGAGTTAGAAGGGATCCACGGGGATCATTGATCCAACCCCTGGCCCTGCACAGACGCCTCAACAATCCCACCCTGTGCCTGGGAGTGTTGTCCAAACATTTCTGGAGCTCTGGCAGCCTTGGGGCCGTGCCCAGCACCCACCTTCCTGATAGTCAGCCTAAACCTCCCCTGACACAGCTCCAACCATCCCCTTGGGAATGGCAGAAAAAAGCCAGACTACCTCAGGGTGAACCTCCAAACTAAAGGAAACATCTGTCCCAAAGCCACAGCTGTAGTTTGCTTCAAGGAAAGTGGAAGCAAAGGAAGCCCAGAAACAGCAATGGCCTTTCTCTGTAGAACTGTCCCTGTCAAAGCTGGGGGACCGGCCTAGCTGGGCTCTGACCCAGTCCAGGACAGTTCTGCTCATGCATTTCCTTAGAGCCCGGCCTCATCCTTCCTCATCCTGCCTAACTGCTGCTGGACAGAATCCTCCACATTTCCAGAAACATTCACTGACTTTATCAGCCTGTGAACAGTTCATAAAGTTTGCCAGCACACGATCTGGTCATTGCTCTGGAGTTCCTCAGAGCAGCACACGACTGTCTCTGCTCTGCAGTTGTGTCTGGTAAAAATTCCCACAGTGGGGTGGCACAGAGTAGTACAGGATAATAAGGGGGAATAATAATAATAATATTACAGGATACAAAGGGGAATCTCATTTGAACAGAGAGATGGGCTGGAGGCTGAGAGCAACTTCACCTCTTGCCACAGCCCAGTAGCTGAACATTGTTGCATGAGCCCACACAGCTCACACCAACCATCCCATTTCAGTCCCTCTAAAACCAGCAGCACTGTTTGATCTGTATTTCCTACAGGTCTGTCCTTCATTGATGCTTCTCTGTGGGAATCCAGAGGGCTATCCCCAAAATCAACTGTGCTGGTGACTAAAATCAGCAATTTTTACTTATTTTTACTTGGCAATTCTATGGGTAATAAGGTTTATCTGGGGCATTGACTTCAAAGCTCTGTGTTCAGAAACTGCAATTTTTTCAGCTTGGGAAATGTAGTGCATTACAACTAATTTGAAGACCATATTAATGTCAAGAAAAAGTAACTACGTCTCTTCCCCAGACTGCAGCTTCCTTCATAAACATTTCTTTCTTTTCTACAGAAGCATAAATTATGCAAAACTATTCTGGCTATTAGGAGCAAGGCAGCTGGGGGAAATGCCTGATTATTTATGATAAGGTCCAACAATTGTTAGGCTGTACTCAAAAAATCACCTGGTGTTTGGGAGGTAGAGGCTGTGCTATTCACTGTCCCCATAAAGGCCAGCAATGATCCTGCCCAGGGCTTCATGTCCATTCCTTTGCCAGCCACAGGGGACACATTCTCTGCAGTCTCTGCAAGTGAACAAATACTCCAGAGTTGAGAGAATGCCCCCAGACAATATTCTTCCAGTCTGTGTGAGCCATCCTGGCTCCATTCAATAAATAGACTTTTTCTCCAAGGATTTAAGGATTAAAGTAAATTAAAGCATTCAGAGTTGGATCATTTAAAGGTTCATCTTAAAAACCATTTACCTTGTAATTTCTTCTCTAACAGTCTGTTATGTAAGGAACGTCCTACAGCCACTGAGTAAACAATTACTATAGTTTGGTAGAATTTCCATTTGTTTGGTGTTTAAATCTTTGTACATGATGCAGATTCCCACACAGTTATTGAATGCAAAGTTCTGATTCATTACTTCTGCTTTATGCTGTCATTTATATTAATGTATCTTTGATAAAATGAGTTATTCAGACCAGCTCATAACCCACTGTTTCCTACAAAGTACTCTGAAGTAGTTCTGTTCATTCAGTGAAAAGAACTTTCATTCCAAGCGTGCAGTATCATAAATATATACACAGAAATCTGTAGGTTTTCCATGCAATATTACTGAAATCATAAACAGTTCTTCTGTGAGAATTTTTGATATCATAGTGATGCATAAAAGCTGACTTACTTTTTCCACAAGACAGATATTTTTCTCAAAGGAGTAATACTGAACACAGCTGTGGAAATATTAGATCTTCAACAACACTATCAACAAAGACAAGAATCTTCTGAGTGAGTTATGTAATGGTATTTTTAAAGGATTAAAATTAGAAAAAAAGGATTAAAATGTACTTATTTTTTTCACAACAATTTCTCCAAACCCCTGAAAGCTGGCTATGTCATTACCTTTCATTCTCTGGCCTCACAAATCCTGTTCCTTAAAAACTGACAGGGAATGACAGCCCTTGGGAACATTTTGTGGTTCTCAACCCCTTTTCACTGACAGTTCTTTATAAACATCTATGGCTTCCCTCTAATGCAGGATGGTTCTGAACTTACTCCGGTTATTCACTACAAGTCTTCCAGGGAAAACTCTTTCTCCCTTTTTTTCCAGCTCCTTTTGGCTCTCATTACAAAGAACTCAGGAAGCAAGCCTTTTCCTCTTTCAATTAGACCAATTGCTTTTTGGGTCTATATGAAACACTAAAACCCACTTCACTTTCTTGCACATTTTCACAGCTGAGTTATAAATGTTTCATGACGTATTTCCTTCTGTTTTGAACCTGCCGCCCCCTGATTTCTTTGGTGTTGGTCTAGTTTTATCATTGGAAACATCAAAATAATTACTCTCTTTCTTGACAACATATGGGTTCAAATTAATCTGCATTGCTTGTATTCTGTATTTATTTTGAAGGCTATGTTGAGAGGTTCTGGTAAAACCTTAGATGACAGAAACAGTGATTAATTCCTATTTTAGCTGAATTTCTTTCCAATCTGAGCAAAGAACATCCGCTGGTTTTACGTGAGCAGATGTACATCTTATCCATTAATTGGAAAAAACAGAAATTCTAATAACCATGAAGCTAAAGTATAGTCACAGTATGAATTAAATGCTGAGAAATGCCCGTGGCAGGGGGGTGGAACTGGATAACCTTTAAGATCCTTTCAAGTCCAAACCATTCTGTGATTCTATGAAATTAAGATATAATTTGCTTGTTAAACAAAATAAACGTTATTCATCAGTAAGTTACTTCCTAAAGTCAAGGCTCCTTTGTGCTGCTGTGCAAAACCAAATGGAAATCATGCTTTGTAGAACACAAGAGTTCAAGAAGAAAATAATACCCTCTACTTTAGAAATTGTTCTACAAAAAAGATCTCCTTTTCCATACCACAAGTTAATATGCAATTATGACATATGTTTTCTTTCAATTTACATAAATATTTCCACCAAGTGGTAAAAGGAGGTTCTGTCATCCAGTGGATTTCTGTCTCTGACAAAAAGCAGTGCAAGCCCGTCCATGGTACCAAGCTTCTTAACACACTCCTGCAATTGCAAATACCTTTGGAAATGGTGTATTAGGACATCTGTCTGAAAACCCTTCTCTTCTAGTTTCTACAAGGTCTTTAGGCTTAATTTAGGAGTCTTTATCTTCCTATTTTTTTCATTTTTCATTAAAAAAAATATAGCAATAGGACTTATTTGTGATTTTCCTCTATAGCTGAAGAGGGAAAAATGAATGCTAAAAATCAACAAAACACTATTAGTACAGAAGTGATTAAAGCAAATTTAATTGCATTTTAAAAAATGCCCACTTGAACATAATATAGACTACATAGTACCTACAATTTAAAAGTAGCATAATGATGAGAAAGTAATACTAAAGCTGTAGCAGTTGTTAGCTAAAAGCAAATCAGACTTTTTCTGAAGGCTCCCAATTTCTTGGAAGTATTTAGAACTAGACCCAACCCTGCATGACAGATTTATTGCTTTTGTGTTGATGAGAAACAAATGAAGCCCTCCCAGAAAATTCCCACGGATAAAAACATACATCTGAACACAGGCTGAGTTAAAGAATATGACAGGGAAATCACTTCTTGAATCACAGTATACCCTCATTATTAGTAATGATACTAATGATTAGTAATGAGAGAAATGCTTTCATTTCTACCATTCCAAAATGAAAAATTGTGTGTTTCAAAACTTGCAAAGAAATTGAGTTTTGGAGACCTTCCTAGAGACCTTGTTATTTTTTCCATCTACAAAACAGATGTGCTCAAAGTACACGCAAACACGTACAGACCCAGGTTCTTCATTAGACAAAGAAGTGCAAATTTTAGTTAATTACCATCTCAGGAATGTGATATTCACTGCTTCCACTTCTAACAGTCAATCACAAACTGAGTCAAAGTCATCTTCTTTTGGGCCTTTGGATTTTTAACTAATATAAATTACTTTTGTTGATAAGTAAAGTGAGGAAAAACTAATTCCAAATTAAATTATATTATCTTTTCACTCCAACATGCTTTAATTTTTTTTTTTCCCCTGGACTAGATGGTCACATTTGTTTTTTCTTAAAACTAACAACTCACTGGAACTTGAAGACAGTCACTGCTTTAAGCATTGCCTTTATGTTCTGAACAACAGGAATCTACCCAAAGGCTGTCTAACAACATGCCCTCATTTACATTTCATATTATTCATCCTCTTTGGTAAAACAAAAGGGAAAATGGGGGAAATTCAGCATTTGCAGGTGATCAAGATTTAAGTTTTTTCTGAGGCATTGTTGAACTCTGGCAGAGTAAATGCTTGATACTCTATGAGGAAATGTTGTTCTCAGTCCAGCTTGTATTCCGGAACAGAAAACTTCCCTTTAGAACTCACTGTTAGAGTGATTCAGTAGTTTGGCATTGGTTGCAGAGTTCTTGATATTAACTACTGTTTGATTTTCCATGAAAAAATGTCTGGTGTTCCCAATAAGGCAGATAAATACCCATATTCCATAAAAATGCCTTGTCATATTATCCAAACCTGGGAGCAGCATCACAAGCACCACTGACAATTGACATGTACAGACACCAAAAAGAATTTCAAGACCTTCAGTGATCAGGCAAAGCAGTTTCCTGATCCAGGTTGGTGCACAAACCTTTTCAAAGGACCAAGAAGAAGAGCATCAAGGTGGGAATAAGCCAGATAGGAGCTTCTGAAATTGGCATTCCCACAGTGAGGAATTCATGTTAATCTGTAGCCTGAGATCCAACAAAGTTAAGTGATGCTCCAGAGGTAACAGAATCTGTCTGCAAGGGTGAAAAACCCTTCAGGTGATGTTTTGTCTCTCCAGTCATTCCAGGTCACCACATCCCTGCATCCATAAAAGCCACAATGAGCCTGACAATCCCACGGATGTATGGACATGTACACTTGACTTCATGGCTCTTTTTGTGTACAAGCTCTCAATTTGGCAAGTTATGACCCACCCTGCAATATTGCTGTGTTGCTAACAAACATCAGGGACTGAGGACTGACTGCAAAGGAAACTCTATTTTGAAGCAGTTTTTAAGTCAGCTGCCAAAAACAAGCTAAAAATTATTAACAAGCAAAAGTTGATTCACGCATGATGATAAAAAAAAAGATTTTTAATATATTTGTATATAGATACTACAGAATCAAACTGAACTACAAGAAGCTGAAGGGCAGATTTTGTATACTCAGCTGGTTAAATGGTGTAGTCCAGCCTGAGAGGAGCCAAAATTTAGCTAAAACCAAAATATGTGACCACACCGCACATGGACCAGTTGTAAGCACGAAAGGAATATGTCATGTTATTAAAATGTGATGGGCAGGCTCCAAGGCAGCTTTGTGCAGTTGATGTTAGATTCATCACATTATGTAAACCACATTTATAAACAGTGCTAGAAAATGAAAAACTACTTAGTTTGCTTTAGACTAACCAATGTGTACAAGACTGGCTTAAAACAGAGATTAACCACATATGGCAGCATATGTTTACCCTCTCAGACATATCAAGTAATACAAAATACATTCATTTTCAAGGAAGAAATGGAAGGTAGCAGTTTATATCACTGATGAGATAATTTCAAGTACAAAACACCATCCAAATACTTTTTTGTCTGCATATTTCACCATAGTGAGACAGTATGCTGAACCACGGATATACTTCCATTCTTCGCTCAAAAATCCATCTCCATTACTCAAAAATGTTACATAAGTATTTTAAGGCAAGACAGAATTCTAATTTTCAACCAATTGTCTCATTGGTGGAAATGGAAATCACTGAAAAGTTCTGAGCAAACAGTCTGACCTTATATAATCTATTAGTTAAACACAATCTTTCTCTGGAAAATATACCAACATTTGCTTGCAAAGAAAATACCCTCAGAATAATATTTGAGAGTATCTCTCTTCATTAAGCCTCAACATCATGTATTAAAAATAAGAGACATTGAAAATGTGCTGCAAATATTTAAAAGCTCATAAAGTGGATTGAGAACCAGTGGTTAAGTTTTAAGCACCTGCTATCAAGAGTACCTAAAATTCAGAACTGAGTGGTCAAGAGACCTGAAAAGGTGATTTCTGGGCATTTTATCCCAGATTGCCATTATATTCACATTAAAATGCTGCATCCATGTCTTGGATAATAAACAGTTGCATTACAAGAACAGCATGTGAGATATATTTATTTCTGCCCTCCTGATAACCATATGCTGGACAAAATTGATGAATAATCCGCTTTAAGATAAGATTGTTCTATTTTTTCCAGATACTACCATTTTGTGTGTCACCTTCATTATGTAATGGGCTATGACAAACTTTATACTCATGTGTTCCTACCACCAAAATCAACTAAAAAGAGAAAATAATAGAAGAACTCTGAGTATTCGCATAAAATTGAGATGTTACTAAACCTCAAGAATGGTTTGTTGCAAAACCAGAGTGAGCTGAAACTGCTGATTCAACACTTTGCTACTGAACAAAGCGAAAAAAGAAACCAGTACATTTATATCACAACCCTCAGGCCCTGCTCTCTTCTATTAAACAGCCAAGAAAGTGTTGGAGGGTTTTTTAAAACAGCAATTTAATACTAATTTCCTCAAGTAAACCCATCCAAACCAAGCGATTCAAAACACAGGGGAGTGTTTGCTTAGGAAGCTTTGGTTTCTACAAGCAGACGAGAGAATGCAGATATATGCAATTTGAGATTTCAAAAAAGCCTAAGATCACCTTTCAGATTTTTCTGTGGGAATGTGATTGCTTTTGAAACTGTAATGTTATTCCTTGGGAAAAGTGATAGGGAGACTCTTTATCATCACTCATCTGTGCTACTGAAACTGGAACACGTCAAAAGCAATGCTGCAGGTAACACAAGTCTTGTCTTGGTTGATATCACAACACTAAAGTCTTAATTTTTGGCACAGAATCTTTTTCTTCCTTAAGAAAGTAACAGTAGACAAAATAACTGTTATGCAACTTGTACAGGCATTTTGCAAACAGTACATAACATGTATAATAAAAAAATCCCAAATAAAATTTCCAGGCTTTTTTTTTTCCAAAGCAAGACCAGACTTTTAACATAGAAACAAGCTAATTAAAGAAACAGATGAAGTCAGATGTGCACGGAACTGGGTATAATGTACTGTAAATTTAAAGACACAAAGTGCTTCCCTGAGTATGAAACTTGCTTTAGGTAAACACCATTATTTAGACATTTCTGAAGTTTACATAAACAGAGGCATACAAAAGGTAAACAAATAACCCAGTTTCTAAATATTGTGATGTGCTCGTCAGTACAAACTTTGTAACAGGGCACATTTTCAGAAACTTGTTTTTAAACCCACAACAATCACAGAATACTGCAAATATTGTCTCTGTTTTAATGAATAGAAATGCTTTATTTCCCACACACAAGAGACAGAAATTAGCTATACTGATTAAAAATCTGATCTACAGTTTACATTCTTGAACCATTGTCAGCAGCCAGACTGCTGCCTCCTGAAAGCAGAGCTAAAATTTATACACAGCTACACAATAAAGTCCTAATTTTCTAACTTTAGAAAGATTTGGCAGCCTGCAGTGACCTGCAGGCTACTGGTTTACTCTGCCACTGGCTGAAGTTTCATAGTTTTATTCAAGTCACACTTTTAAAAGAATAATGGCTAGTAAAATCATAAATAAGTGGGATTCCACAGCAGGAATGACCTGAAATGGACCTCACTGTACGTCCAATGGCCTGATGTCAACTATTATTAAACTACAGGTTTTATAAAGTCTTCCACTAGACGTCTAGAGTTAAGCCAGAAGTTTTGGCTCTAATACAGGCAGTGATGAAAAACATATGAGTGGTAACAAGTCGCCTTAATATCATTCTTCAGTACTAAGATGGGCTAATCTGAGGCAGCACTTTACTCTGGTATCACCCACGGTGCCAGAAGGATCAAGAAGCTTGCAAGTGGACTTCTTCCTTATATATGCTTTTCCTTTCACAGAACTCACTCTAACTTCCTTTTTCCCTATTTTTTTGTAATATGAAATAACTGGACATAAGGACCTTAGGTGGATTACCCCAGTGCTTCCAGAAGGACTTCCAAACCTGCAAGGTATGTCCAGTTTGAATACCTATTTTACATAAACTGCAGCAAAGAGTTAAGGTTGTCAGTCACTATGTGCAGATTAATAATATCAGATAATTTAGAATTAGAAATGTC
The DNA here is from genome assembly GCA_013400175.1 of Phainopepla nitens. NCBI lineage: Eukaryota > Metazoa > Chordata > Aves > Passeriformes > Bombycillidae > Phainopepla > Phainopepla nitens. The sequence continues at coordinate 67,673 of VXBQ01017801.1, read as the reverse complement.
ACTTTTTCAATGGAACATCTGAAAATTTACTTGCAGCTGAAATGCTTCTGTATTTACTACATGTGAGCTGAAAAACAAATAGAGCTACAGTGAATTATTTAAGTATCAAAGACTTGTCAGAAAAAATGTTACAATTGACCATAACACTTTTTTCTCAGTTTTAACCATTCATGAAAATCTACTCTACAGTAACAGCAGCTCTTACAGTAACAACTCATTGTTAGCTTTCTGTAATTTGCTATTCAAATTGGTGGGTTTTTTTAAGAACATATCAGCAAAATAATTAAAAACAACCCAGGAAAGAATGAACTGCAGATGAACTACAACCTAAAAAGGCTCATAGACCATTCAGTAACAAGAGTCAAGCAGCTCTCCATAAAAAGTAAATACTCTGTAAACACAACTTATTTTGTCAACATCCTCCTAATTATTACTGCTTGACTTCAGTATTGGATTATTTCTGACAACAGATATTTCTACAGTAATCTTTCTAACAAAAAACCTTCTGTTTTTCTTCGGCAATTTAAGTAAATCAATGGAGTAGATAAAGAGTTAAACATAAACTCCTTTTATTTCTGGATTGGGACAATGACTAATAGAACCAGAACTATTTTTAAATATAGATTTCAAAACAGTTATGATCTTGCCTTTCTTTGGACAAAATCTGTGCACAGAGCAATGATTTGTGTTATTAATGAACACATGGACTTTTCCTTGCCTCTGCAAAAACCACCACCGGGTCATTTAAACATTTCCTTTTCAGAAACAAAGCCATGGGAAATTTGTCTCTGTATATCTGTAACAGAAGTGATTTCTAAATATAATTTAGAGTCCTTTTAAGACTTAAAAACTTTATGTTTTAACTCCTTCAGTATCATAACTGATAAGACAAGAAAGTCCACATTGCTGGAGTGGTTTGCAGCTGCCCAGCAATTCAGAGTTATTTGTTGTTGGGTCTCTTTATGCACTCATCCCATGCTAACAAGACAACTTCTGTTCTCACTGAAGGAGATTTTCTTCCCATAACTCATATTTAGAATTTTCACATCATAGAAAGATGAGAATTTTCCACATGAAATCTTAACAGTTTCAATAATCTTAAATCATACTGTGACATCACCTGTATTTAACGATTTTTAAATTATAACTAATAGTACAAAAAGTGCCTGTGTTGCATGTGTTGTTTGGCAATATGAGTTTGGGTATAGATGACCACATTAGTGAGGACAAGAGCATCCCAAACAATCAGTGCAGTGATTTTTGGACAGTTACACACCTCAGGAAAGCACCTTAGAGCATCTCTCCGTGTGAAGTGCACTCTCCACATTCAGTCACCTCACTTCGGGGTGGCTCCTGTTCCAGGGAGAAAGTGCTACTCAACAGCTTTTTGTGCTGAAGGATAAGAAGCACTGACGTAAAGGAGGTACAATGGAGCGTGAATCCACCACACTCTTTGTCAAATTAATTCTCAATGTTCTGGTCTGTTAAAACAAGAATGGACAAAGCCAGGCTTTGTCCAAGTGACAACCAGCTGCTCAGGGGATTATTTAGCAGAGCACTTCAGCCTGCCTAACAGCTTGAGTATGTGAGGAATGGCTCCCCCATCGCTCCTCCTTCCTTCTCTTTCCATTTAATGTTCCAGTCCTGTCAACCAGCCTGTTCCACCCATTCCTTTGTGCTGGGTCTGGTACTCCAAACTGACCCCATTTCCTCACTTTAAAAGAATATGATGGAGTTTTTTGTTGTTCACATTAGTTTTTTTTGCTGGTGTAGTGAGTTCGACCAGCCCAGTGAACAGCCTGAGAGGAAGAGCTGGTACCAGAGAGCTGGCAGGGAGCACAGTCAGGCTAAAGTGGCAGCAGGGGACCATTCACACAGCTGTACCTGTACCTTCTGAAACAGTATTGCATAAAATCTTCATGGCAGCATTTTCAGAAAGATCACTAGGATCTTGGATTTTAGGCTTTCTTTTAGTTCTCTTACTCTTGAAGTTTAAGCATGCAGAAAGTCTGTGTAAGTTTTTTGAGAAGAGCTGCAGAGTCTCGGGCAGGAAAGAACCATCCCCATACCTTCATAGAACTCAGTTTTTAGGATCCATTCTTTGGCCAATGCAAACCTGGAGTCAAGCTTGATGATCATTCCTAACTACAAAGCCAACGACAATTTCCTAAGGGCAAAATGGAAAGATGAAGCAAGGATTTTTTTTTCTTTAAAATAAAAACATCACAAGTCAGGTTTCCTTGCATAAAGGGACTTGTTTTCAAGAGATTTAACTCACAGAACCAGTATTTGTCATCAGTGACACATTCCAACACTACTTTTCTAGAACTTTGTGAGCAACACATGTTTTTCAAGACTTCAAATTGGCCACTACTCCAGTCACAGACTCAATCTTTTAATATTCTGAGATCCTAATTTTTGGCTATGTGAAAGGAAATATGCAATCCATTTACTACAGATGCAACTGTGGGAACAGATTTTTAAGGTGTTTCATAAGAAAACTTCCTAGCATCAGATCCAAAAGAACATCTTATGAACATACATGCAAAATTTATCTTCTAGAGCCAGTAAAACTACACAGCCAGTGCCTCTCACAAACTGAAGCCAGCAGGGACTTGGAAAGTCCATGTCCCAAGACATCATCACACTTGATATCCTACATATGGAAATGGTGTCTCATCACTGGATAAATCACAGGGCATTTTGGCACTTAGGACCTAAACTGCCAGGGAAGAACAGAGAGCCTGAGAGCCCATGTGTGACAGCCCAGCCATTAAACCACTTGTCCAAGAACAAGGAGAACTTAGAAGTCTGAAAGGCTTCCAACTCCTCATCTCCTAAGTGATGGTATGACTAAAGTAGTGAAGATTTTGGCCTTTTTCTGAAGCTGAAATAGAAGAGTGAAAAGGCCAAATATTCCAAAGGTGCACATCCAGACATGACACCAGTTCTCTCCAAAAAACCAAAGAGAGGTTCCACACCTTCTTCCCAGCAGTGTTTATACTCAAATAGTCTTTCAAGGGCAGACATTGTAAGGACTGGCAACAACAACCACAAAATTCTTTCTAGGAGCATTGCAAGAGAGCATTATTTTGAACACAGAGGAAAATATATGGGAAAAATACGTGTGAAGATTCAAGTGATTGTTACATCAGTAAAAGTACATGCCCTACCCGAATGGGCATGCAACTGAAATATTATGGGAAATATTAAATTTAGCTATATGTTGGTTACCTACAAGATAAAAAGTACATTGTAATTCTGATTTCTGGCATATATTTGGGGAAGTCACTGCATTCTTTTTAATTGTCTTAACATTGTTATCTTTCTTCTTTTTAAACTCCCTGCAACAGACACAGATACAGGAGCAGCAAAGTATGTAGGATGTTTGCATTTAATGCTGTTCTGAACCCCCTCCAATAAACAACAAAATGACTTTGCACAGAAAAAGTGGTACCAACAAAACCCCACTTGGAATAAGCCAAGTCAAGCTCCAGTACAAACCAGAGCACTCCTTTTCCTGCCGTGGAGGGCCAATGACAAAATGCCAACATAAAGGCATTTTTCATCTCCAAATAGATCAGCAAGCATTTAAGTAGGTGATCAAACAAGAACTGACACCCATTTAGTATTTCCTTAAAGAGGCCTATGATAACCTAAATAGAAACATTTTTATACTCAAGAAATGCACAATCAAATTCCCTGCAGCCCCATTTGGTTTGTGGAGCCCATTATCAGTTCCAAATGACTTCAGGAATTGGGCTTTGGAGGGAAACAGTGTTGAGCTAAGGGCTGAATCTACAACATTTTCCCAGTTTGTTGCATTCTGTGGCAATTCTGACTATCTCCATTCTCCTCTGCACCTAGTTTTGTAGGAGCAAGGGGAAAAAAAACAAACCACCAAACAGAAAAGCCCCAACCTATGTTTACTGAAAAATTCACACACAGAACCACCAGATTTCAGTTGTTCTTCTGGATGTAATTTAGGTTACTGATTTCCACTGCCTTGGATTACTAACATCCAAGTCCTTCTCAGAGAAAAGAGCCTCCTCAAACAGAAGGCAAGAGAGAATTGGGTTTGCTCAGCCTAGAAAGGAAAAGTTTTGGGGTGACCAAATTGTGGCCTTCCAGTACCTGAAGGAGCCAACAAAGACAGAGAGGGACTTTTTACAGGAGCCTGGAGTGACAGGACAGGGGGGAAGAGCTTCACACTGGCAGGGAATAGGTTTAGATGGGAAACTGGGGAGAAATCCTTCCCTGTGAGGGTGGCAGGCCCTGGCACAGGTGCCCAGAGCAGCTGGGGCTGCCCCTGGATCCCTGGCAGTGCCCAAGGCCAGGCTGGACACTGGGGCTGGAGCAGCCTGGGACAGTGGGAGGGGTCCCTGCCATGGCAGGGGTGGGATGGGATGAACTTTAAGGTCCCTTCCAACCCAAGGTGTTCTGGGATGTTGCAGTTCTGTGAGATATGTTTGCATACAGAGGCGAACCTCTATCAATGTCAATAATTAACAACTGACTGGAACATGGGAAAAGCTGATGTCAGGACTGAAAACTTCAGATTAGACTAGGAAGAGTTTAATTAAAGTGTTTAGGGAGTGGAATACTGAGTGTTTAGGAAGCATCTTGCTGAGTGCATTTTATGCACTGCTAATCAAGTACTTAACAATTTTATAAGTAACGCACATATGCCAATGCATCCCACTAAAAATATTTTTTTCATTGAGAACTAATAAAATAAATCACATTCCAAGTTCTGGTAAAGCTTACTACAAAAATTCCACTTCAAAGCTTGAAGAAAATGATGATATTATTTATAAACTAAACTAAAATACTTTGATATTACATTAATGCATAATGAATTTAAATTAATATTATGTGTATTTTTACAGTATTAATTTATATTTAAAAGATTATTTTTACATTCTTCATATAGTAATTAAACCTCAATATTCACAACAGACTATTTTTCAGGACCAGATGGTGTGGCAGTGAGTGAAGTAAACAGTTCAATAGCTTCATTTGCTGTTCTCTATTCACTGATTCTTATGTTTGTTCTTTTGTTCGTTTGTTCACTTTCCAAGATTGGTTATCCTGATTAAGAAGATATGAAAGAATACACACTCCTCCTCTTCTTGGCTTTGTGCTCTGCCAAATCTCTCACTGGTCCTTCATATTTTACACTAAAGAATATGATGCTCCAAGATATGGAAGATGATGACGACGACGATGACGACGACAATTCTCTATTTCCAACCTCTGAACCCATTCTACCACTAATTCCTTTTGATCTGTTCCCAACATGCCCCTTTGGATGCCAGTGCTATGTGAGAGTTGTCCATTGCTCCGACCTAGGTAAGAATGAATTTGGGTGTCTGTTCTCCACTGGATCCTTCTTTGGAGGATTTGTCTCTTAAAGGATGAATTATGATGTGGGCACATGAATGGGATGCAAAGTATTCTCTCAGCTTAACTTCCACCAAAGTGAGCACTCCTGGTAACAGATTAGCCAAAGGCAGATGTGCTCCTGTCACTGATGCAGGTACATCCCAGTCCCTAACAGTGAGTTCATTATTAATTGTGCCCATTGGTATTAGGGCTCACTGAAGCTTTCCTATTATTCAAGGCAATCAAAGGATTGTGCTCCCACCACTAGCACAGTGACAATGACATTTGCTCTTATCACAGCCCTGCCACCTTCCTAAACTTCATCCTGCACTCCTCGTGTCTTAGAAGCATTGTCCATACATCAATTGCTGGGGTTTTTAAAACGTGTTCTTATTAAGGAATCAAAAACATTTGCTGACAGCAGCAAACTATGGATAATGTAGGTAGTCTATGGATTTCAACCTGCTTTACATGAGTTCACACATGGAAAAATCCCACATTAATAGAGTTCATCTTGAGATAACTGTGACCTATTAATTACAGAATAATTGCTAATAAATTAGACAGCATTTAGCATTTCATGCATCAGCATTTCCACTCAAAAGAAGGTTACTGTCCCTGTTGGGTCTCTTCTGCTGAGTCAGGATCTCAGATGGCCTGAAATGCAGTGAGTTGTAACTGAACAGCAAACTGGGTTGGGGGATTAATGCTACTGGTACTGATTTATGTTAACGATCTGTGGTACTGGTAATGAGTTATGTTAATGACTTCTGGCACTGGTACCGAAGTGCTGGCAGTGGAGAACCCCTTGGCCCACACCAAGAACAGGTTTCTCAGCCCCACCACGACCTGGATGAAGCCTGAGCAGCTGCCCCAGCGCCATGGACAGGGCAGAGCAGAGCCCTGAATGCACAGCCCTGCTCCTCAACAGGGAACCCCTGCCCTGGATTCCTGAGCCATCCTTTCTCCAGGACTGAACAGCTGCCCTGTAGGACAACCTGTGCTCTGAGGATTATTCCACAGATGCAAAGAGACCACAATGAGCAGTCCTCATTTAGCTTTCATGGTCAGGAGCAGAAGCAATTCCTCCCAAAACTACGTACACATTTGTGGTACATTCTTTCTCCATTAGTTTTTCCCACTATCAAAAATTCCCTTCTACCCTTTGCTTCATGGCTGTTCATATTTTTTTCCCCACCATATTCATCAACAATCTTATTGTGTTTTGATGTTTGGCAGTTAATTTCTTTGCTCTCATATACAGCACATAATGTTTCTGTTTATGTCACATACTTATGCAGGTTTGACATCAATTCCTCGCAACATCCCCCCAGATACTCGTATGATTGACCTTCAAAACAACAAAATCAAAGAGGTCAAGGAAAACGATCTCCAAGGACTCACATCACTTTATGTAAGCTTGCTATTTCCCAAATTTGAAATCTTAGTTAGCAATCTGAAATACTTAGATACTTTAAAAATACAAATGGTATTTCCTTCTCCAATAATATAGATAAAAATAGTCTAATGCCTGCATATTTGAGTGCTCCCACATAGTAAGAAGCAAATACCTTTGAGTTGTAAGAATTACTTTCTATGACATCCAGCAAATGCATCATATACACCTAACTGAAAAGATTCTCAAGATTTTTCAGTTCTTAGCATGCACAGAAACATTCCCTACAATTTAAAGGCTGCAAGGCAAGTGCTCCTTTTTATCTGCTTAGCTGGAAAATAGCAGAAAGAATTTAATCTCACAGGAGAACTGCAATGATATTTTTTGAGGGTATTTTCAGTGCATACAGCTAACACATACAGCACTGAAACCAATGCTACAAATCCAACTGACCTGAACAGAAAACAGAGAAGCACAATCACTGGAAAAGTCAGGGGCTTTACTCCTAATTTGTTACCATGCTCAATTATGCATGTAGAGACAGGCTTTGAAACAAATATCACTGGCAACGGATAAATCTAGATGTTTACAGTACAATAATCCCTTTTTATGATGAAAAGAAATGAGAGTCTCAGAGGACTGGGAAGTAGATAAAATCTGCTTTCGAATATTTGTTTCTATTGGCTGTCACCCTAGATCCAGTATCTAGATCTCGTTCCACCAGCAAATACTGACCATTAAAAAATTTTCTCTCTAAAACCCAAATCTGTTCCATAACTTAGAGCAAATTAATTACATTCTATTCTCCATAAGAAAAGCATGAGACACACAATAAACTAATATAAGGACCACTCTTAACGCATTAGGAAGAAACTCTTCCCTGTGAGGGTGGGCAGGCCCTGGCACAGGTGCCCAGAGCAGCTGGGGCTGCCCCTGGATCCCTGGCAGTGCCCAAGGCCAGGCTGGACATTGGGGCTGGAGCAGCCTGGGACAGTGGGAGGTGTCCCTGGCCATGGCAGGGGGTGGCACTGAAAGGTCTTTAAGGTCTCTGCAAATGCAAAATCATTCTGTGATAAAACAAATCCTTTCAGTCATATTTGGCTTCTGAGCAAGATCTGATAAGTGTTTATGAATGAGCTTGTTAATTATTATGGCCTAAGACAGGAAAAAAAGCCAGGAACTATATAAATTCAGAGCTGGCAACAAAGCATTTCCTATGCTCTTGTCTCATGTCTGGGTGCAGAATGGTCTTAGCAGCAAGCAAAGGGTAAACGCACAAACTGTGGTTTATAGTCTGTGTAAAAGATCTGAGAGTCTCTTATCTCCAATGACTGAGAAAGCCACTGGAATCCATCAGCAATCACCACATCATAGAGCAGAGTCACCACTTAATTATGTGATAGCTGAGGACACTGAGCTGCTTTGCTTTTTCTCCTCGGTTCATTTGTGGCAAGGCCGAAGAACATTTTCACTGAGAGCAAAGTTTACTTTGTACAGCTTGGCTCAGTCCTGGAGGCAGCTTAGCAAAGGCACAGATGGCAACTTGGATTAGGAAGGAGCATTTCCTGTTTATTTCCTTGAGCTAACCTCATTTTTTTCCTGGGAAGAAACAATTCTTTTTTTCTCTACTTTTTTTTTTCTCTGCACAATTCCTGAGAGGAGATGACTCCAAGAAATAAAAAAGGAACAGAAATTAAAAGTTTAAGTAAGGAAATGCAGAGATGTGATTTGATATGCAAAACCATTTCAGATAGTGTGTATTTTGTTGCCTGTAGGAACTCATTACAAATTCTCTGATAACACACAGCAATGAGGAAAAAGCTGCCCCCAAAAGACTTGTGTACTGAACAGAAGAGAGAGACTGAAATTCACAGGAGCTGGAAATGACAAATTAAACATAAATTCACATGTCACAGACAGATACTAACATCAAAAAAACTCAGATTAAAAACTTCACTTTTATTTTGCAGCATTATGTTGAAATAAAAGATGAGATTCTGAGTTTTGAGAATTTGTCTGCATTAAGGAACAATAGCAACAAAGTATATAACCCCCATACAATCCCACAAAATATCTGAATACAAACATATTGTTTTGCCAATTCCCAGGATCCACTGGCACCTTGTCAGCTCTACCTTCTGGCTAATGCTCCAGCTTTCAGGCTCTCCTTTGCTTTTCACAATCAACTGAAATGCCCAAAGCATCTACAAAGTGCTGACGCTTGGTAGGATGGAAAAACAAAATATTTTAAATACTTAATTGCTGAATTACATATCAAATCCATGACTTCAACTTCATAGTCATAATAGTCCTGGATAAAGAAAGCCTTCTATTGCTCTTTCCATCTCTCATAGGCATTGGCTTTGAACAACAATAAAATATACAAGATCCATCCCAAAGCCTTTCAACCAACAAAGAGGCTACGACGACTGTATTTGTCCCACAACCAACTGACAGAGATTCCAACAAATCTACCCAGAACTCTGGCAGAGCTCAGAATTCATGCTAATAAGGTTAAGAAAATCCCCAAGGATGTATTTAAAGGAATGAAGTCTCTACATGTTTTAGGTAAGTCTAATTAAGTAGAACAGAAAATGTCTTTACCAAAAATGGAACATATTATAGACCATTTCCACTCAAACATTTCCCCAAGGCACAGTTTCCTCTTAAAGAGCTATCCATGCTGTGGGAATACCCTCCACAATTTAGTTTCTGCGTGAAGTTGCTACAAAGGCCAGGTTTTGGATAATCCTGCAAGCCAAGTAACACAGCCATAATTCAGTGAGAGCTGTGACACCCCTCAAAACAGACAATCAGAGCTAAACTCTAATGAGCGCTTGGAATATCAGAAGTCATAAATAAATTTAAATGAGCTCTTTATAACTTAGTCTAACCCACACAAAATTCTTATGCCATAAATGCTTTTCTTTTTCCCCCTTGGGCAGAAATGAGTGCAAATCCTCTTAACAATGATGGAATAGAGCCAGGGGCTTTCGAAGGGGTAAATATCTACCACATACGGATTGCAGAGGCAAAGTTAACTTCAATTCCTAAAGGTGGGTATGCTTTCCTTTTCTAGTTTACTTACACCAGGGTACTCCTCAATAAAATGTTTTAACATCTGAAGGATTATTAAATTCATAAGTTGTTCTGTAATCTCATTACTACCAAACCACCTCTCACCTTTTTTTTTTTTTTTGAACTTAGTATCCAACTCCCTGTCCCAGAAGAGTTCATGCACAAGCAGCACAAACACTGCACACAGGCTTCCTCTCCCACCTTCTCCCTCTCAGCACACCCACGCCTCTCACAGAACGTCCAGACATTTGTCTCAGGAGGAGCAATACAGAGAAATGTATCATTTGATGTCACTTCACATCTTTTGCACATCACTCTCTCAAAAATCCTCATAGAGAAAGGATAAACTCCCCAATATTTGATCAGGGTCATAAGAGATGCAGAACTCTCACTTCCTGTATGGATTTAAAATGTAACTTCAAAATTTCTAAATTTAATTTTCAATATTTCAAGTCACACTGCACCTCAGATACAATGTTCAATGCAGTTTTGCTAAGTAAAACTTAATATTTAATTAAATTCACCATAACACACTACAAAATCCAACCACTTTTTATATAAAAAAACCCAGCCTTGTAATTTGGAGGTAAAAATAAATTAAAACACTAATTTGACAAATCACTGACCTCCACATACACAAATGTAGCATAAAGGAGTTCAGAACAACATTCCACCTGCTTTTTCTACAGGTCAGTGTGGTATTGAACCAAATTCTTGTGATTTTCAACCGCTCAAAACTACCAGCTAAGAGAAAAAGGAAGGAAACAAACCAAAACACTGTGTTCTATGCTTTAACTCACAGAGAAATGCTGGGCCCTGTATTTATTTATGATCATTAAGTTAAGAACTTATTTCTTATTAATCTCTTCAGGAATGCACATACTTATGTGTATGTGTAAATACAGATGTACAGAAGGATCTCTGTAGAAAAGAACACTAAAAAACCCAATAATCAAATAATCAACAATAAACAATAATCAAAAACAACTCACCCCAATTGTTCAGATAACTAAGATCAGAAAGCCTCTGTCTGCCTATGGTCATACTTGCTAACACAAAAAACCCCCAAAACAATCTAGTATCAGGTCCTGTCACTTAGCACAAAAAAAACAAAACAACATAAAATGATTCCAATTTTGTCTTTGTTATAGACAAATCTCCTATCAAGACACACAGCATGAGCTCCAAAATGTGGTGTCAGATACATAAACAAACCAAACCAAACAGGATTTCATGGTGAACTCACCACAAATGCAAACTGAGTTTGTACATGCTTCTCTCTGCAAAGGCTACAACTGCACAAAGGTTTCAAAAAACATAGCTTATAAAAGGTACTAAAAACGTGCAGTGGACAGGTGGGTGGCCTTCCCTCTGGATATTGCCACTCAGGCACCCAGAACTGCGAGATGGAATGCAAACTGGAGCTAAGCCCAGACAAACAAACTTAATTCCAAGGGAATAAAGGCAGGCTGGGAGGCAGCCCCATGCCTTCAGATCCGAGGCAAGGGGAGCAGTGCTCTCCCAGCCCCAGAGAGCAGCAGGAACTGCTCAGGGTCAGGTAATGTGACCTGTCACTTAGCACAACTGAGCCTAGCAGCAGCAAAAAAATTCAGCTGTCCTTGCCCTCACCAAGAGCATGTTGTGGAAAGATTCGCCACCTCCTGGTCCATTCACCAGCAGTCTGGATTTGGAATTTTTGGAAAGGCAAGAGAAAACATTCTGGCATGGGAAAGAGCTATCAAATACCACAATTTTGCTTAGAGCACTCCAAAAGCTTTCCTCCCAGTCACATCCTAGCAACTGTGACAGCACAACTGCTACATCATGTAGAAAAAAATTACAGATCTTCAAAAAGCTGTCCCTGGTTCTACAGGCTTTGACTACAGACTCTGAAATAAATGCACAAAACACAGGATTAACATCTTTGACAAAGTAACCATGAGAATTGTTCTAAAGGAAGCCAGAAAAATTATCAAATTTTGGAACTCCTTTCTCTCTTAATTAGCATATGTCCTTCCACAGCTTAATTTTTTTAAAAGTTACTATTTTGAAGCAAATTATAGTGATGATTTTCTTCATTAACATACTTAGACGTAATACCAATTTCTTTGATGCAGACAACCTCCTCAAGATTCTTTACCCAATTATAAACACAAAGGAAACAAACTTTTGGAACATAATAAATGTTACAGCAAAAAATAAGTTGACTTGGCGTTTTCACACTGTGCATTTTTCTCATCAGATTTGCCCCCCAGTCTTCTGGAGCTTCACTTGGATGACAATAAGATCACAGGAATCGAAGTTGAGGATTTTAACCGTTACAAAGACCTTCAAAGGTAAAATTCCCAAGCTGAATCCCTTTATTTGTTAAAATGCCACGCCCAGCAAGATCTCTTATTTGATACTTCTCTTGTTAATGGGGAAGAGAGAATAAAAACCAGAGGTGTTTTAGTAAGAATTGCTCTAAATAAGACCAAACTTTAAAACCCAAACACACCCCCAAACCCCTACATTAGTCTTGTTATTACGTGTTTTGCCAAAAGGCTGCAACAGAAAAGTAGGATAAGAACAAAATATAACCATCCTAAGTTCTTCTAATTCTCATAAATTTATTCTTATAAGTACAGCAGCTGGTAAAGGAAATAACTTGGTAAGTGCTTTTAAATGCAATGAGGTTTAAATAAAAATGTATTTCTGAGGAATGTATCACTGAAATAGGAGAGAAGGAAGTTCTCTCTGTAAAGCTGAGTTAAGAACTCTGAAAATATGGCTGAGCAGCACTGAATTTGGTAACAGAAATTACTGATCTGCCTTTAAATATCAAATTCATTTTCTGAAGAAATCAAGAAAGAATGGAGAAAAAGGGGATGGCAGGATGGGCAGAAAGAGCAATTCCAAATGACCTTGGGCTCCAGCTTCTGAATGCCCTTCTGTGCAAAGCAGGCTGAAGCCTCAGAGCAAAAAATATAATCAAAATCCAGAAACAGGAAAGAAGGTAGTCCTGCTTAGTAAAAAATCTTTATATTTTAAAAATAAACTATACATGAAAAACACCTTTCTGGACAAAAATTACTATTTGGCTATTTATTAGAACTTATTACAGTGACTACACTTTGCAGCTGTACTACTTGGTAAAATCACATTATTTATTTCACAAGCAGCTTGATCTTTATAATTTAAACACTTGCCACTATAATTACAAAAACTGCATGCAAAAACTGAACAATTGCTGACATCAGATAACTGATAACAGCTGCGAGCCAACCTTCTTTAAGTGGAGTTTAAATTATGTTAGGTCAATGATCTTCTCCTATAAAAGGTAAGATTTCATCATCTTCCCCCAGTTCCTTTCTCCCCGTGTTTAAACCTGCGTATTTCAATCTTAAAAAAGAAAAAAAAAGAGCTCTTTAATGCTGTTGTGAATCTCAATTAGTCTTTAATTAAATGTTCCTTGTACTATTTCTAGGCTAGGTCTTGGCAATAATAAAATCAAAGAAGTGGAAAATGGAAGTTTTGCCAACATCCCAAGTATACGTGAAATCCACCTGGAAAAAAACAAGCTGAAGAAAGTTCCTCCTGGATTACCTGAACTGAAATATCTGCAGGTCATACACTGAACTTATCAGCCAGCTCTGGGAGTTCTGAGATGTTTAAGTTTCCCACTGTCACACTGATTGGGTCACAACCAAAAAGCTTTATTAACTGACACATCTGTTTTACCATGACACCCCTACTAGGAGAGCCTGAAATCATAAAAGCTTATTAAAGAAATAAACAAAATCAAAATGCAGGAACATTTTGTAGGAAAGGAAAAAAAGGACAACAAAATGCTACACTCGAAAAATGTTTCCAGAAAATGAGAATATAATACTGCATCATTATAATTCTTACTACAAGAGAATACCAAACTGCATTTTAGAACCGAGTTCCCTAAGAATAGAGTCCCCTTATTCTAAAAACACACTGACAAAATGCCGTATGACCTTTCTTTGTGGGAGAGACTGGGGCAGGAGGAAGACTTTTCTTAAAGATTTAGCACAAATTTTAAGCTCCTGTTACTCTCAAGATCTGCATGGAGCTGATGTTGTAGCAAAGCTCAGTACCTACATGAACATGTATTATATATGCATATATAGATAATGTATATATTGCACATGTACGTATCATTCTACAAGGAATATTTTCCCGTTTTCATTCCAACTCCTGTATTTTTCTGTTCCTATTGCTGCAGGTTGTGTTCCTCCATTCCAACCACATTGCCAAGCTGGGGGTGAACGATTTCTGTCCCACAGGACGCAGGAAGAAGAAAGCCCTGTACAGTGGCATCAGCCTCTTCAACAACCCCGTCAAGTACTGGCAGGTGCAGCCTTCCACCTTCCGCTGCATTCTCGCCAGGAACAGCGTCCAGCTGGGCAATTTCCTCAAGTGAGGCCCAACAGGGCTGTTTCAAAAAGCAACGTGTTCCAAATCAGTTTTACAATACTTGAAATTTGCAGAAAAATGCTGATTTTATGCTATTTAACCGTTTACAAAGTATTTGCTATTTCAGAGGTAATTAATTAGAAACAATATGTTAAGTAGGATCCATTGTATTATTTGACAATGTTCAACCTACATTTGAATAATTTAAACGGAAGTCTTTATATCTTACAGAAGGACTCTTAGAAATGGAACTGGAAACTGTATTTGATGTTTCCTACTATAGATGTTAAATGCTTTCCTTAAATCACACAGTTTGGACATATTCTTTTTTTCAAATAAATCCTAAAAATCATGTGGAAGTGACTTTTTCCACAGTAAGGAAAAAGAGATCTAGCTTTTCTCCCAGAAAGTGTTGTAGGAAAAGTTGCAATTCCAAAAATTACCAGATTTCAAGGGCAATTTCTTGTGCCATTTTTGATAATGAGTAAAGATGCAACAAAAAGCTACGATATTGTCAGGTAGTGGTCTCTAAGCTAGAACATATTCTTACAATCTTTTAAGTGAGATAAAGGCAAGTTTCATATCAAGAACAGACAAGAAGTGTTTAAAAGTTGTTGGTAATTCTTCCTTGCAACTTTAAGAGGAAAATGTCCTTTAATGTTTTGCTATTGACAGAATTGGATGCAGTCTGAACATTAAAAGTAGGATTCAAGATTTATCATATGCTTCAAGCTTAATAGGAATGACTATAAAACTCCCTTTAGGCAAGCACAAACATTTTTCTTTTATCTATAACAACTGTAATCATGTTTTTCACTTTATTCTTTTCCTCTCTGTATTTTGACATCACACGGGTTAAGGATCCCTCCTTAATGGAAGTACCTTGCAATTGCCAAAAACAAGCAGCTGGAACTCGCCTGCCCTGCCCTTCCTGTGCAGGGCAGCACACAGAACTCTCAATACTGACAGTACTGTATCAAATGGATATTTTAGATATCTATTTAGTGTATATTTGCTATTGGGATACAAAATAAATTAAATAAACCTACAGAATATTTGCGTGTGTATACTTCATTACATGGTAGCTCACGTTAACGTGTTCCGAGATTGTAACCAAGCACCTGTGTGACTCTTGTCTAGACACTTCCTCTAGTGCTCCTTTTTCCAAATCTACAGAGCTTTCAGGTCATTTATTCCTGCTAGTTTGCACAAAGTTAAAAATCCAAGACTTTGGGAAATGGCACACACTCGTAAAAGAAAATACTACATAGAACTCAATCAATTCCCAATCTCTCAGCCTTCCTACCACCTTCCTAAGTACACTACATAATAAGCATCAAGTCTAAAATCTCAGTTCTTTTCATCTGCTTGGTCTCCTGGTAGTTAATATTTTGTTAGCACCATTCTCCTGCTGAGACTCAAAACTGTGTGAAGAGAGGAGGCAGAGCAGATCAGGAGAGGCTTTTACTGAAGAACAATATTTGCAAATAGAAATTCCATAACACACTTCAAAGCAGAATAAAAACAAAAGACTAAACAGAACACAAACCCTAAAATCTGTTGCTGACCAAGCATCTGTTTGTTCCTGGCTTCTGAAGATGTTTCTAAGGAGTGCATTTTCTAGCAAATACCAAAAATCCCTTAAGGACAAACTCCCCTGCCTTACAGTACCATAAGCAACTCATAACCCCATGCAATGTTAGTAAGTAACTACAATACAGAAAAATAATTACATTTCCATGCATCACTGTTTAAATGCATTTATAAACACTCCTGCTGTACTAGTTACATCATTTCAGCAATGTCAACATCAGCAGAAAAGCTGATTCTGTAGCTTAACTGAAAGAACAAACCCACAATGTTATGTAGTACATGATTTTAAACTAATTCACTGGTAAGGTTCAAAAGGAAACACAACAGAGAATGCAAACAATTCCTTATCTAACTGGGGTTAATGCAATGGACAATGGGAACTGCATCCCCTGCTCTCTAAACCTATGAATCCTTTACAGGTACTTGTGTAAGGGTTTCACCAATTTTTAAGTCTGCTGTTGAAGTCCCACTGTAATGGGAAAGCTTTGTGAAAATACGGTAAAGTCTGAAGAGGTAGGAGACCACATAGTCCTGATCTTATCCTTCCAGAGCCTTAAAAACTCTCTTGCCTCCTCACTTTTTCCTCTGGCCATGCACCCAGACTGAGCAGCTCTTTCTCCAGTCAGCATCCATAGATGCATAGAACATTCACAGAAGGAACTGCAGCACTACTTTTGAAGGAACTACCTCTACCCTCACTCTTAATAAATAATCTCAAAATGTTTTTATCAACTGCTTAAGTTTGCAGCCTAAGCAAATCCTCCGGGCAAATTCAGCCAGCTTTAGAAGCTTAAAAAAAACTTCATCTGTGACTTAAGCTACACTGACAAGTTTGCATTACAGCAGGAAGTATCAAATTGCTCCTTTTAACCATTTTCTGTAGATTTTATTTTTAGAGAAAAGCAGTAATTTCCTAGATCACCTCAAACTGATAGGATTCCTGTCACTTCAAAGAAAAAAATATGCTCAATGACCCTCCACTATTTTCAGATATCATTCTTCAGCTGGCATTTGTGGCAATAATAATTAATAATTTCCACACCTTGCATCTTTGGCATGCTTTAACATAGACTCAGGTGGATGTGTCAGTGGCACACAAACATTATGATATAAAATGCCCCTTACACAGTTCCAGTAATGGTTTCTGAACATGGACAGTAATGTAATTAACAGAATAGTAATTAGCTGATGATAACACACTGGTGTTCAGTGATCTTCCCACAGAACAAGGCATTTCAGTATCAGCAGATGGGAAGAAAATCTGTCAAGAAATCAACTCCACCTTTACATTCTCTACAAATGTTACTGGAAAACGAAAGAGGGAGAAAGAGAAACTTGATATAAATCCTTTGAAGAGTCTTCTCACTACTTATTCCTCATACAAGTATCTACATTTGTCTAATAAAAAACTTAATATTTATTCCATCTATGATTTTCAAACTTTAACTCCTCTGAAAATCTGCCAGGTCCCTACACAATAATTAACAAATTTCACCAGAGGGTGGCAGCCTGTTGCTACAAATAGAAGGAAAAGTCATTCTAAAGAATAAATGACAGACTGTGAGAGCACAGGAAGAACCCAGTAAAAGTCACAAACACCGATTAAGCAGAGGGGCCTGTTTGAGTAACAAAGTACTAATTGAGTGCTGCTACACGTGCATTATGTCCTGCTATGCACCATTAAATTACCAAGGGATAGAATAGTCCCATTTTCCAAGTCTCCTCCCCACCTCTTTTCCCAATATCAACCTACTTCAAACTATCAACCCCTATCAAAATATCAAACACAGCAATATGAGGAATATTGCAGCATTAGTAGACAAAGAGCAGCAAACTTAATAAGACAAAAAGTTTTTAAACAAAGAGTTTAAAGAATATAGGATAGTACTAAATCATTATTTTAACTTCCACCATCAGCTGTGGCAAACACACACAATGTAAATCAAAACATACCTTCAATAAAACACATTTTCTTTCACATGATCTAAGTGGTTTCTCCTGCTGCTAGACTGAGTTAAAGAAGGTGAAGAAATGTTTATTTTCTTTTCCCAGAATTAATAGTGTCTTCCTGCTCTGCCCAGGATGACACCTGCAGGAATTCAGTGTATCAGACAAACTGGCTAGAAGTATCAGGAAGGAAAAGAGGACAAACGGACAGAGAAAGAGCACAACTATTTGGATCTCATTGCCTGATCTTAAGAACAATGAGTTGCAAATTCCTAAAAGCACAGAGAAGTTTGGGCTGGATGAGCAGCCAGTGAGGTGGACTGAAAATGGGCTGGGAGGCCACGCAGTGAATTCAGCTGAGGTCAGGAACTGCCAAGGTACCCCAGGGGTCAGTGCTGGCCCCAGCTCTGCTGCCATCTTCGTGGCTGGTCTGGCTGACAGGGCAGGTCACCCTCACAAGTTCACTGGTGACTGGGATGTGGCTCTCTGGGGTTATGCTGCTGGAGAAATGGCCAACAGGAGCTCATGCAGTTCAGCTAAGGGAAGCCTAAAATCTTGTACCTAGTGAGGGATAACCCCATGCACTGGTGGCTGACCTGGAAAGCAGCTTTGCAGGAAAGGATCTGTGGGTCCTGGTGGACAAACTGAACAGGACACAGCAGTGCGTCCTTGGGGAAGGATGGCTCAGAGCATCAGGGATAAGGACAACTCTCCATTGCCAGGGTTGCTGTCACTAAGTTATTCCAAGAGCTAAGAAGCTCCAGAAGCCTGGATTCCCATGGATTTGAGTCGTGCAAGCCTCAGGCCCTTCCAGCTGCTCCCCACCTCACAGCACAGCACCTCTGTGCTGCCAAAGGCCAGAGCCAGCGGGTCACTCACAGCTCTGTCCCCTCCTGCCTTCCAGCTGCTCCAAAGCAGGACTTGGAACTGTCCCTTCCCCAGCTGAAGGACCTCTCTGCAACACTTTCCTCTGCCCAGCTGCTATTTTTCACAAGTTAATAACAAGTACATAAATTTTTTCTCTCTATTCTGTGTCAAAATTGATTGTAATTGGTAATAAGGATTAAAAGATACTGAGTGAAGTAAGTGACAAAGATAAAAGGGGTTTTTTATTTTAAAAAAATCAAGAAGGGAAAGTTTGGGTATTTTAAACATAATGGAAATTTCCAAAATGTTTCATGAGTATCTCATTAGGAATGCCTGCACCTGCATTTCCCAAAAGTGAGTGAAATGACTCAGATCAGAGCAGTTGAAAAATATAAACTAAGATGTGTAAATTTTTAACCTTTCATATCTGTTTGCTAAAGCAGCAAAATATTTCAGCGACCTAAACCAGGTTGTGCATAGAAACTCTTATATGAGTTCACCATTAAGCAATTTTAGAATTTAATGTAATTTCAAAAAGCATTTACCCATGTCCTAAAAAGAAATTGCTGTTATCTCTTGAAGATACTCATTCCATATTCATTCAATTGCCAGTTAAAATATTGCACTGTTTATCCAGAAAAACTATGGTACACTCCAATAGACAAAATAAACATTAATATTTTCATTTCAATCAGAATTTAACAGCAGCATGAAGCAAAAAGCAGTACTAAACTAAAAATAATGAAATCCTGTTCTGAAGGCTATTTTTTTTCCATCATTTTCTATGTTTAGAATTTAACATTGCTTCCTGGGCTTGTGTTGGGACTTTTTCCCTCCTTTCTGGGGAGACTAGAGATTTGAGAACAAAGCTGCTAATAGGAAACATATGGAACAGTTCTGGAGTAAATGAAAATCTGACTCGAATTCCAAATGCCACGTATCACATACCACGGTCTAAATTATCTGCTAAGATAAATGCAAGATTTACCCTCCATACTCAATGAATCATATGAGATGGAAGACAAGATTATGTGTGAAATAAACAAAAACAAAGACTTGCACGATATTTAAGAGACTTCCAAAACTAATCAATATTTTGAAGCAAGTTGGGATGTTTCTCAAAGCCCATGTGAGCCAGTAAAAGATTGGCTCAGCAGAAAGTGCTGCTGACAGACAGCTGCAGTTTTTGGTATAAAATATGAACATTCCTACCCAAGTGAACAGTCAGACTCTGGGTTTAACCTCTGTGCTGCTGTGGTTGCAGTGGGAACTCCTCACAGCCAGGTTCTCCTATGCATGAACACTTTCCTGTCTCACATCCCTGTCCAGGGGAAATGTGACAATGATGAGATTTCTGGCACAGCAGCACTGGGGTCTCTGCTTCGATGAGAATCTCTCACAGTTCCACAGGCAGCCAAGCCTGGCCCCAAACTGCCTGTGCAGCAGCAGGGAATTGAACAAGCATGGATGCACCAGAGTGACCACAGGAACAGAGAGCCCCTCGAGCAGTGATTCACACACCCAGCTCATCCCACGTGTGCTGCCCAGCACCTGCACAAAGGTTTCTACCACAATCAGCAGCAACACTGAAATCAACAGTTTCCCTCCACAATTACATTTGCAGGAACTGTTATGGTGTTACAGTCTCTGCTAAGAATGGAAAAAATCTTGAGCTGACAGGTTGCCAGAAGATGGAAAACTTCCAGAGGGACCGAGAGGGAACAAGTCACAGACACAAGCATGGACTTGCCTCTTAATTCTTCAGCCAGTGTTATTTCCAAAAGCTGTTTAGACATAGAGATCAATGAAAATATTTTTCTTCTAGAAGCACTCTTCACAGAATACCTTAACTCATTTGTGGAGAAGAAAACTGGCCTGCCATTCTACAAGATACTATTTTACCAAAATTTATATCTTATTTAGGCCACCAAGAACATCCAGCCACATTATTACCCTTCTGTCAGTTCTATCTTCTTTTATCTTCCTTCTATTCTCCTGGCCAAAACAAAGAACAGACTGAATGAGGGAGTCACAAGTCAGAAAAAAGGGCCTAATTTTTAGAATGAAGAAACCACTTTTGTATTAACCTTGTGAGAAGACGCCCAGATTCAGAAAGTGACAGAATAATCTAGTATTCTGCAAGAATAATAAAAGCAACTGCCTATACTCATTTCTCCAGAACCAATACTGTGATGCAGCTTAATTATTACTCGCCAAAGAAAAATTTAGTGATTAATATCTAGAAATTAACAAGTTCAGGAAAGTGTACTTGGCTTTTTGGAATGCATATTTTTCATTTATATTTTAAGTTAATACATTCAATTTCTACTTCGACGTTACCCTCCTGTAAATTAATATTACTGATATCTTATATTTCCTCAGATACTAGATTTTACAAGGAAAAATATTTTTCATTTAACTCCATTAAAAAAATTACTAGCACGGAGAAACAAAGCCAGCAATTTTCAGAAATACAGCAAAACTAAATGCCAGTACAAAAGTAGAATATTTTACCCCAGTATTCCCTGACTGCATAACGCCGTCCTTTAATACGAACCAGCAGGACCATCATGTAACAGGATGAATTTTGAGATGAGGTACTTTTAGAAGCTATTTTCCATGCAAACACCTACCTAGCCTGGGCAGTTAATGATCTCTGACAAACTATGCTCCTGTACAGTGGCCTGTAAATTTGAGATATTTGATATGAAGATAAAATCTGTCGCGATGCCATACCGAAGAAAACACATCAAACCTCACAGTACCATTAGCCCACCCAGACTCCAAAAGCACTTTCTTAACCAAAACACGAAGAGATCCCTTGTTTTCCTGTCAGGACCACAGTTAAAAATTAGCATTTACAAACCCACAACCTTTAATTTCAGAAAAGTGGAAACTAAGCCTGATCTAAACCAAATCTTCAATATCCTTCCTAACGCTGCCCCCTAATAGATGGAAGAAAAAAAAGTAGTTACACTTCATAAAAGTCCTGTATCATTATTTATGATAAAGCCACAAACAAAGTGAGTATTTTAAAAATATAAAATGTTTCTTACCACAACCTAACTACAACTCTTGGTGCTGTTTTCCTTGAGCACGTTCCATTGGAGCACACATGTGTAAGGCAATATTTCATTACTCCTGTTTTAGGAATGCTTTTCCTTAGCAACACTGTGTTTTATGGATTCATACTGCTTCTAGTGCCTTGTGCCTAGGACAGAAAGGGTAATGTATGCTTCTCACTTGAACAGTTCCCTCCCAAAATCAGAATGCACAGGAACCTGAGAAGAGGAGAAAATGTGAGCATGGAAAACACATCTGTCAGATGTGCAATGCTTTGTAAAGTCACTGTTCTGTGTTTCTAAAAAGTACATTTCCACTCAAACATCTCACCAAGGCTAAACCCAGTATCTAGTTCAGTCATTAGCAGATTGAAATAACTACCCCAGTCCCCATGCTGGGGCTGCTTTCACAATACACAGACTTATTTAGAAGTTTCAGCATTAAACCAAGTGTTTGGCAAAGATGTGAAGGGAGATCTGGACAGCTGTCTTGCACTAAAACTGACATTTTTAAAGGGAGCTACTACTATCAGCTCAGTTCTGTTAAAGTTTAATCACTCAAAGCACCGATTTCAGGCCATCCCCTTAGCAAGATCCAGTTAATATCTTTTTAATGACTTTTTTAAGAAGAAACGCTATGGATGTTTATATTTTGACTACAAACAGCTTTAGGCATTGACTCCACTCTTCAAAAAGCAATAGGACAAGGCAAGAGAAGGTGTCAGAAGCAAGACAGAACAAAGACACACTTGCCAGATTACCATGGAAGGTCTGTAATGCTCAGATCAACTTTTCCTCCTTAAAGAAATGGAAAGAGAAGCTGTGGCTGCCCCATCTCAGGGCCAGGCTGGACAAGGCTTGAAGCAACCTGGGATAGGGGAAGGTGTCCCTGCCCACGACAGGGGGAGGAACTGGATGAGCTTTCATCATTCTGAGATTCTCTGAGCTTAGTGTGAGCCTTGCTCAAGTCTTCACGAGTAAGGCCTTTTCAGGATCCCAGAACAGGTAACAGAAGAAACAACTTCCAGACAGACTGACTGGATCAAAATAAACCCCCACCCCACCCAGCTCTGCCAAGGAGGAGCTGTGACTCACAAATTATTCAAACCACAGTGAAACTCTTCAAATCTGATTGACATATAAAATAAATGTGTCTTTTGATTTATGGGAGTTAATCTCCAGCATCGCTTCCAAAGGAGCATTAATATTAAAGAAAGTCCAAACAAAATGGAGACAAAAATGGTGAGGAACCAAAGTAAATAAAGGGTAAAGAGATTATATCTTTCTCAATAAGACAATATGCCAGGGTACAGAATGATGTGTAATAACACCTGGTGTTCCTGTGAAAGCTTCCAAGTCACAGATCCTGGCTGCATAAGAACTGCACTGCAGGCCATAAAGGCAATATGGTGCCAGGCATTACAAGGTTTGTGCTAAAAGGAGAGGATTTATTCTCTTTTACAAAAGAAGGGATAAGAAAAATTAAGAACCATTTTAAGGCTGATGTTTAATTTCCAGACTACAGGAGAGAGCTGAGACTGCCTGGCAAAATCCTCTGCACCACCAGGCTGGACAGTTGTATTTGTTTGACTATTTCTAGAGCAATAGGTATTTAAGAAAAGAAACACAGTCTGTAGTCATTGTAAAATCAAAGACCATCATTCTTAAACACACTCAAAAGAGTAAATAGGAAGCACTTTCCATCACGTACAGGGGAAAATTTCTGCTAATGCAACACATTTTCCTATTCATGATCATTCAGGAATGCTTTGGCAAATAACTTAGACAACTACCCTTTATCCTTGCCTGGAAGTGCCTAAAAAAGCCTATAAACATCAGATTTTCAGATTGGATACAAACCTGAGAACAATTTGAAGTTGCAAGCACACTTTCTAATTTTTTAACCAAAATTGCAGGAAGTCCTTAGCTATAAATGAATGAAACAAGCTAATGAATAAGGTATTAATATAAACTATTATGGTAGAATTCACATAATCTCTTTTAGACATCTACCAGTTTAGGGCAGTTTAAAGTCAGCAGTTCTGCTCAAAATAAATGAGGATTGCCTGCTTTGGAACAGACACTCACCTCATTACCTTCCTCACTTTCCTCCCTTCCAAAACACTATGTTCTTTTATTTACAATGTTCATTAGTGAGTGCAAGACACCTGTCATATACTGTGATCATTTAAAGAATTTTATATAAGACACAAATCAGGCAAACTAAAGACTCTGTTAAAGTTTGAGGTCCAACTGCTAATGCTGCCTCAAGAAAATGAAAATACCTGCACCAGTAAACAGTGGTTGCAAAACCAGACAACTATTCCCAGAACTCCACATGGGAGGAAAACACAGCCCAAAGTCATCTATCTTGGAACAACCAGAGCAGGCTGTACAAAAATACAAAGCATAACACAAAGCATATTTATTAAACAAGCTATTCAATTACTAAAAACACAAGTGTCAGCTGACAACAGTGACTCCCCTCAGCAGAGATTTATAATTTCATACAATTCAGAGTATTTCAGAGTAACCAGACACTATTTGTTACAGATAATATTGTTTACATCAATTTTCAACTTGTTTTATTATTGCAGTGTAAATTGTTTATGACTACTTGCTAGTGTGTTAGTAGAAACTCTACATGATGAGGACTATTTAGATGCCTCTACTGTAGAAGGTAAAATCCATCTATTTTAAAAAAACTGTAACCTCTCCCAACACAGTATTAAATGCTTCTAAGATTTCTAACACAACAATCTATTCAGAAGAATGTTACCTCCCTCTTCTTCTGTCAGTCCTTCGAAGTCAATTATCCACTACCATAAATTGATATTGTCAGTCAAAAAACCTCACATATTATAAATTTGAACATGCCAGGAAACTTGATACTTTGATTTGCAGTACCAACTGTTCCTTGCACATGTTCATGCACAAGTGTAACCAGTTATCTAATGAGATCAGAGCTTCCTAGTGTATTCCCATATTCCTATGCTTCTATATGCATAGATGCTTCTAGTGAAAACAGCCCTAGAAATTCAGTGTATTACTGTTCATTAGTAGAAGTTACTCAGTAATTTCCTATGAGATTATATTAATTCCCATGCTACAAGGTCAATAAGCTCAACTGTTTTCAGTTGCTTAACATGTCCTTCCCAGGAGCTCTTAGTAAAACAAAGCAAAACGCTGAAAACAGGCTGCCCAAGATGTGCATTGCCAGAGTTTTGATCTCGTAATTCCACCTACTAAATGGGAAATAAATAGGGACCACACAACGAGGTTCAGGTCAGAGGCAACAGAACGGCCCACACAGGGCACAGCCCTGTCCTCAGCCTTTTGTAAACAGATTAGGCCCTGTCTCAGCTCTGCTGATATGATTTGGTGGCCCCTTTTCTGTAACCTTTAAAAACACATTCCCACAAGGACGTGCTCCTGGAATGACTTGCCATTCCATGAAGAGCAGAACACCACCAAAATCTGTGAGGGCTCAGGCTGGGCTGGAAGCTCTGCAAGAACAAGACCTTCAGCATCTTGGTTCACTGAGCTCTACACTGCAGTCAGTGAATTTTCAGAGGAGTTCTGGCACAGGATAAATAAATCCAGCAGCCACTACAGCCCCAGTATTCAGTCAGCTCTGTTGGTGGCAAGCACAGGTAAGAAGCCCCTGTGCAGATCAGACATGGAATTGACAGGGGCTGCAGGTGGCTGCTGACAGCAGTGCTGGGCTGCCAGTTAAGACCAGAAAATTGGGATGCCAAGAGCTTCTGTGCCCACAATGTGGCTTTGAAGTGCAGCCCAGCCTCGATGACACTGCCTGCAGCTGTCTCCTACCACAGGCTCTATGAGGAACCAAATGACAACCTTCACAGTTCCTTGGTAGATTTGACTGTGCACTCCCTTTTTTACTGTGCCCTCACTCACAGGAACAAACATCACCAGTTCTTATCTAAAACATGGAATTCCTTCAAAGTCATCAGCTGAGGATTTTTAGATTTTCAACTGGAGACCTTTTTTTCAGACATCTGATAGCAGGGCCAGACCTTAGCCCAAGACCTTTGCAATTCTATTAAGATCACATTTCCAACACAACCCTCAGGTCTAACTTCCCCAGCTTGGCTTCATTTGAGTTCGCTAAACCCTCTATAAACAAAATGCACTTTTTTTTTCCCTTTATACTTCATATGGACCACTATAAAATTTGGAGGAAAAAGGAAAAAAAACCTCACCAAGAAAAACTCTCCAAACACAAAGAAACCCAAGAATCTTTTACAATAAGACAGTGAATATAAGGAAAAGGTCAAGTAATTTAAAGTAATTTATACCTTATTATCAGGGTCAGTCCCATTTCACCTCAAGGCCACTGGTGATCTTTTCTACTTTATCCCAAAAATATTTTGACTAAAATTTGGAAATTTGAAACGTATTCAGTAGACTATATTCAGCTAATTAAACAAACCCTAAATTAATAAAATTTCTTGTGACTTTCTTGTGTCCTCAACTGAGGAACAAAACTGAAAAAGCTGACAAGTCTCATAAGTTGAATGCAGTTAACGGAGATGGTGAAATTACAAAGATTTTAATTGATGAAAAGGATCCATCCAAGTTTAACCAAAGAAAATAAATCAGCTTGAAGCCAACTCAGATTTCTAGCTTCACATACATCCCACTTTGCATCACAACTGCATAAATAAAATGACAAAAAAAAAAATCACAAATCAACATTAAAAATAATTAGTTCCAAAGGATTCTTAAAACTGAAAAACAAAACATGCTGAAAAGTCAATACATTTTCACAGCCTTTGAAACAAGAATCCTTACATGAGGGTTGCTAAATTTAATCCCCTCATTATCTGCCTTGTAAGGAAATTCCTGCCACACCACAAATGAAAATGAACATCAAACCACACAATTTGACAAAGATCACAAAGTATAGACTTGTTTGTCTCCAAAACAGCTCTTGCAACAGAACAGGAACTGAGTCTTAATATATTCCATGGCTAGAGCTGCATCAGCCTCTGCAGCTCAATATGCTTCAAATCAAGAGCTTTACCACAACTTTTCAAAGGACAGACTTCTGTCCTGCCACCATGGATTTCCAAATTCACCATGAGATTTAGATCTTCTAAGAGTTTAAGAGACTTTGGGAACCAGCAGTAGTAGAAAACAAGAGAGAAATATCAGGTATGAAATTGGAACTCTAATTTTTATCTCAGGATAAAATAGTTTTATGTATGTTTTACTTACAACTGTTACTAGAACAAAGCTTCTAAAAATACGTGCCATGTTCTTTGTCTTGTGCTCAAAAAATATGCAAACTTTGTAGCAGCCAGTAACATTTTACTAACTGGTCATAAACTTGGGGCTTTTTTCATCTCTCACTGAGTATGTATTCTATTAATTACTTCAAAAAAAATAATTACTGGTTTTGATTAAGTGGTACAGTGTAGCCATTCAACTATTTGTGGTACCATTAATCAAGGATTATGGAGTTTTAATTTCTTTCTTTCAACCTCTTCCTTGTATTCTGCATTCCCTACATAAATGCATGACTGCTTTAGTTTATTTCCAGTATTGCCAACTCCTTCAATATCACTTGGTCATGGCTTCTGGTGCTTTTATTTATATCCCAAATGTTAGAATTACGTATGATTTATCTTCTTAAACATATTCTTGTCCTCATTATTAGAGAAGAAACTTGAAAAGGTTGAGCAAATCATCAGCTTCACAAAGCTCAAAGACAAAAAAAGTAAACTTACTACTGCATTTTTTAAAAATTGATGATGCTTCTAAGGCATTTAAGAAGAATTTTTAAGAACCAGATTCTTTCTTTTGAACAGATTTCAAAATAAAGTAATTCTTTTACCAAGCCAAAAGCATAATTAAATGCTTTGGATAAATCATGCACTTAAACCACTTCACACACAAAAAATTTGTCCGTTTTCTTCGTTTTTTGCATCTATCACAGGTATTGAAGTATCATATAGCTGCAGATAACTGTACCTTCTTTCTTTAATTCCTCTTAAAACCTAAGGTAAATATTTTTCTTGAAGCAAATGGTTTATGTTTCATGTCATATTTACTCTCTTCTCACAAGATTTACGCTCTTCCTATACAACTTAGCAAAAAAGATGTTGGAAAGTTATGTGAATGCTGAACTTTAACACCACTACACCGACAGCACTCTACAGAACAAATCCTCTGCAGGAAGGAGACAGGACAGAATTGTGGGGGGAAATGTAAGGAAGATGTTTGTAACAGCTTATTTACAGCACATGCTTCCCCTTGATTTTAGTAAGGGTAATTTTTTTACTGTTTCTTAACTTCACCCTCAGAGGACAAACCCTTTGCAGAACTGAATCACTGCAGCTGAACCAGCACTATGAACTAATAACCTCTGTAATAATTTTTGAAGTCTTTTTCTCTTTTTTTTTTTAATGGGAGTTGGTAACTGAAAGAATCCTGCCAATTACATTGAAGGGATTTGAACAAAAGGAGAAATTGCTTCACAGCCTTATGACACAGCATCTACAGCAAGTGATGATGTGGCACAAGGCAGTTTTTTTAAATTTTACTGGCAAATCAGAAGAGGGGCCAAGGCTGTTATTTTGTGTTGCCTTCCCACAAGGCTCCTTACCACAAAATATGGCTTAGACAGACCTTTTGTTCCTCCAGCTGGGGTAGGCTATGTCTCAGATGATTTCACCAGCACAAGAACTTGCTGCCCTCTAAAACTTGAACTTCTCAGACTTCTAAAGAGTAAGTTTTCTTGGTAAGCAGGAATAAAACAAACTGATTGTGTTATTTTTCAGTGAAGAGTGATTCATGCATGTTATATAATATTTAGCTTTCAGCGAGTAAACTGCTTACAAATACAGTTACTGAGCTCTGACTTCATTACAGATGGTAGAGAATCAAGCTTTTAAGATTTTCTATTGTTTTTCAGCTTTGCAATCATGTTTTATCATATTGTGTGCATCTGATCTGCATTTCCCATTATCAAGTTTCACCTGACATGAACGTTTTAAAGCTAGTTGGGGACACTTAAAGGGAGACTTTGGTACATATTACTTCTTATTTATCATTTCCTCTGACATGATGGGAGTTCTCTTCACATTGTCCATATGGCAAGTAGATGGATCTCAAAGTTCTTATTTCTCAAAGTGAGAAGACTTTCCTGAGGTGTCCCTCCTGGTTTCTAAGGACGATTGTGGCACCGAGAACAAAAATTATTGATTGGAAGTTTTGTGACATGGAGTACAAGTGCTGAGAGAATAGAACCAGAAGGTGAAGCTAAAGTTCTGGACTGCAGCTGGAGAGGGAGGAATCAAAAGGAAACAGAGCATGAAACAGGCAAGAGGGACAGACTGGAATCTATTCCACAAAACCAGAATGCAGTCGCAGGAGTTAGAACCAGATTTTAGACAGACACCTCAGACACATCAGGACTGATTAGAAGATATTCTGATATACACTGCCTGAAATGTGAAACCCAGCAAACTCCTCCTGAAGCACAGAATTGCTTCTCAACCCAGCACAGTGCACTCATGCACTGCAGTCCAAGGCTGCTCTGTATCTCTGCTAATTGCTGGATTAGCTCAAACATCCCCCAGTGCTGCAGGGAAATGGAGCCCCTGGCTTTGCTAAGGACCTAGCTGGAGTGGAGTTGGTGACTCCAGTCAAACCTGCTTTGAAGGGTTTCACCAGTTATGAAACTCGACTACATTCAAATGCCAAGTCAGATTTGCAGCTTAGGCAATGCCACAGGGTGACACCCAGCCACAGGCACACACAGCACCATTACAGGGATGCATCAAATTCCAAGAGTTTGTTACTGCTTTTCTCCTTAGAATTCTCTTTCCTGTTCAGCTCATGGAATACATAATGCATTAGGTAATCACCACTAGGAATCATCAGAAATGACCACTTGTCTCATCTCCTTTGTTACTGATAGATTTCAGTAAACAAATACTGACAAAGAGTCCCTTGGGTATGAAACATATATGAAAAAAAAAGAGCATAACTGCTTTTCTCTCTCTGCTTCAGGGTTCTTGTACTGTACTGAGCAGAGTCTCTTAAATTTTTCCATGACTTCTATGGTTTGACCTGCAATGTAACATTTTGACTCATTGCTACTTAAATTGAACAACTTGACATGATTCACAGCTCTCATTCTGCCAAATAACAAGGTTCCTTTGACTGCATAAAGTACTCTAAAATGTTAGACTGGCTTTGAGCATCAGAAATTTGACCTGCAAAATGATTTGCCTTTCAAAGCATTAGGATTTCACCTCAAAAGAGTATTTGGAAGGTAAATTACTTCACATCTATAAAGAACATATGACTACAGGAGCAGAAGAAGACTACAAAGAAAACTTACCACTAAAGATTTTATACCATGTGCAGTGACTTGTACCGGCTTTAAATAAATGATGGAAACAGAAAAGTCACATGACATCATCATTAACACAGTACTAAGTCAGTCATGTTTTGTGGAAAATAGAAAAACAACACAAAACACCACAGAACATACAATTTGCAAAGCCACAAAAATTTTTATTTTACATAATATAGAATATTTATACAATATTTCCAAGTAGTCTATTTCAATGTTCTCTTTATAGAAACAATCCTGTTACGGTACCTTTCAGTACCAAGCACAGCACAGGTGGAGAGCTGTTCCTTGTCTGAGTCAGACCAGAAAACCTCTGTTTACTTCAAGGACAGTACATTTGTTTATGTTTTATGTGGAAAGTACAGATCAAAACCTGGGTTTCCTAATAATGTCACAAATAGTGTTGCCAAAAAAGGCATTATTCTATTTACTTCATTATATATTGCTGCTTCTTAAAACTTTTGTGCTATTTACTTTATAACCATCTAAAACTTAATGTTTCTTCTCATCAACAGGTCACAATATATAAATTTAAATATGGGGATTCTGAGCCACCTATTGATCCTCCACCTCCTCTCTGCTTTGGTCTTTTGCCAGTATGAAGACTATGATTTTGAGGATGAATATGGTGGGGAGCCAGATCAACAACTTCCATACTATTTTAACCCAAACACCCAAGCTGAAGTTCCTCATTTTCCAGTTGAATGTGCCAAAGAATGCTTTTGCCCACCAGCTTTTCCCTTGTCCATGTACTGCGACCACCGGAAACTCAAGACAATACCAAACATCCCCAGCCACGTCCAACAACTTTATCTGCAGAACAACAACATTGAAGCTGTGCCTGCAGGACCATTCACTAATGCAACCTTCGTAAGGGAAATCAACCTCAGCTACAACAATATTAAATTCCATATGATTGACCATGGTGTTTTTGCCAAACTTTCAAACTTAGTGCAACTTCATTTACAACATAATGAATTAGAAGAATTTCCATCTCCTCTGCCCAGCTCTCTAGAGAGACTCCTCCTTGGCTTCAATAAAATTTCCCGGTTACCTGGAAATGCATTGGAAGGATTGCCCAACATGACCACGCTTGACCTTTGCAATAACTTACTTGATGACTCAGTATTCAAAGAAAAACCCTTTTCAAACATGAAAAATTTAATGCAGCTCAACTTATGCAACAACAAATTACAAACAATGCCTCCTGACCTGCCGCCATCACTTCGGCATCTTTCTCTTGAAAATAATTCCATTTCTCATATTCCAGAAAACTATTTCAACAGACTTCCCCAAATCATTGCTCTAAGAATGTCCCACAATAACCTGCAGAACATTCCATACAATACCTTTAATCTACCCAACCTTCTAGAACTTAATCTTGGACATAACAAATTGAAAGAAGTGTTCTATATTCCAAGAAGTTTGCAGCATTTGTACATTGAACACAATGAGATTGCAAGTAGGTTGATGGTTAAGCTTCATAAAAAGCAATAAACTTAATGGATTTTGGCATTGTTTGTGGGAGAAGCGTGGGGAGAATTTCATCCTATATTCTTTGGGATGAAATATAAACACATCCTCAGTCATTTAAGACTGATTTGAAATTAGAGAGGATTTAATTTTTGAAGCTTTCCTCTAATTCACGGTTCTTTGTAACAGGTAATGCCAGTTTTTCATGCAACAGCTAAAATATTTTTGAAAATTCCTTCTGATTTGGCAACTGATAAAAACATACAGAGAAAAGGAATTATGAGAATATTTCATTCACAGTAATTACAAATTCCTTACCTCACAACCTTATATTTTGCAAGCCGCCAAACTGCTACCATTGTCATTTACAAAACTGGTTTAAAACATAGAGAAGGGTTATGTTACTGTGCACCACAACAACATTTTCCACTTTAAATTTCAAAACCTAAGTTTCACTTTTGCAGTAGATGTAAAACATAACCATTTTCTGCATTTTAATTAACAATTTTCACTCTCTTACAGACATCAACGTTACTGTGATGTGTCCAACCTTGGACCCACTGAACATCAAGCAGTTGACCTATATAAGGGTGGACCAGAACAAGCTCACCAGCCCCATCAGCACCTATGCCTTCTTCTGCTTCCCTCTCATCAGAACCATTTATTATGGAGAGCAAAATGTCACTGTCAGCAGGCCCACTCAGCTCAGAACACCGGTGTTCCGGCGCTTTCTGACACCAGAGGAATTCCAGGAAGCAGAAGACAATCACGAAACGCTCAATCAAGAAACAGAAGAAGATCATGAAGCAGAAGACAGCTATTTGCATCCTTACTACCACTGAAGTAACCATTGTTAATAAGTACATATGGAATCTTTTCATTAGTGTGGGTTATTCATATCTATCCTAGAACAACTGGGCAGTTTGGGATATTCAAGATGCATCTATAAAGTGGAGATAGGAGTTTAAAGGAGGTAAATGTCCTATTATTGATGTAGTACAAAGCAACACTAGGAACAAAAAGCACTCACCTGAGCATTAGATAAAGGTCTGACACACCTGGGTAGATGCTGGGCTCAGCCAAAGCAAAAGAAAATTCACCTGAAAAGCTTCTCTGTTCTAAAGTGATCCAATTGCAAAATGACTAAAATACAAATCAGTGTCATAATTCAATAGGAACATGTGATTAAGGCCAAAAATCCATCCAGCTCTCCACCCTACTGCTGACAGCAAAGAGACGCTCTAGAGAAAAGGACAAGAGACTGAGATCACAAAATACTTCCACAAGGTTCCTCCATATCTCCCAGAAATACAGATATTTCTTCTTCCCATTTCTATGTGGACATCACAAATATGGAGCTTCGAATCTTCTCCATATTATTTTTCAAGTATCCTGACAAGCTGTATCAATGTTCACTTCTTTGGCTGTCCTGTAACAATCACAATCTTTCAGGGGAGATTTCACCTTGTTACTAACACAGGCAATAAACAATCTTGCACCAAGCTGCTGGGATCTAGGGAAAAGCATGTGCACTAACACAGCTGAACCATGAACATTTATATTTTCCCTATGCTTCAGCCCATGTTATTTTAGAAGACACACAGAAATGTAATGTAATCTTTGCATTTAAAATTATTCATCAAGTAGAACAGGAACAAAGAAAAGCATTGCAGGTTTTTTAAATTACTTTAGACTATCCCTCTGCACAGCTACTACCAATAAGCTGTATTCTGCTTCAAAGTAGAATCAATACTGTTTTAAGTAACCTGAAGAAAACTTTGAGCTATGCAAATTTTTGTTATATCTTATGCCTAGAAACAGATCCAGATAACTACAGAGGAAGATAATACTATAGAGCACTTTATTGACTTTTTTTTAATCACTTCCTGATTTTTCAGCACTTTTTCCCTGATAGAGATTTATTAGCTGTTAGGAAAAAAACAAAAAAAAAACCAAAAAAAACCAAAACATCTGTTTTCAATAGCAAATGAAATGTTTGCAAGTAATAGATCCATCCATCAACTACCAACTTTGCATAATTTTAGGTAGTCTTTTCAGTTGTCCTACACTTAAAACACAATGTAATTAGATTTCTATTAGAATTTGAGAATTAGGCAGGTTTCTTTTTTTCCTCTTAGAATTTCAGTTATTTTTTCAGGCCCATCTTCATATTTATGCTTTCTGATGTATCAACTGAAATATTAAGAAAATGAAAATACTTAATGACTTCTTTTTAAGAGAAAGATTTATTGTAAAGCTATGAATATAAAATTTAAGAATATATATATATAGTCTTTAAGGACAACTGGTTGTAGGAATTTGTGGGTACAAAGTTTATTCTGTTATTAATTTGTGCATCTTCAGCCAACTAACCCAAGAAATCTGCTCCTCTCTCCTTTCCCTGTTATTTATCTGCATTCTGAACAGATCCAGTATTCATAGCAAACTATTTTATGGTCACCCCACAAATTCACAGCACTACAGAATTTGTCTGCTTAAAAAAATATAAATTAAAAAAATTAATGTTTTTAACCCTCAAACCCCTCTGGCTTTCTGGATAAGGAACACATGCATGTATTCATTCCTTCATTTAAGTACTCAATATCATTTATGTACAGTATATACAAGAATTTAGACTCATTTATAACTTTATTGCTTTATTAATATACACATGTAGTATATTAACCTTTGGGAACCTTTCAAATATTTCAGATTTTTAGCAAATGGTGCACAAAATGCAAATATAAAATAAGAGGCTTTTTTGAAAGGCTTGCTCAGCTTTAAAAATAAAAGAACACTATCCTGCTATAGGACAAATATTACATCTTTTATCACAAACTTTCTGCTTTTTAAAGACATTTAAGAAACAAAGCTTAGGTTTAGTTTTTAAGTAGAAGTCAAAACATTGATGTTATATGCATTTCTCAAAGTCAAACTGGAAATTATTGAAAACTTCAGAGGTGTCTTATTGCACTTGATTCATTCAGGTGGAACATGAAATTTGTATTGCAAGCAGAACTATTGTAATTCACTTTGCTTTCAATTAATATTATCATATCATCTGTAGCACACAGGACACTTTTTCCAGAAAGGCTTTTACAATGGACAGGGAACTAAGACTTGGTAGCCTTAGAGAAATGACAATTTATAATAAAGTACTGGATAAATGGGTATCTAGCTGAGTGCAATTTGCTCTGGTAACACAGGGGATGCCTTCTGTAAAAGTCATGATGTTTTTACCTTGCAAATATCTTGGAGCTCTCTGAGGGAATCATAAAGGATGTGGAAAAGGGAGATTCTGGTCCAAACAGCTTACAAAAATTCCTAAAGGTTTTTAAGGAAATTAAATTGCCACAGTTTAAAACGCAACATCACGAACAAAAATCAAATAAAATATGAGAAACATCCTAAGAGTAAGCAGTCAGTTCTTACTGTGAAGGGAATCCCACTGGTGGGAACTTTGCAAAGGGCCTGTGCTGGAATTTATTCCATTTATTCCATTGCTAGCAAGAGACAGACAAACCAGGCTGAGAAGTGAGATGCCAACAATGGCTGCTAAGTGTGACTGAAGAATGGCTGCAAAAGTCCTCAGGATGCTAAAACAGCCAATGGAGCTCATCACTGTTAAATGAGAAGTGATGTCCATGGAAATGATGATTTTAGTTCCACATTAAAACTAATGAAGGATGACCTCACCAACATCACTCAGGAGCAAGACTCAGGAGTGCCTCAGTAGCAATAGGTGTTCTGTGAAAACACTGGCTCATTGCCCAGGAGTCATAAAAAGCAAACTCAAATGGAGAGAGTAACTAGAGACAAATGGAAAACAAGAGACATCAAGACACTGCCATAAATCTGTGGCTCACCCAGACATTAAATGCAGTATTGATTTCCAAAGCCTCAGGTAGCTGGTGTAATTACACAGGGCATGATTGGAAAAGGATTAGAGCAAGGTCACCAAAGGTAGGGAATGGCTGCAATATCAACAACATGGGATGCACAGGGCTCAGCAAAGAGATGGCTGAAGGGGGATACCCACAAAATCAGGAGTTGCAGTGACAGCAAGGGTCTGGGCATCAGACCAAATCAAATGAAGCTCATGTGTCCCATGTAGCTGAAGACACAGTGCATGCAGCAGCAATCTCAGATATAGTGTTGAGAAAAGACTGGAACAGTAATTGTGTTCCTTGGAAGGGATCCATTAAAGATTGCTAAACAAAACACGGTAGGTACAAAAGTGCTGAGCTGAAAATAGCTGGAGAATGGAAGAACATTTGAAGACAGGATAGAGACAAGGACCATATGTGATTGTTCCATTCTCTGTCTTCCCAAAGCATCTGTTTATGGGCATTGCTGGACACAGGATATTGTACACTAACCTTCATTATTAATTCCACACCCAGTTCTGTGTTCTCACTGTCCTGAGCCATGGCAAGGTGCTGGTGCTGCTCCTCACTACTGCTGCTTTAATACAGTGTAAAACATACTTGCTTCATTCAAGTTGCTCTGGGACTTACTTTCAGATTATACAGTGTTTTTAAAAGAGGAAATAGGTTTATAAACTACGAAACATGCTATTTATTTCATCAGTAACAGCAAAACCTAACAATCAAATAGCTTAATGAGTGTTTACAGCACAGTCAGAAAATACAGAAACAAAGCTTGATCTGGGTTTTAACTCTGCATCTCCATGAGCAATTCAGGTAAAACACTAGCCACAAGAAATTATTATAAAAGTCAAAAGAAAGGGAAACAACAGTAGTTTAATCCAACTGTCTATATTTCTTCCTTTAGCCCAAAAAAGGGGGAATATATTTTGCTTCTTCCCCCTAAATATTTTTGACACTTTGCTTCAGTACTCTGATAATAAAAGTTACGTGGATGAGGACAGAAGCTCCTTTATAGAAAACAGATATCTTACAGTTGACGTTTTCTGATTCAGTTTAACATATTTACATTCCACTTTTACAACACAAATCCATTTCCTTCTCTGTTGCCCAACCAGATCATTGTGAGCTATAAGCATAGGCATTTCCTACCTGAAAAGTAGGAAAGGGGAACATACCATATTTTTAACCAAAAAATACACATTGAAGAGATTTCACAATAATTTTCCAGTACTGCTGCAAGAATATGAACTATTCAGCTATAAGCCAATAAAAAAAATCACTATTGGAACTTATAGAATTCCACAAATACAAACGTCTCCTATGTTTTCAACTATTTTGCCCAAAATTTATATTTCTAACAACATAATTAATTTAAAAGGAAAATAAATAGATACACAATCTTGTAAGTAATTGGATTAATTCATCATCTACGGGGGG
>VXBQ01017801.1:626-30706 GCA_013400175.1 Phainopepla nitens | reverse complement strand
GGGGGGGGGGAAATCAACCTTCCCTTATTCCAAAAGTACAACACAAGGAAAACAGATAAATGTGAAAATGAGCCATGAACACAGAAAGTAAAGCAGATGCTATGAACAACACAAGGAACAGATGCCTGGAACACTGAAATAAAATATGGATAAGGCCAATGATTCTTGGAGCCCTGACTCAAGTGTCCCTGTGGACATAGTAACAGCTCTCAACAAACGATGGTATTGTCATAAGGAAGTAATGCCAATTCTGGAAGGAATTCTAAGAAACTGTAATAAATTGCAGTAGGTTGGCTTTTGTTTCAGGATATAACTGATGTCACATAGCAAAGTTCAAGAGAACATGTGTTCAACAGAGGGGTCTGGGTAAATAGCACTGGTACTCTGGTTATCATTTGTATTAACCATAACTTGATTTCTGTTTAATATTGTGCCCGATTTTTGCAATGTGCTTTATTCATTATAACACAGGAACTGATAAAAGCAGTTTTTCTTTTCCAGAAATGCAAGAAATAAAGGTAATGTCTTCAGCCCCAAAGAATTCTGATTATAAATCAGAAACATATGGAAGGATGTTCATACAATCACTAGGTCATTTTTCAGCTGTCTCCATTTTGCAGCTGCTGACCCTAGCAGTGACCTAAATTAATTTAATTATTTAAGCCTTGGAAATAGTTGCAACTTTTCATAAAAATCTGGAGGTGTTTATGCATAACTATTTCATTTCAGGTACTTCTTTAGTGATTCTGAATCTTGAAGAATGTTCTAGGCTTTCTCTCTAGGACATGATGACATTTATTTTACATTTAACACTACCTCTGAACCCTCCTCCATCTCTCAAGGATGTTGAGCTGGGATTGACTTTGCTTTATACAGCAACTCTTCCACAGCACCACCTTCAGTTCTCAAACTTGGAGATTGCTCCCTCGTTCCTCTGAGATTCTTTTAGTTCCCAGAATAAGGGCAATTCCATCATCATTACTGGCACTAAACTGCCTTAAAACTATTTTTATACCCTCTATCAGGACCTCAACAAAAAGCAGAAGGGAATGAACGAGCCTGAGAAGTTCCATATCACACATTTATGCAGCAGCAAAGAGATAAACTAGTTTTAGAAAGTAAAATTAATCCCACACAAACATCAAGTAGAAAATGCCTGTGTTTTAGAAAATAAAACTTGTGCAGAGAACCATTCCAAAAAGTTATTTCTTTCAGGTTACAAAAGGAGAAAATAAAAATAGAACCATCGAGTTCAGTTCTAACATCACTTAAGCTTTTGCCCTCTTTAACAGTAAATCTCTCACTACCTGCAGATTATTATGTACAAGTTACCAGGCTGGTGCAATAACTGTCTTTTCCTCTACAAAACCTTTTTTATTATCATGACTCCAGTCCAGAACAGCTGGTGAACACTGTGAGGTGCTTAAATCACACTCCACACAAGAGTTATGCCAGGGAACCACCAACACGTTACCTTCCACAAATACCACACACACACAAAAATCCAGCATTGTGCCCAGGTCTGTAAATGCCCAGGAATCTTTAAAAGCTTTCCTAATTTGTCCTCCTCTCATTCTGTCCCACACAGGTGTCTGGCCAAGAGAAGACACTGACTCTGAGCATTCTGTGTAAGTGATTCCCAGCACCCACCATAAGCACAGGTCAGCTGAGCAATAACCCATAGTACTTTTTTCCAAGAACACTTATAAACAGTAAAACTCAGAAATGACAGAAGTTGCTAGAATGATCCTTTAGAGACTATGATACAAGATGAAAGCCAAGTTCCTTGAGCAGTTGCAAAATACACGTTCTCTGTCTGAATATAACAAAGTTGAGTGATTAAAAAGAATCTCAGCATTGGTTTATTATTATTATATAAGGAATATCTTGATAACAACTTTTTGGGACTCTCCCTAGTGCTGCCTCACAGCCTCATTACCCCAGAGGCAAGGCTCTATGTTTTTTCCTCCCCCTTTTTCTTTTTCCAGTGTTCTGCCTCCTGTTGCACAACCACAAGTCTTTATACAGGCAGTGCCAGCCCGTGCCCCCATGTAATTCCTACGGGCACCTTGCACAAGTCATTGCCACCCTGCCTTGCACAGAGGAAATCTACCCCCTTCTGCACTGACATATAAACTAAATCCTTGGTTCTCTCCCAGATGCTGAAGATTTAGTCAACAATATGTACAGTTTGGATAGTTACCCTCATTGCTGTCTTGCTCTCCTATGTTTTTCCTACCTCTGCCATCCACATCCATCCAGCTTCTCACTTTTTCTCTCCTAAAAGCTCTTTATTCTTCATTGTCTGACATGACAGAAGACAGCAACAAATTTTACGCCTACTCCATATGCAACCTTTTTCACCTAAAGCTAGGTTTTTCTGACAGTAGAATCCCGAGACCAGAATCCAATCCCATTAATCTGGCTTGGGTTCAATCCACTACAAGAAAAAAAAGTCTTGTGGTTCATTTACACCTTCAGCTAGACTTTACATATTTACAAAATTACAGAGAAATGATCAGTGTTCAAATTTAAGCCACAATTCCATGTCAACAAAATTAGGAAAAATAACTTTTTAAAATGCCTAACAGTCCAGCTGAAAGTATTTTGTGGGGAAATCAGTCAGTGCAAATGAGGTATCACAGGAAAATCAAAAAACACACCATGAACACATTATGAAGGCCCTCTTCAAAAACTGGAGCTGAACAAGTTAACAACACAGCAGGCTTAAGTTTCCAGAAAAGAAAACACCTTCCAAGTACATGGATCCTTGTAACCAGAGTCCAAGCAGCATTCATACATCCAATTTCCAAAGCACTACCAGTGCCTAGAAAGCACTCCCTGCTTGCCAGGGTATTTCCTGTGAGCTCCCCTACTGCCAGTACATATGAACCATATATTTCATCTCACATGATTTGGATATTGTGGTTATTTCTAGTCACTCTGAGCAGGAATAAAGCAGTTGAAGGAAGCAATACTCCCCTTCCTTGTTTGCAGCTACTCATACCACCCCCATCTGAGCATCTGGTACACGTTCAGATAAAAACTTGTTTTATCTGATATTATTTGCTGATATATTTTCTTTCATTACAATGCAGACAAAGGGACAAAGTTACAACTTTACTTGGCAATGTAAGCTACTCCTTGATGACATCAACATGTCCCCCTCTGAATGTACTTGTAAGGAGGCATCCATGAGCTTCTGAGAGGGGCTCTACTGCAGTGAGTACACACAATAACCTTTTGTGATAAGCACACAACCAAAATCTTGAGGTCCCAATGAACAGAAACTTTCCACATTTTGTGCAGAAGCTGTTCCAGAAGTTGTCTAAAAATTCAGAGCCTCTTCTCCTCTTCCAGATCAAAACAAACAAGTGTTTCCTTGAATGAAGATTTCCTACATTTTCAAGGCCTCATTTATCTAGCAGTTATCCCTCATTTTTAAAAGTTGTCATATATAAGGAAAAGATAAAGCTATTCCTAAGACATTCTATGTAGCTGTGAAATCTAGGTTTCAGTACTATGATTACAAAATAAATTATCATAAGACTATACAAAACATATTTAATATTTTATATCTTGCTTTCAGTTTCAATACCTGCTAGTTTTTTTTCCCCTTAGAATAGTTATCCTTTGATTACATTCAAGCACTGGAAACATCTGGATGCCCCAGAGACAGAGGAAATCCTAACGTGGATGCTTGGCAGAGGTGGCAGCTGGAAAGGGTAAGTACAAAGCAGAGCTGTGTCATTACTTCCCAGACATGCATGAAGGCAGGAGGGATGCTAGGATGTGTACTGACACTGCAATTTAACCACTTCCAAACTCCTGCTGTCCTTATTGTTCCAGCAGAGTAGCATCCAGTGGGATTCAGGGCCCAATTTCCATTATTACTGAGCCTCTTCCCTTCACATCACCATTTTATCATCACAGTATTATTCTAGAGCAAGCTTCAAGTCCAAACTATCACATTGTTAAATCTGCATATGAACTAAGCTACAAACATTTTTATAAAATCCAGAGGAGTTCAGAAACTGGTAGTGTTATAAACCCAGAAAGATTTTAAATGGCAACTGGCTGTAGTCACTCTGCAGATTCCCTACAGATATTTGGCTGCTAAACAAGCCAGCATTTAAAAGAAAACTTAACCAAAAGGTCCACAGTTTCTCATCAGTATTATTCTAGAAAAATATAAAAGGTATGACAATAAAAGGGAAATGTAAATCTGGACATATTCCCGCTAGATTTTTTTTGCTACATACTTTTTAAAGACTTGAGAAAGCTACTCTATAAACTTTCAAAGTTGGTCATCTGTCTCCCATTTGTGCTGACTGCCAAAAATCCATAATGAGGAAAAGGATGGGGGAGGAAGAAATGCATTACAAATCCAGAAAACTGCTGCTCATAGTTCAGATGGAAATTCTACACCTGAACAGTGTTCACTGAGTTATCTATAGAACTGAAACTATAGAACTTTATTCAAAGCAAGTATTTCTTGTGAAATCCATTTTTCAATAAACTGTCTAATAAGTCAATTAATGAGGCATTTAGACATTGATTGTCTAAAAATCTCAACACAAACACAAGAAATTCCAAAGAATATTTCTGCAGAACTCTTCAGACTGAAAAGTTTCCATTTCATAGGTAGGTGAAACTTCTCTAAAACATATACAACTTGTAATAAAACATTTTACTATTCACAAAATGTGACTAATACAACAGACGTGTGTTTTGGCTCTACCTCTGTCTCAGAAAGCAGCTG
This sequence comes from Phainopepla nitens, assembly GCA_013400175.1. Lineage (NCBI taxonomy): Eukaryota > Metazoa > Chordata > Aves > Passeriformes > Bombycillidae > Phainopepla > Phainopepla nitens. The sequence goes on along the minus strand of VXBQ01017801.1, from coordinate 25,944 downwards.
CTTTGTCTCTAGGCTGAAGCATTTCACAAAATGGATAACACATGCCTTATTAGAGACGTCCAGTTTGCACAATTAATATTTGATTTACAGAAAAAGCCTTAGCAAATATAAAGAGCAAATCACCACAAAGCAGAAAGCTGCCATTTTAACAAGGAACACCAAAAGTAGGATGAGCTACACAGGCTTAGCATCTGCAAATGTTATGCAAAGTACAACCCCCTGCTCCAGGATATTACCTCTCACCCTGGGAGAGAATGCTGGAAAAGCGTTTGTACCCCATGGAAAGCACTTTTCAGACTGTCAAACTTTGAGAGAGTATTCATTTCAACTATCTGGATGTAATGCATAACTTGAAGTACATTGACAAAAGAGTAACTATAAATAAGGATATCTGTTTTTTCAGTGAAGAGCTTGGAATCTGCTAAAAAGGTAGGTGGACTTTTTTCTTAAAAGTAGATTAACTGAGAGCTTAAATAAAACTACAGTACAGAGGAGAAAAATACTGTGCAAAGATTTATATTTTAAAATATTGCATGCATATTTGTAATGTTCCAAAGATCATGTTTGCAGCCTTTTCTCCTTTCCTGCCTGCAAAGTGCCCAACCTGTACAACATTCTGAGGGTATTAAGTTATCTTCTCTTATTTAGGCTCAAATCTAAAGGAAAAGATAATAAGAGGCTATTGTTATAGAGCATTTAGTTTTGAAAATACTTGTTTTGACAATAAAGGAAAATGCATTTGGACCTCACATATTTTAATTAGTTCATCTACATATATACCAAATATTTAATAGTAACAAAATCATCTTGCTTTTCACAAAAATAACAAACTGGGAAACAGCAAATGCAATTAAGAGAGTACTTTCCTTATTAGTTGGAAAATGTTTATTATTTCCCATTTTCCTCTCATGTTAAGAACAGGTTTTATAAAGTTGAGTCTAATTAAAGGATATCAAGAGTTAAAAGTTGTTCCATGTTCCTTATGTGTTAGAAACCACTGCCAACAAGTCCTCTAGGCTTTAAATATTGTTTTGATGGATTGCATTTTCATTTCCAGTCCCAAAGAAAGTGTTCTCCAGAGCCCAGGCACGAGCAGATCTTCACCAGCTCACTGAAAGCCACATACATTGTTCTGGGCAAGAATGGAGACTTTGCAGGCTGCTTTCTTTTTGCTTGTGTTTGTACCTTTGGTAAATCCAGCACCACCTCTACAGCAAGAATCGCTCCAGTTTTATGACTATGATACAGTTTCCATGGGAAGCCTGACCCAACAAGATAATGAAATGCAATCCAAGGATATAAGAAAGGTATTTTATTTATGTTTTTCTTTTAATATTTTGAACTAAAATAAGCATTATGTGAAAAAGGTATTATGTGCATGCATGGGAGTTTTATGGAAAAGTTCTAAAATAACAGGGAAACATACAATGGGTTCAGATATAGGGAAAGCCACTCAAACTAAAACCACAAAAATATTACCCTTGCTACAAATCTGAGCAAGCCACAGAAGGTAGGCTTGCACAAACCAGGCTAAAGCATCATTTTAACTCTGCTGTTCTTATGTGCCTGCAATCATAAGAGTTTCAAGAACGGGATATATTAATTACTAGCTCAACAGTTTCAACTATGTTGTATTACCTCAGTGAGTTTGCTTAAAAACAAGGAAGGTGATTTTATTTTTTTTTTACTATCAAAGTAATATTGGAACTCCTCTTTTTATTGAGCATAACCTGCCAGTATAAACCACAGTTCCTCTTTTGACTTGCCAAACTATCAAGTTTCTTGCCTCAGTTTTTCAGGGGTGGGTGGTTTGGGTTTTTTTACAGCTCAACAGTCCTGAACTTCTATGGAATGTCCAGTGCTGGAGGAGGCACACATTAACATTTTGAGGGTCTTAATAAAGAGAATACCCCCACATATCTCAGTGCACTCACCAGCATCTCCAAACAGAATGTTTTTGTTGAGTGCTCCACATTCCTGCCTCTGAATTTCAGTACAAAAGCAGAAGACACAAAGCCAAGGGAGAATTAAATGAAGTGCCACAGCCTCAACTGCCAGGGACAGTTACAAACCTCACACTCCCATTCAGACCTAACCAGTACACACCAACAGAGGAGGAGATACAACACTGATCAGGGAGAAAAACCAGCAGCAATTGTCCCAAGAGTAGTTGCCAAGGAAAATACCACAGATCCAAACCAAGTGGTAACAGCCCAGTATGAAAAGCTCAAGGAAGTTTTCATGAATATTAACTGTACTTCTTACAATAACTTAGTCTGATAAGCAAGAAAAATAAATCAGCAAAAGATAGTAAGTAAAATATTGCAGTCCAAATACAGAAAAATCACTTTTGTGTACCTTTTTAATATTTCCCAATTTTACTTAAATTACAGCTTTCCACTGTTGACTATAACAATCAGCTACATATTTATAGCAAAAAAAAAGTCTAAGGTATTTTTAAATCTGACATCTGCCACAGTGATGAAGTAACATGTTTTCTTAACCCCATGAAAAAGGGACTATATAAATTACTCTTAACTAATCAGTGACCATCCACACAGAATTAAGTTTTAAAAAATACTAAACCTGTTAACTTTACCCAGCTAGGCACAGCATCAGATGATACTCATTAATAAATTGCTTGCAGAAGATTCCTGCTGCTTCAGTAAAGGAACAAGGAACATACCTACATGGAAATGGTGCCAACAGATGTGCCACAGACAAATCAAGTCCTCCTGGCAGTGCTGTAAGCTGGAGGTCTTCTGAAGGCCAACAGTTCTGCTTAGGATAATTCTAGGAATGTAGCTGGTCATTATTTCCATCAGGTCAGTTCTCCATTGACATGTTTTCATTGCAAAATAATAAATGAGTTCCTTATGTGCAACAACTACATCGACACAAGTGCCAGTGTTCCCAGCTGAAATCATGGGGTGCACAAACAGATCTTCTATTCATTTATTGCACCAATTTTACACCCCGAATATTCCAAGTGCTAACTGGAACTGAAATGCATGCCAAATGTTTCCTCAAGCATGCCCAGTCAGAAATCTATCTTGCATACAAATTTAACTCCTTACTGTATGCTTGAGCACACAGTTAGAAAAAGACTTTTACTAAACACATCAGAAGAAATTTATTACTATGATTATTTGAAACCACAGCCACACCAGTCTTGAATAAAATTTGAGCAATTTAAAACACAAAATCCTAATTTCCACAAGAGAGCAGAACCACTCACAATTAGATGTTGTCTCACATCTGGACTAACAAATTTCATTGAAGATTAACTACCAGACCTTTGTGTTATAAGATGAATAAATTATCTTGCAGAAATTTGAAGATGGTTGGAGTATTTAGATGTAAAGTGTTAATGTGTCTGTGCAGTAAAGCCCAAGAGGCAGGTGGAATTCAAGTATGTGAGCAGGCCAATATTCCTTCAGTGCATTCCTTATATATGCAAGTAATGAGCTTGTGGTTATAATCCAAGCAATCTTCTGCACTGATATTCCACAGTTAGGAACTTTCATGGCTAATCAGCAAATACTTTTTAATTTCAGGAATTTAACAGTATTCTGCAAATTACCACTTTTAATTTTTGTGACATTTCCCACTGGCAGAGATTAGCAATACATTGCATTCTGCTAAGAAGTCCCATCAAAGACTATTTTGATGGCTCAAGTAGGAGACTGGGCTAGAAATCTTCACCTGGGACAAATAAGCGGTGCCAGCAAAGGTTAAGTGTGTCTCAGGAGTCAAACCAGCTGCAGCCATACAAGTCCACTTGTTTCACGAGCAGGGCATGCACTCAGAAGTCTCTACTGGCACAGATACCTCAAGGTCCCCGTCTTCATGTGGCTAATCAATCTATCTTTGTGAGCTAATCCCTGCAGAAAGCTTCTGTGAGATTTGCTGTTTGCTGGAGTGTAGCTGACACCCCCAGCTTCCCTCCACCCAGCACAGCCAAACTGCTGCCAATAAGCGGTGCCAGCAAAGGAACACTGCCCAGCTGACAACCTAAAACTTCACTAGGGCAAACCAAGCTAGCCCAAACCAGAGCCAGAGCCTGAAGAGGCCAGACACAGGGAAGAGCCAAGGGATGGATGATTCACAGGCTAAAAAAGGGTCAAAATGATAGAAGCTGGCCAAGATATTTGTTTCTCAGGCTTTACGTCAAGCCTGAGGCGTTTGTTTTCCAGAATAAAAAAATTCCCACAGTAAAGTATATGCAAGCAACTAAATACCAAATAAAACACAGAATAAAACACAGAATCAAGAAAGAGCCTGAAAGCTCTTACTTGCACACTGCACTTCCAGATGAACCACCTGTGTGCCTGAAGGAGGGGAGAGTGGGGGGATTCAGAAAACTAAGAGAGGTTCATTTGTCAGCACTCCCAGTGTGCAAGCAGCTCTCCAACAGAGCACTTTGCTCCTGCCAGGGCCTCATCCTGAAGTCTAGTTAAAGCAAAACATCTTCCACATCTCACAATGTTCTTTCCTGCATGTGTTTCCAATAGCCACGCACACCAAAAAACTTATTGGTTTGTTCTGTCCTACAAATATTCCCCCCCAAAAAAACCCAAAAAATGAAATGAATGATGCAAGCCAAAAACAACTACCACAGTCAAACTGAAATCCCCTTAACTTTAAGGACTGCAAATCACAATATAAGCCACTGTATCTATACTGTAAATACAGTAATAATAGGTAATTCTCTAAAATTCCTCCAGTACCCAATGAAAACCTGACTACTGTTCCCTGCATCACAAGAGGGCCTTTCTGTTAGCAGCCCACACCTTAAAACAGACTTACATGCAGATCATGGAAACAAATGACTGTTTCAATCACTACCTGCAAGAAATGTGTTTATGAACTAAGCTGTCCTGCAATTGAAAAGATGCATTGACTGTCTCCAGGAGGAATTCTGAACAGCTTTAAATGCAAGGACATCTCAGTCATTTCACTTAGATTATTTGGGTAAAACAACAACAAAATACAACTTATACTCACAAGAATCCTATTGAGTTTTGCATTATATGCAAAATCTTCATCTTCAAAACTCTGTAAATACCCATCACATATATTCCTTCCCATCATATAGACTATATTTTCTCTTTCTATTTTGTGTCCACTGTCCTTTCCTGAAGAACTTGAGTTTTCTAAAGAGTACTGGCAGCACCTTCCCTTCTCGCCTTTCAAAGCGAATAATTCACATGTAAAAGTGACAATACATCACATTAGTCATCCAACCTGTAAATTATAAATTAAACCTACAATTTTAAAACTTAAGTGCCATAAGGAGGTATATTGCAGGAAGCTCACCTTAAAAGATGTTATTTCAGATCCTTGCAATGCTCTCTGGCTCTTTTTCTGTGGTTTGTGTTTTAAAATAACAGTTTTTCTCTCAAAGGATGGAACAAATGTTTCTCTCGACACTTCCCTAATGCTGCAAAGCGATGACAGCCAGCTCGATGTGCCACCAACAAAGGACACAAGTAAGTTAACTGATATGAATATTTTGATGTCTAAGATATCAAAAAGAATATATTTCAATATACAATTCTAATGTGCAAAGGATGACAAAGGCTATAGAATTAATCTTTTCATTGATGAGTATCTTTCATATCTCCTGTGGTAAACCTTCTAACTTCTGATGGAGCAGGCCAACAAATTTAAAGGATCCTCAGGCAAACTGAATACATAAAGCACAGCTTGTAAGCCTTTCCACAGACTTGCCCAGTCATATTTGCCCTTGAGATGTACCCAAGGTAAATAAAGTAGACAAGACAACGAAGAAAAACAAACTACATCCCCCAGTAAGTTCCACAGTTTAACCAAGTGATGATGAAATATGACATGCTTAAATTAATTCAACAGACTTATTTGAACAATTGGCTATTCTCAAAGTTTACATCTGATGATCAGGGAGGTCAATGTTGAAAAAACATCAGGAACATTCTTCACTGCCAAAGCTTCCTACAGGCTCTGGGTACATTGTCTAGGTTTATCCTAACAAGCCCCAGTGCTCTCTACACATGAAAAGGACAAAGCTTCTCTGCCAAACAGAGCAGTGAGAAAAAGAGACACTTATTTTGTGTGTCTGTGATCTAAACTCCCAAAAATAACTGGTGATTGAGCAAGACCAGTGGACTGTCAATCTCCACCAAAGTGCTAATTCAAGGTTAATTATTGCCAAACAGCACCTGTCAACAAGCCCCCATCAAAAGCTGAGCAAGTCTCCAAGAACATCAGAGCTTCTAGACAGACAAGCATAAAAGTATTGCCTTTTTAACAGTGACAACATTGTTTGACATTTTCCATTTCCTACACAAATATATGAAAACAAGCCACTAAATAAAAAAACCCAACCAAACCACCAAATAGGACAGAACTCTGCAGCCCTAAAAATGATGATATTCACAAAGCTAAACCTCAAAATCTTCATTTTGTTTTCTACAGTGCTGCTGTAGGAAAAATAATTACTGTTACATGCACTGAGTTGGCTTCCCAGTATTGACTAGTTGCTTTTGTAACTCCTCACTGGTTGTAGAACATCCTGTTTTGCTGTGCAGTGACAACTACCCCACTGAATGACCTGACTGCCTGCACTGCATTCACTCCAGGGGGAAAGCCAACCAAAACTCTTAAAATACAGAAAACACAGCACAAGACGCTGCAGTGGTGATGAAACTGGATTCAAAGCCACATTCATTATATGTATTTGAATATTGCTGGCAGTAAAGATTAGAGCAAAGCAGAAGTTACTGATACTTTACTGCTGTCCATGAGGAAGGGTACAAGCCACAAAGGTCTCAACTACATTATAAAGTTTCTCTCTCTCTTTGCTTAAAACAGCAGCTGTAAAAATCTCAGTATAAATCTGATAGAGATTGTCCACAGGGCTCTGAGCAACCTGGTCTAGCAGAAGGTGAACCTGTCTGTGGCAGGGGATCAGAATGAGATATCTTTAATGTCCCTTCCAACCTAAAGCATATATGATATATAAACATAATTGCTGGAGCTTTTATCAAAAGGTTTAGACAAATTAGTAGCTAGGAATAACACAGGCTATTGTGTGGCCCACCAGAAATGCTCCAATGCACTTATAGTACCAAATGCACGCACTGCCAGGTGTTTCTCTTTGTGGGTTTGGTTCCAAATGCGATATTTAACACGGTCACAAACTTGCAGTTGTCATATTCACCATACTCTCAGCCAACTAAAGGTTTAAACTGAATTCAGGCCAATTAATAGCATTTCACATGCTCAGGTAAGAGCAGAGATTATACACAGGGAAATCACGCACAATAAAAAGAACATAACGCCCAGAACGGTTGAGAACGTTAAACCTTCTCAGAACTTGATGCAAATAGAATTTTTTAAAAACCTAACGATGGGAAATCTTAGAAGACACAAGCGAAAGCTCTGTCTCGAGGGACCAAGCTTAGGCGAGCTGAATGCGTTGTAAGTGCGCGCTGACCCCCCTGCCGGCAGACCTGCCCACGTGCTTGCTGTGCGTGTGCCTGAGCGGCTCGGTGTACTGCGAGGAGATCGACATCGAGGCCGTGCCGCCGCTGCCCAAGGAAACCGCCTACCTGTACGCTCGCTTCAACAGGATCAAGAGGATCGCAGCCTCAGACTTCGCGGACATCAGTAAGTGACACCCCAACTGCCACCTCTGCTTTAGAATACGCGATGGAAAGGCAAAATGGAAATGCGTTCCGGGCCCCGTAAACATCTTAATACTCCCAATCGGACTAAGAGCAGACTGTTAAAAGTAAAATTCAGCTCTGCATCTCAGCCACTGTTAAATGACCAGGCATTATTTTTCCTTCAAATGGTCCAGGGACAGCTCTGCCAGCTATCCCACTCCGCAGCATGACAAATTCTATGAATACCTGAAATCATGTTATCTGTAAGACAACAAGAAGGATGCAGAGTATTTCCGTTTTTATTTTTTCAATTTAAGACTAGGAAAAAATCCAGATGTCAATGTTACCCATATTTTTAATAATATTTGCAGTTCTAGCTCACAATTTAGACACCGCAGCCAACAGTATAACATTTAGCATATACAGCCATACACATCTCACATGCCATGTAATTATAAAGTCAATACTTAGATTTTTATTTCTTTTGTGTAAAGCCACCTTGAGAAGAATTGATTTTAGTGGAAATAGAATAGAAGAAATAGAAGATGGAGCCTTTTCAAAGCTTCTGCTGTTGGAAGAACTTTCTCTTGCTGAAAATCGCCTTGTAAAACTTCCTGTTCTACCTCCCAAACTAACAACATTTAATGCAAACCAAAACAGAATCAAGAGCAGAGGGATCAAAGCAAATGCTTTCAAGGTAAGGAAAACCCCAATAATTTCGGTAACCAAAGTAAACAAAATTAGTAACCAGACTATTCAGTCTGCCACCAAATTATTTTTCTGTATTTTTTTGTAATCTAAGAAACAAACTACAATGAAGCAGCTTTCCAGCTTTTGCTTTGCTTTTAAGGCACTCTGGAATATCAGTCATTTGTGCACTCACTCTTTTATGTCCTCCATGTAGAAGAGAATTTTCTATGAAATATCTCACCTGCTTGCTTTCTCTCTAACACATAAGAAAAAATATTCAAAAATTGATGGCTCAAGTACAGTTCTGAGGACCACAGAAATACTAAGAAACAATACACGTATATAGTACTTTATAGCGGTCTCAACTTTTATAACCAACATGCCAAATTGCCCAAATATAGAAGGTCTGTTCCATGAATTTCTTGATACAATAGAATTCAACACTCACAGCAAAAGAATGGCTTTTGTTACATCAGTTTACAGGTGTGATCAGAAAAAATGACTGATGTCCTGTATCAGGCATGAGTTACTTAACCTCAGGTAATAGCAGCATCAGTAACCTCTCTCTCTGTTGAACAGAAGCTCACAAATTTGGCCTACCTCTACTTAGGACACAACGCACTGGAATCTGTTCCCCTGAACTTGCCGGAGAGTCTGCGCATTCTTCACCTGCAGGTATTGGTTCACTCCCAGGGCACAGGAAATCTTTCTCTGCCTGTCCTGAGGAGTCCTGACCCTCAGGGAAGCACTGCTTTTCATTTTTGACCGTGGAGAAAGCTTCCAGGACTTTGGGATGAATTGAGTTTTGTAAGTGTGTGAAATGGGCAGAAGTGTAGTTTATCACAGGGTGAAAAACGTAGAGTTCTGGGTTTTTAGTATGCAGGTAGATAGAAGACAAGATGGAGGATTTTGGGTGTTAACTTAGCTTCTCCTTCTTCATCTACTCCATTTTCTGCAGTGTGGGTAGCACAGAGTGACTGGGTAAAAAGGGCCCCAATGCAGTTGTTACATGGACCACAAATAATTAGCTATTGGTAGAAAAGTAGAAACAAAATATGTTCTAAGAGTTAATTGGATAAGATAGCTTTAAAAGACCTTGAAACTGTGTGTCTTGTGACTATTTTGGCACCCTTCTCCTTGTGTGCTAAGTCTGGTATGTAGACAGTGCACTGAACTGCAGATAAGAAATAATAAACAGCAGCCTTGAAGATAGAATTCCAGAAGTCCCATTCATCTCATTGAATCCCAGCACAGGACTGCCAGGGGTTCCCCTGAACTCACAAACTGGTAAAGCCCAGGACTTTGAGGGGTTTCCCTATCAGGGGGATCCTGGTATTTGTACAATTGCAATTTTTACAGCTATTCCCTAAGGATTTCTGTAACCTTCACCTAGGAAATGCCTCAGGAGTTACACACTTCAGGTCAAACTTGTTCTATTTGGAAACAGTTCCCACGACAGTTTTCCACTGCACCTCTGAATAAAACAATTTAGCATCCCGATATGTATGGCCACAACCATCCAGAAGCTCAGAAGCTGCTAATTCCCATGGATGGATTTATTATTGGTTTCTGTACACCAGGGATGGGAAATGGCAAAAAAGCAGCTATAATCTTTTATCAGTAATGCACGCACGTATCCATTTGCAGTACAACAACATCACCACCATCACGGATGACACGTTCTGCAAGTCCAACAACACGCGCTACATCCGCGCTCGGATGGACGAGATCAGGATGGAGGGCAACCCCATCGTGCTGGCCAAGCACGTCAACGCCTTCTCCTGCCTCAGGATGCTGCCCGTGGGCACCTACTACTAGCACTGCTCCTGCCACTCCACATGCCACACACAGGGCATGCCAGCAAGGATCCCTTCTTCCTCTGTTTACAAGTTCTTATCCTCTCCCTTACTAATGCTCTTCTCCCTGCATACCCAGGACCTTCTGCTATGCTGCACCCTTCTCCTCTGAAATAACCATCCCAAACCAGTCACTTCAGTAGTTATGGTGTCCCTTCATGCTTTCAGAATGGAAGTGTAAAAATATATATTTATATACATATGCACACATGTCATCTCAGCTTTTATTTCACCATGTACTCTTTAGGTAGAATCACACAAAACTGCTTGTTCTCATTCTTTACCAGCACTCAGAACAATCACCACATTTTACTTTCCGATAAATGCAAGATTTTCTTTGAGCAAGCCAAAGAGGAAATATACTTCTGAATTCCAATCCCACTCTTTCAATCTGGAGTGAAATATTTTCAGTGGACCTTCAAAGGTGTATTGGATGAAGACGTATATGAGAGAAGGTTATGTTTAGAAACAAAACTTCTCAAAGCTTAAATTCATTAAAGTTTCCTTAAAACCTTGATTTGTGGTAAATAACTCCTATTTAGGTTTAGTACACCAAGCAACATAGCCACTGGACCTCTGCAAAGATGTTTTAGATTTCCTTCTACTATTTTGCTTTGAAAATAACATATGTTTTATTTTTACACAATGTATTTTTAAGTGAAATATATATCTTCTGCTGAGCTGTTCTCATATGAGCTGTTTTTGCAACACCAGCTTCCCATTTTAAAACAATGGTGTAAGTACAGCATAATAGACTCAAGTATTTTAGTTATTAACTCATGATGTAGACCAAGCCTTGGTTCTGCACCTTCTCCTGACAGGAAATGTGACAATAGAGTTAAGAGCAAAGCTGAATTCATATGCTTACCTGTAAATTAGTATGATTTCATCTAGATGTCGGAGCAAAGAAAGAGAATTACTTCTACAACATTTCTGATCATTAGAGAAAAATCAAATCAGACTTGGAAATTAAAAGGAAAAGTTGATTCCATCATTAATCTGAAATCAGAGGTAACCTTCAAGCATTTCACTCAACTACTTGAGCCTTGTATGAAAGGCACAAATTGACATGTACAGGCCTTGACACTCAGTTAGTCTAAAACTGGCCATCATTGATAAAGGGCACAATGTTTTTAATTCCACAATTGTACATTTATGGCATCCAGTTTCTCCCCTCCAATACCTACCACAGGTGTAAAGCCTCAAGACAAATGAATGCCAAAGGTGTGCTAGTTACTATTACCACATCAACTTTGTTCTAATTTTGAAGCTAGTATAAATTCCTAATTTGTAGAAATAGCTAAGCATCAAATGCATGATGATGTATCACTACATCTAGAATACTGAATTTACAAAGTATTTTATATTACTTTTATTTATCTTATTTAGCTAAGCCTTGATTTGTTAGTGCTTGTGCTTTGGGGAATTGATGCCCACTTAATTCTGAACACATATTTTTCCCCTGAACCCATTACCCAAGAAAAACAGCAATCCCCAATATTTTCCATTTTAAGTTATTCAGTGTAACAAGAAGGAAATTCCATTGTCTTAATTGGGAACAAAACCAAGTCTGGCAGCAATACTTTGTTTTCATTTTTCCACATAAATCATAAAACTTTGATGTTCCCAGGTTTTTAGCAAAATGTAAAAAACAACTTCAAAGCATGTAAAAATACATTTCAACATCAAGCCAAATTTCTGTTTGGAAAAATCCCATCAATTCTTCCATGTCTTTTGTGATAAATGCCTGAGATGGAAAAACGACAGCTGTAAGAGTAATAATGTTGCATAAGCAGCAGCCTCTGATCTTATTCTCATCACAAATCATTGCTACTAAAACTCTTTCCAGTATTAACAGGATCCGTAAATATTACTAAAAATGTGTATACACAAATATATGCATATTTTTGTAATACATACACGTGTATCCACTACCACACAATTAATTTCACATTAAAATGTTGTATATATTTTTGAAGCGTACTAATTATCATCAGTAATGGTAATTAATGCTCTTAACACTTTGTGAGCCAAAGTAGACAAGTGGTACCTTCTGAATGCCTCAAGCAGGCACCAAGTTCTGATGTGTTTTACTTTTCTTTCCCCGTTCACCACAAGTTAATCAAAACATGAAGTGAGAAAGGCTTCAGTAGAGAGGATTCCCACCCCTATTTGTGTGACCAGTACTAATATCAAGCTGAATATAAACTGTTCTGTTTTTTTCCTGTCACTCATTTCTGTTCTGTATTTCCAATAAAACTTGAATTTTTGTTCTCTTTTGCCAGTATCAGCTTCAACAACCTGCTCTTCCAGCCTGGCTGACACATTTCAGTTGTTCAGCCTCACAGCAGACTCATGTCAGAAGACTTGCACTTGTAAATCTATTTTACAGACATATTTATTGTGACAACAGCAAGACCTGCCATAAGAATACTTGGGGAACACTCCATTTGCTCCTTCAAAACCTATTTTGAATTGACCCTGAATTGCCAATAATCTCAAAACATTCAATATTACTTGAAGTACTCATCCACTTCTACATTATCCCTTTCTTCTCAAGTACCAAAACAGGAAAGAAAAAATTAACTACCTTTGGTGTTTTTCCACTACACTCTGAGGAAAGTATCAGAAACTATTTTATTTCTATATAGAAGCCCTGGCAATTTTCTTTTAAAAATAAAGAGGCTAATAGAAAAGCTATAAACCCAAGACTCCCCTCCCCAACAGTTTTCTCTCCAAAACAGGGGAGTCTAGAGAGAAGGTAGGGGGGAAAAAAAATACAAAGATTACAGACTCATTTTTAATGTTATGTATAACATAGCAAGAATACTAACAGGATAGACTCTTGAGTTGGTTTTATGCATATATTAAGAACATATGTCTAATTGCTTTCCCACAAATTACTAAAACAATTAAATTACAGATACACATTCTCCTTGGCAATCTAGTTATCTGAATGGTCAGATTTTATCTTTGAACCCTTTTATTAATTCTCTTACCTGAGAATGTCTTCTGTTTCAAAATGAAATGATTAGCAATGCTAACAAAAATAAGAAGGCTTAAAATAATCTTCATAAGCACAGTCATATTTGGTAAATGTTCTCCCAAACTGCTTTGCTTTTCAACTTCATCCTTGTCTTTGACCATGGAAATAAAACTGCCTTTAGAATGAACATCTCTAATACTGACAAACCTGTAAAGTCTTCAGTGAATTTTCACACATCTTTTAGCAATTAGTAAATAATTTCATTGTTTATACTCAACATCTGAACAAGTGCTTTTAAAAACTGCTTATATAACAACAGTTTGAAAATTGTCTCCAGACCTATCTTGTTTCTATTTCTTTCTTTTTATTATACTTTAAAACGAGAAATATTTACAACAGTTCACCAAATCTCTGTCCCAGAAACCACAGTCACTGCTGATCTAAGGATCAGAAAGCATCAAGGGAAGCTGGAAAAAACAAACAGTGACAGAGCCCTTAAGCTCTTGGTGCTCTACCTTTTCTATGGAGGGATTAGAGAAAAGCCCTTACACAAAAGCCAGCAGGATTAGGGAATGCCAATTTATTGCTCAGCTGAGGACTGGGTTGTTTTTTTTTTTTTTTTAGTATTATCAGAAAATAGAACTCTTTTTTTCTATTCTGATTGATTGGATAATAGAAATTGATTGATCTGGCACAGAACTCAAAGGCCTAAAAGACTGAAAAAATAGGAAATGATGCAGTTCCCACTTGATACTACAGCTGAAAAGTAAAGATGGTGTCAAGTATAATGACAGTAAATTTTTGAGGCACATAAAAGTCAGCCAAGAAACCACAAACAATTAAGCAGCTAAACATCTTTAACATAAAGCATCATGTAATATGTTCTGTGTCTGTAGTATTTTCACTCCAAGGATTAGTTGTTTATCTTAAAACCAGCACAAACCCAAAACAAACAAGCCAAATACTGATAATTTAATACTAAGCTCAAATACTATGTTCCACTTAGGAGGGAGGAACAGTTTATTGCCCATACAAGTAAAACACTCCAGAACTGAAAGTGCTGTTGCCCAAACACATGCTGACACATCTTCAGGAGAAACAGATCTAATCCTTCAAAACCAACATTTACGTGCCAAAGACTACAAGTGTTATTTTCTTTTAATTTCTTCTTTTTCCTTTTTTATTTAATCAAAATAAAATATAATACCAAAGCAAACTGTCTTACTCCTTCACAGAAAGGCAGAGTCTTATTTTCCTCCACCCAGGAGGAGCACAGCAATTGCTGCTGACTTGCCCCTTGACAGCACAAATTTTTAGCTCATATTCTCTTCACCACCACATACAAAATGAAGATCCCATATTCTGCTAAAGACAGTCAGTTTCACCTCCAATCCCATGTCTTAATAAACTTCTTAAAGCAATAAATATGTACTAATAAATAAAGGCTTGAGAGACAGTACCTTGAAATGCAGGAAGGTGTGTCTACGATGTTCATGCCACTCAGCATAGGTTGAAATGCTTCTGAAAAATGTTAGAAGATCTGCACGTTCTTCAGTGCTATAAAACAAAAATATATTGTTTAACCCAGTCCAGAGGTATCAATCCTATAGCCTAAAACTCACACTTCAGAAAAACTGATTAGTATTGTTTGAATATGAAGTAGTAATCACCCAGAATAAGAATGACAAAGCTGAAAAAAGCTGCAGTGTAATGATTGAAAAAGAGGTTGAAGAACACATTCCTAAAGCAGTGTTTCTAGTGTTAGTCTTATGTGTAAAATGTGGGAACAAAGTAGTCACCTGCAAAATCTTAGTTTGATTTTATTCTTGTTCAGCTCATTTTCTAAATGAATTCTAAGATGTTGCACAGTAAAACCTAAACCTGCAAAATGGTAAGATTTCCCAAATTGCATCACTAACCTTCACATATTCCCAAACTAACTCTACATGACATGTTACCTGCCTCTGCCCACATGACATTCAACCTTTCAAGATTAACCTTGCAGCTTCAGATGGAAAGGAGGCCTGATCACACAGGGCATCTAAACCAAAACTTTTGTTAGACAGATAAATCTTGATATGATCTTGTCTCCACAGCAGAGGGGCTCCAGCCCTCTGAACATCTTCCTCACTCTTCTCTGGACCTGCTCCAACAGGTCCATGTTCCTTCTTATGCTGGGGGCAGAGGGAGAGGGAAAGATAGATACAAACATTTATTTTTCAAATTTCTAGTAAGCATCAGGCTGGAGAAAGGAAAAGAGACAATATAAAGTGACAGACTGTCAGGCAGCCAACCACACATCCAGGGTTGTTGGAGAAAGGAGGAAAAAAAGCTCATAAAGGGTGTGGAGTTTTCTCTAAACAAATGCAGCCAGGATGCAAAGGATGCAAAAACACAAGCCAGAATACCTGAAGTACCATGATTATTTAACCATGAGGGTGAAAGGCTTCATGTCATTGCTGATATGAAGCCATAGACTATTAGCCATATCAAAACACCTGGCAAGCACTGTTTTGGAAGTACAAATATTTATTTTGGTTACTAACAGAGGATTCTACAAGTTTACAAACCTGCCTGAGGAAGATACCTCCCTGATATTTGGGAATATTTCAGGAACTTAGAGTATTTAAATTCTAACATAAATTTGACTTTAAACATTCTTTCTGTTTGAGATTAGCTATTCTTCTTGGATTTTCAAAAGAGCTGAGAGCAGAGACTTGAGGCATTCACAGAATGGCTGCAACAGTGGATTACCAAGTCAGTTCAGCCTTTCCAGGGAGAGCTGTGCCTCCAATCCAGCTCTGTTTAATATACAGGAACAGCAAAGCTTAATATGTTACACAAAGAAACTGGAAAAAAACTACATTAAGGTCATTCAGATATTGAAAATGTGAAAGAAAAGCCAAACAAGTTTTATCCTAGCATGGAAAGAACAGCATCATTAAAGGAAGTTACCACAGTAGTCACAGCTGCCAATAAAGTCAGGCCAAGAAGAAAAAAATGCTGGCAGCAGTGGGACAAGTGAGTCCCTGGAAGGACACAGCCCCACTGATTTCCAATAGCTCATCAGCTCTGCTCTGGGGGTGTTTTTAACCCCAACTCTGAACTGTACATGTCAAAGTCCACACATTCTGCAGGAGCTGTGGACAATGGTAACAACTGCCCTCATCATGCCTGGAGAACACGTTCCACACAAACTGCACAGGGCTTTTTCAGTCTCCACTTGTGGAACAGGGCAAACCAAAGCTTTCTTACAAAACTACACACTTGAAATGCTTTTTGAAGATTCTCTGGACCTTTACAAATATTTTTACAAATATTCATGTTTATGCTGTTTAAAATACTATCACAAACACTGTTTTAGCATTGTTTTTAGTTTTTTTTTTTTTGCTTCAAAATCATTTTTAGGTGATGCAGCAGATGAAAATTTTCAGGGCTACATCATCAACAGAAAATTTTGGGTAAAAGTTCAAAGAACCAGTTTCAAATGTAGAAGTTAGTCAACCAATATATCTGAGGATGTACTTTTCTCACATAACACTGGCTAAATTCAAGATAGAAAACTGAACACGGGG
Source organism: Phainopepla nitens (assembly GCA_013400175.1). Classification (NCBI taxonomy): domain Eukaryota; kingdom Metazoa; phylum Chordata; class Aves; order Passeriformes; family Bombycillidae; genus Phainopepla; species Phainopepla nitens. The sequence continues at coordinate 9,188 of VXBQ01017801.1, read as the reverse complement.
TTTAGAAAGGGAGAATCTCTTGGCAAGAACAGCTGCATGCAAATCCATATTGGCAAAGGAGTAAGACTGCATAAGAGCAGAATGACTCTCACAGCATCAAATCTACCCATAAACAGTAACTCCTAATTAGCCCAAATTAGCCTAATTCCTCCTGCTGAAGTCAACTACACCAAATGCTAAAATACCAAGAAAACATGGTATAAAATAACAAGGTTGTAAGAGAGTGGATGGTAAAAATCAAGTCCTATTTTTATTTTGAAAGAATTTAGCATTACAAAAATCCACTTGGAGCAGAAAACACCTGTCTTCAATGCCCACATCCATGACAGAGAAGTCATACAAAACCAGCTGAAAGGACATTCAGGCAGAGAGTAATTCTGTCAGGTTAAAATCATGGGCTCTTCATCCAAACACCTTTTCACTTTCACAAAATCTCAACAAAACACAGAAGTATATAAGAAATTTAACTGTTGCAAAAGTATCTAAGCCTCCTTTAATGTGTTCTTTATATATTTTAAGGGAGAAAATCTATTTTAACTCACTGCAGAATGCAAGACCTCCTACATTAGCATAGAAAACCAAAACATGACTCAAAGCTAGGAGTAGAATTCCTGCTTCCCTTCATTTGCAGGAGACCTTGCCCATGCAGCATTTAATATAATATTTAATTATTAAATTTATTTTTAATTGTATTTATAATATTTAATAGAATATTTCCTAAACTCTGCACTCTGACTTATAGATTCTAACTAGTTAGTAAAAAGAGCAATTTTCATACTGCTTAAAATCTCTATTNACCCATGAAAAGGTTAACTCCCCCAACAAGTAATGAGGTGTCAAGTCAAAAAAGAAAAAGAAAAAAAGACTTACCAGAGTATTTTTTTAGATATTGTGGTTCTCGACACTAGTAAAGTATAAGTGATAACTGGGGGAAAGGGGACACAAGTGAAATCCAAAAGAAGACAACTAAGTATTGTGATCCCATTTGTATATATCTGTTACTGTCACAAAATATTTAAGAAATTATATAAAAATATACCCACTTTTAAAAAAATGCACAATTCTTATATAGAGATGTAGCAATTCTATATTGCAGCAGTACCTGCAGTCTGCCAAATTTTGCTTCATTTAAAAAGATATTTCTCAAGTATTCTAGCATTCCCCTATTTTCTTCCAAAGCAGGAACTGAATGCCAAGTTTTTAACTCTACTGCTCTTAAAGACCATTTTCTGACACGTATTATGAAAATAAACAAAGCCAAAAAAAAATAGAAAACTGAGGAAGAAAAAAAAAAAATTCCAGCCAGGAGATAGAACAGAACTAGATAATGGATTTGGCAAGACTGGGCCAAGGAAGCAAAAGAAGAGAACAAACTGGCAGGGAGGCTGAAAATGAACAAAACAGCAGGAGACCAGATTCAGCTGGTCAGGAATGGAGGGAAAAGGAGGGAAGAGGTAGGAATTTTAGGAGCAGACTAAAGAGCAAAGAGCTAGTTGGGAAAAGTCTGAAACTGGACATAAGGGAATTACAAGTTGGAAGAAGCAATGAGGAGTAGCCCAGCAAGGGGATTGAGAAAACAGGCCCTGAAGGGAGATCACAGGCAGTGGAACAGGGGGGTGCCCTCAAACAGGCACTGCCAGCATCAGCCCCACCCCAGCCACAGCCTCACTGGCAGCACACTGTGGCCAGAACAAGGCACACAGGGAAAATGGAATTTGAAGGTGCTGTGGGGGAACAAGGTTGGGTTGTTCCCCACCCCCAAAAGTATTTTTCAGCCCCACTGACCCCACTGACCCCGTGGCTGCAAGGATATCACAGACACAAGGCCAACAGGTGGCACGAGCAAAGGGAGGCTCAGGAGAAAGCATCTCTTCCTTTGCTGACATCTTCTATCATTCATGAAAGTTGTGTTTATTTATGGATACTGGCACAAGGTGAAAAAGGAGAAGAGACAGGGAAAGGACAGCAGTGCTCCAGCCAGGATGGAATAAAGTCTGCCACTAGTTCAACACATTCCTTTCCAGTGTGACTATTAAGTTCCAATGCACTTCTGCTGTCATAAAATACCCATGAATAAAACAGGGCAATTTCCTCTTCTAAATCCCACTTCTTGAGAGCAGTCAACTGTTCTTCCCAGTTACACCACAAGCTTTAGTACATTTATATGGAAATCTCAAAGCTTTTAAACAAAAAAAAAAAAAAATCAGTTTCCAGTAGAGACTACTGAAGCCTGAGCTAACTCCATAGACCTCTCTCTTCACCCATCTGCTGGCCCTTCCTCTCCCTTCCCAAGGCCAAAAAATAATAGAAAACAAAAGAAACAATATCAAAAGGAATTAAATCAACTACTCAGTGATAATGGATTTGCTCTCAGAACAGCTTGCTAGCAGAATTCAGTGGAATGCTACAGACAGATAATTTGATCATTTACTCATCGTGTTACCACAAGAAGTTGGCATACTCCAGAAAATAATAAAAACCAGCATTCATTCCTACATTTAAGTTTTAGTATGTTAATTTTCCTAAGCCATTGCACAAATACACTATTCCATGCTTTTAAATTATATTTTTTAAGATATCAGTGAAATAAATTCTGATGTCAATAAGAGAAATGGAATTGAGAGCTGAGAATCAGAAACAGGCAGATACTGGAGAGGGGTTCTGGATGTGCACTTTAGGCATTACCCACTGCACATCTGCAGCTCACACACACACATCTCAGGAACAATTATATTTATTAAAATGCAATAGCTGAGATTACCATGTTACCTTTCTCTTCAAAGAGCTAAAACACACTTTAATTCAAACCTGGCTCTTATCCAGATCTTAAAAATCACATGCCTTTCATCTTCTCTCCAGGATACAGATAAGGATGGGAAGTGTTTAGGTTGGGCTAAGGACATGTTACAAAGACACTGGCTGCCAGCAATTTACATGAAAACTCAGTACTGCATTTAGTATCCCATAACCCACACAATAACTTGCCTTGAGCAAAAAATTCCTTCTTACCTTGACACAAACTTGCTCACATTTGAGTCTTCTCTGGATTCCATCACAATGCTGAGATCACTAACAACAGTAGTCTCTTTCTCATCGTTCTAGATTGGAGAAGTAACAACAAAGTATTTTAGAAATTTCTCTGGTCTATTTGCATATAAAAAATAGAAAAAAGTAGATATAAATGCTGCTAAGTACTGTAATCCTTAAAATAGCATTTTTTAAGCTAGAGTTTGTGTGTGTGAACAGTTTGCTTCATTTCAAGAGTAGCACTATTATCCACATAAGGCTTTTGGAACAACACCTGAGTTTGTCAGCATAGAGAATATCTATGTATAGAAGAAGTTTCATTACTTCCTTTCACATCAATCCCACTTCTTTAAGATTCTTCTCATTTTCCAATACAACCTTTAGCTGCCACACATACCAGAAAATTCACATATAAGATTTAATCTGTTAGTTTTGGGTTGTTTTTTTAATTTTAAACCCCATAGTTTTGTCTCAAAATACTGTCCTTTTTGACAATCACTGTTACTCAGAAATATATGCAGGATAATAAAATTATTCTAATTAACTAGTGAGCTGTTAAAGAACAAGGAAATGTGGTCAGAGTAGAAATGAAGCCACAAAAGAAGTTAATTCTCTTTTCTATGCATTCTTGAACACACCAAAGTAATGGATTAGATAACAGTGAATGAAAAAGCTTAAAATCGTGGGAAATGCCTCACTTTAAACTTCTTATGCCAAGTCACTAGCAGCAAATGGGAATGGCAGGAGAGGACTGCACACACATCCCAGCAGTCCCTGTTCTGCTTGGACAGAAGCCCTGCTGACACTGGCACCCCTCAAGGTGGGAAGGGCAAAGCAAGGCACTACAGAGATTAGTGGATGCACTAAATAACATCAGGAAAAATCATTGTAGGTGCAGAGCACAGGAAGGTTCCACAGGGGGATGGAGCTGTGGAGAAGCTGCCAGCAGGCACAAGCTAACCCCACCTTCTGAAGGACTGCTTTGCCAGTGGGGGGTACTAACACGCCAAAATGCCACTGTGGGGCCAAATAAAAAGATTTAAAAAGAAAGCTCCAGGCAAGAAAGAAACTTTTTTCAAATGATTGCTTTCCCAAAAGGCTTAGACTTGTTTTGGCTGATTTGCAAGCTCATGTCCTCTCCTAATACTATGGAGCTGAGTTAACTCTACTGTGACTTCACTACTAGAATAAATAGCTACAGCTAACAGTGTGAAAAAACTACTCCTGACCTTGTGCTGCATACCAACAGACCTGTTAGCTGCTAGGCACTTCCCTAAAACAGCTGCACCTTTTACTCCTCAAGACAGGTGGAACTGGTTATAACTGCACGACCTTGTCCACGCTAATGCCAGCACAGGTTATTTTGAATACGATGTATTTCTAGCAAATAAAAACAATAATGCAAAAATGAGCTCAAAATTATACTTTTACAGCTGGAGTGGGGGTTTTTGAGTATATATACACACCTGGTATTCCCTAGCTCATCAGCATTCAAAGTAGCCCAAATTTTAGGCATTAGGCAGCCAAGTGCTGCCACTCAGTGGTGCAATGGCTCTAAGCACCAATACCATGGGCAGTAAATTTAAACTCCAGTGACCCCTCTGAGCCCCACTGACACCAAAAGATGTCATCATGCTGCAGGAGATGCAGCTGAGAAACATTCCAAGTGCAGTTTTATACAAGCAAATGTAAGGAGGCATCATGAAGACCATAAGTTTCAAGTCACAAATGGACTTCAGAGGTTGCTCATTCAGCTGAACTCTTGCAGTTTCAAAGGATAAAATCCACATGTGGCTACCAAAATATTCAATTCCCAAATTCATGGCTTCCCTAAAGAATAGGAAGGACATCTTTACTGTTCACTCTCAGGCCCATCTCAGTAAATTAAAAACATCAAACAACTTTAAAGCTGAGCTGAAAAATCAAGTTTTCCTGATGTTAGAAATACCATTACAAAGTACAACAGTGTTAGAAAAATATTATTGCAAATTGGGGTAGAAGCTGTTTTCCTCTGCTTAGCATCTTGAATTCTGTGCTATGAAAAGCCCTATGAAAGAGGCCCCTCCCAGAAAATCTGCAGTCAGTGGTGTAACTCGTGGCAGTGCTGCAATGACTGCTCACATTAACCAAGCACACACAAATATAACCAAGGAAAAAAAAACCAAAACAACCCAAACCAACAAAGCAAGCTGCTGAGAGTCGTAGTGTTTTAGCTTTCCCTTAGTGTCTTCAGAGGTAGCATTTGACACCTTCCAATTTCCAGAATAAGAGTTGTGGCTGTGGAAGGTGCTGTGTGGGATGAAAGCTCTGCTCTTTCCTGGGTCAGGATGAGGCCCCAGCCTGGCAGAGCTGAAGGCCAGCCCTGCTCCAGGCCTTTACCTCTGCAAGTGCATCCTGCAGGGAGCCCATCTGGGGAAGGAACGGGCACAGAGACCTGCCAGTACTGGGTTAACAGCTGGACTTGATCTTGAAGGTCTTTTCCAACCTAAATAATTCTATGGCAACCATTTTGTGGCTAAATGTGACCTTCAGAACTATCTTGTTTACATGCACACAGAATTCCAAAGTTGGGTCCAGATGTTAAAGAGCCAAAAGAACCCACTGAAGCTTAGATTAAACAGCTGAAGGTTTCACCTGGAAAAGGAAGCACTTCCATTTGTCCATTTGAAGTTCTGTTTGGTAGTTGATTGATCCTTACCTGCATTTCAAGAAGCTGGAATTCCACTTGAAAAGGCAGGGAGTGACACCTCCCTGATAATTTGTGCTTCTGCACCGTCCTGTTTCTAGCTGTTATAAAATCAAGTTAACAAAATAATCAGTAACACTATTCAATGACTGCTGCATTTCTTCCCTTAGTCACACTTAAAGTACCAACTGTTACCATTCCTCATGTAAAGAGAAGTTTAATAGGTTAAAAAACTCCACTCCACTTTCCCCCCATGCAAAGCACAGTAGTAGTCCATCACTTTCCCGTTAAGGAAAGGACAATATTTACTCAGAAACTATTTTGTCAATGAAGCAAATCTTACTGTGTTCCAAAGTAATTGTCTTTCTGCTAACAGTGAGTTAGAACAGAGGTTTGCAGATGAACTGCAACCAGGATGCTCAGTAAAGGGCACAAAACTACTTACTTTTTTCCACTGTTTTCTTGGAATGACTTGTGAAATGAATCCCAGTAAATTCCATTAAAAATGAGAGATCTCTTTCTAGACTTTCAAGCTGAGCTTTCAGGTCTGATAGAGATTCTTGTCCATTGGTTTCTCCCTGAGTTTCTCCATGGATTGAGTTTCTAGAATGGGAAAAAAAAAATAAAATCAAAAGGGCAAAACACCCAGACATAACATATCAGTACAACAAATTATTATTAATTATTATTAAATAAAAGGCATTGGTAATGGGATCCGATGGTTTTCAGACCCAAATCACTTTCCAAGGAGACAAGTTTCACTTGGATCACATTGCTGGAAACAGTAAACTATTCTATTTTACATAAACTCTTTCCACTCACTGCCAGGTAGACACAGCTTTTATTCCAAGTCTGGAGGTGCAAGTATCTATTTTGAGAAATGTGCAAAAACATGCAAGAAAAGGGAGCTAAGATGCCTTTTCTCCTCCAAGTGACATATTTTATGCATGTTTACATTTACTAACATAAGGAAGCTCCTAACATGGAGGCAAAAGCTTATCCCAAACAACTTTGACAAAGAAATTCTATTAATCTAACAAATGAAAAAAAAGGCATACATTGACTTCAGTATCTCCTCCTCGGAAAAGAAGGTGGTTTCTTCTTGCATATCTTCATATTCTTCTGTCAACTGCCTAATTTCTTCTTCCAGGGCCTGGATTTCATCTTCATAAGGTTGAAAAATGCTCTCGTCCATTTCTCCAAATCCCTGTACTGCATAAAACAAAACAAGGATTTTTCTCAGGAGCAAACAAGGAATCCATTTTTTAAAAACACAAATATAACATGAGGCAATTGTTTTAAGACAGAGCACTGCACAGCCTCCAGAGACAGAAGTTAAAACAGGGATCTAAGGGAGTCAAAGGCTTTAAGAATCTCTTTAATTAGTCATTATTTGACCCAGGAGTGCATTCAGCTGTTTCACATTTGCTGTAAGAGAACAACAAGCTGCTCCACAGGTAAAAACCAACTGCAATCAGACACAAAATGGAGCCCAGCTTTGACCAATTAACCTAATGAGTAACCTGGGCAGACGAGGCACAGCTGCTCCTAACACTGCTCCAAACACAGTCTGCCTTCAGAGTAAACAGCAGTAAAGGAGCAAATTGCAAAGATGTTTCACCAATAATTTCAAAAAATAAACCTCAGTTTTCAGGAAAAATAATTATCTTACATTCAGCCTAGATACAACACATTTAGAAGTCTGTGGAAGATATTATGCAGCTCAAAACTAATGTGCTAGTATTTTTGACCAGGAAAAAAAACCAACATTCAGTTTTGTGTGTTTTAAACCACCCCTACTCTATGTGCAAGTTCCACATTAACACCGTTCAGTAAAAGGGGATGAGGGGGAAATAGGATTTTATTCATTTAACAGGAAACAGTGCCTTTATAACACACATAAGAAAACAATATCAAAATCATGCTTTGCATTAAAAGCTTGCTTAGTGAATAAAGGAAGCATATGCAATTAAATCATCATCCAGTCATCACCAATTTTTTTTGACCTGGACACGGTGAAGAAAGTCATGGTCATGATAAAGAGTATGGTGTGAAAAAGAAAAACATTACAGCCAGAACGTTACTCCAGGTCAGCTGATCCCTCTTTTAACAGACATAAACTACTTACAGCTACTTAAATTCAAGGATTTCACCAGACTGCAGAAGACTCAAACACTAATTACGACTTCAAAGATTTTTTTTTTTTTTATCTAGGAAAAAAACCCTACTCTTTAATCAAGTAAAAGAAAACTTACACAAACGCTTCTCCTCTTATACATCATGCGTGTGTATATTTATAAACATTTGTGCATTAACAGCGCATCTTTCACATTTCTACGTACCTGCCGGGTTACACTTCCGAGTATTTGACTTTATGCTGCCACAAGAGGAGCTGGGAAGCGCTTTGGGGCGTTTGTGAGACCCGAACAGGTGCGTTCCGCGCCCGCTGCTTCCCTGCAGACTTTCAGACCTCGCAGGGCGATGCTGAAACCGCGACTCGTCCGAGGAGCCGAGGCTCGCAGGCAACAGAGGAGCCCCAGGGCCGGAACAGCTGTGTCCGGGCAGCGCAAGCCGGAGCCCCGGGAGCGGACACAGCCGCGGACACCCGGCGCTGAGCGGGGAGCGGAGGGGGCCGGGGCCGAGGGCAGGGCAGCGAGGGCTCGGGGTGGCGCTGAGGGGAAAGCGGCGGGCGCTCGGGGCGCTGAGGGCAGGGCAGGGCAGGGCAGGGCAGGGCAGGGCGCTCGGGGCCCGCGCTGAGGGCAGGGCAGGGCAGGGCAAGGCAAGGCAAGGCAAGGCAAGGCAAGGCAGGGCAAGGCAGGGCAGGGCGCTCGGGGCGCTGAGGGCAGAGC
>VXBQ01017794.1:6897-53767 GCA_013400175.1 Phainopepla nitens | reverse complement strand
TTTAATTATATATCACTTCCCTGGAATAGTTCATAGTGAGGGGCAGTGGTGGTGGATGGTGTGAAGTGTGGATACACGGAGGTGGTATTGTCCCTGAAACAGGAATAACAATAATTATTTTGCTTTTCTTTCTGTCTATACTCCTCTCTCCAGTACAGTCCCATTTTAGATGTACACATCTTATTTAACCCTGATATGGAATTCCACAGATTTTGCTCTGTGGTGAGTCTCATAACAGCACCAGTATCACAAATTCATAATGATACCAGAACTGTGGGAGCTGCCTTTCCTCTGTGGAGATGAAACCCGAACTCTGGCACTGGACTGACACATAATTAGGGATCTCTCACACCCTGGGCTGTAGAAGGCCTGGCTTAGCTGTCAGCTTTTCCTGTCCTTGTGAAGGTTTGCATCAAATTGGTAGCAGAGACCTTAAAAATGTGGTATTTGCTTTGGCAGAGCATTTCCACATGGCTCAAATCAGCAGTGCCACTGGGTCTGAGTGTGACAGGGGACAGGTCACCTCTGCTACTCCTGCAGCTTGTTTTTTTTTTTTTAATGGGAAGTAATAGAGCTAATCCTGCTATAAAATTGCTGAGTATATCTGATTATTAATTATGTTTTTAAAACAGGCATAAAAAGAGAAATGTAATTGCCTCTCTGCACATGTGCTGTAATTACCACAGGATATAAAGAATGTTAAAAATTGGAATGTGGCATTATATTCCAGCACACAGCATAGCTACAAATGCAAAGCTTCCCAGTCTTCTATTCCTTAATAATCTTGAATAAATGTCAAAAATTCATACCACACTGCAGTTCTTAAAGGAAATACCGGGCAAATGCTCAGAGGAGGTGTGGGTCAGGATGGCCTCCCACCCAAACCCCTCTTTTTTGTGTCTGATGTGAAAAAATATTCATTGTCAAAAATGGCCTTTGTGGTCCTACATAAAGTCAAAACTGACTGGGATGAGAAATTGTGGATATTATTGCTTCCAGAGGGCAGGGATACATGGGATATTGGGAAGGAATTGTTCCCTGTGAGAGTGGGGAGGCCCTGGCACAGGGTGCCCAGAGAAGCTGTGGCTGCCCCTGGATCCCTGGAAGTGTCCAAGGCCAGGCTGGATGGGGCTTGGAGCAACCTGGGATAGTGGAAGGTGTCCCTGCCCAGGGCAGGGGGGTGGCACTGGATGGGCTTTCGGGTCCCTTCCAACCGAAACCTTTGTGAGTTTCCATGAACATATATAACCATGCTTTGAAAAAAACACACACTATCCCAGCCTCTGCAGACCCTTTAGCTCTACTGTAAATATTTACGTGAGCATCGCCTGCTTTTTTGTTGCCCTAAAGTGACAACATGACAAAAACTGACCTCTGAGAAATCCCAAGAGGCAGAATAGCTCAGCTATCACCCCAGAGGCCCATTCAGACCTGGGATATACTGGGTGCCCGCGAGGGCTCTTGGTTCATCCCAGAGCAGACAAATGGCCCAGCAGATTCCAGCAGAAGAGTGGCTCAAGGAAAACAATAGTCTGTCCAGAAACAGGGAGGAAAAAAAACTCTATTTTTGCTTTGAAATATTCTATTAGAGTGCTGGAATTCTTAAAAATTATGTTTACACATTCTTTACCACGAGGAACATCTGGAATGGGCAGTGTGGGCTCTTTGGCATGAGGGCTCCTGCCATTTCAGCCTCCCATATGGACCTGAAATCGGTGGGGGTCGGGCTGTGCTCCCAGGGAACAGGGACAGGATGAGAGGGAACAGCCTCAAGCTGTGCCAGGAGAGGGTCAGGTTGGACATCAGGAGGAATTTCTGCATGGAAAGGGTGGTCAGGCCTTGACAGGGGCTGCCCAGGGAGGTGTTGGAGTCCTCATCCCTGGAGGTGTCTCAGGAAGGGCTGGACGTGGCACTCAGAGCTCTGGGCAGGGGACAAGGTGGGCATCAGGTACAGGGTGAGCTTTTTGGTCTGGGAGGACTTTCCCAATCAGTCCCTAACTGATTCTGAGATCCTGTAAGTTTGGGAAGGACAGTTGAGTTTAATGAATTCAATTATTAAAAAAATTAGAGTCTGCAAAATTTCTCCTTATGCTGGGGATGCCAACCCAGGAATTACCACGATGGGGGATTAGCTCTTATTTATTTATTCCTTCAGAAATTGCCTGACAAAATGCTTCTGCCATATCCTTTGGTGTTTGGGACAGCCAACGTGCAGCCTCAAACTGTGCTGATAAACAACCAAATAAAGCTAAAGGAAAGAGTTCTCCTTAAAACAATAAAGCATTACTCTTAAGCTTTTTTTTCTACCACTTCTTTTCATTCCATTGTGCTTTCAATACTAAGCCCAAGACAGAAATACATTACCTGAAAGCACTTAATATCAAAGAAAACAGAAATTTACTCTGCCATTTGATTTTTGATCACAGGCTACAAACACTGCTGCTGCTTTAGGTCATAAATCTATGATAGCTCAGCCACTCTTTCCAGTGTTTGAAACTGCAATGCTTTTCCATGTAGGCTTTTCACATCTTGTCTAAAACCGCAGCAAAGCAAAGAATTTGCTCTTTAATAGACAAGGTCTATTTGTAAGCTCGTATGTATGTATACATATTTTAATTTCAATTTACATATTTTATTCTTTTATTTATTTATCTATGTGTGTATATGGTTGTGATTCCTGGTGGTAAGGAAGGGATGGCTACTCCAAGGGCACTCTGCCATGACCAGATGGCAGTCCCACATTGTTTTCCTGACCTCTGAGCACCCCAAATTTTGTTTTCATCATACTGTTCCAAAAGCAAAGGTGTCTCTGCTCACTGCTGGTCCAGCTCCTGCACTGGAGCTTCCTTATTCATCCAATGACAGTTGATATGCTGGGTACAGATAAGAAAAACCCTCCAATTCTGTTACTGTAATAATAAATCTCAGTGCCAAACCCCAATCTTCACTCCTGCATGGTATTTTATGATATTGCCTTTCTGTCTCCTTGATGAATAAGCCAGCACAGTCTCAAAGGAATGGTACTTTTGAGAGGTTTTTTCTCACAGAGCCCTAGATTTTCAAAATATGCTGAAATAACACAGGCATTCATCTTCTGGAAAGTTTCTTCTCTTTAACTAATGCTGGCAATTAACTGAAACCTTCATGTAAGAGGCAACAGGTCACTAAATATTAATAGAGGTTTATATTTCTGAGGGAAGATGAATAAAAAATCACTCTGGAAAACCTTTTGTGAACTTAATTTTTTTTTGGGGGGGAAGGGTTTTTTGTGTTGTTCTTTTCTTTGTTCTTTGATTTGTTTGTTTTTTATGCCCGGGCAAAGTAAAAAGAAATTTCTGACATGTAGGTCATCAGGTGTTGAAATGTAGTTTTTAGAGTTCTCACTAAGCCTCTTTAAGAGTTTCAGTGTTATCAGCAGGTTTCCTCTATGGTTTATGAGACAGATCTTAACAGGGACCCTTGGTGCCAATTTATGAGGGATTTTCACAAGGCTGACACAAAGCAACTGCAAAAATCAGAGTTTCACAATAGGCATTTAGTATTTGCTTTTACTACCTCTTAGCATGTTTTCTTCCATCAGTAAATAGAACTGTATCAAAGCCTGTGTTTATGTCTTTAATCTGAATTCTTTGCCATAGAAAGCCAAACATTGGACAGCTAAATGAAAGGAAATTAACATGTGCTGTGGCTATTCTTATCTACAATTTGTTTTTCTTCTCCAGACAATTGCAGTGAACACATCGAACAAACTTATATATATAATTTTGTCTACAAAGCTGTGCATATCCTTAAAATAATTTGTGTTTAGCAGCTAAGTTGATGGTTGAAGTTAAGAAGTGAATTTAAATGCAACTCAGTGGTTTTGAGTCATATGTGAGGAGACCCAAACAGTGAAAAACCTGCTGAAGAGATGAGAAAATTTTCCAGAACTCCAGTTCCCATTTTGTGAGAATAGTTTTGGTCGTTCCACCCAACATTACTGTGTTTTATATTTGTGGCTCCTCATTTTATACATTGATGTGAAGGTCCTCTAATTCTTCAGGACAAAGAGGACCCTGCTGTCCTGACCTCATTCTGCTGTGGTTTCTCTGAGAAAAAAGACAATATTGTTCAATTTCCAACTGCCAGCCTGCTTTCCTTCTGCACTTTTTATTTAATTAGAGATATTACAGGATTTGTGGGGTTTGATTACAGGATGTGTCTCTGTATTAGCATAACATTACACCATTCTGAGCAAAACAAAAGACTGTAAATTTAACATCAATTGTATCCAGGATATGATAAAAATCAGGCCAGTGTGACACAAAATCAACTAAACCTATTGCACAATGAAGAAATACACGGAGGTTAAAAGCAGAGCTTATCTGTTTTTAACAAGCTCTGTTGTGGAGTCTGAACCTTTTGTGTGAAGTTCCAATCATGGAATCACAGAATCATGGTGGGAAAAGACCTCCAAAATCACTGAGTTTGGCTTGGACTGAACAGCACAAGGTGGAGGAAACCTCTGTTAGGCAGAGCTTTATACTTAAAATCCTTCCAAAACTTCACTGGTTGATCAGTGACTGTTTTCCATCCAGAACTGCTGCTGCTGCTAAAAGAGCAAGCAAGGGTTTGGAAATGCAAAAGATTCTTTTCCATCATTTTGAAAGCGCCTTCACTGTGAAATCACAGTTTGTGGATGTGGCACGAATGCGCCTCTCACACGCTGAATCTTCTTTTCCTCCTGCACTTCAATCCAAATTCCCTCACATGCTGAGCTTGCCATATCACATAACAGAGAGGCGAGTGTCACCTCATTGATTATACAATTTGAATTAATTCATTCATCTCATTAGTGAACGTACTTTTATCTTTGAATTTCTTTCATCAGTTCTGGAAGTTATTTTTGCTGATTTCCCTGTTGTGCTGCTGCTCATGGTAACAGAATCAAATGCCTTATTATGAGATGTTTTAATACTACCTAACTACTTGCTCTGGGATTAATGGTTAAGATTAAATCTCCTTATGTTTGTAGTTTCTTACTGGGTATCTTTTTCTTGATTAAAGTGTCAGTTATTATAAAAAAAAGAGATTAGATATTCGGAAGCATCAATATTTCAGTAATCAGCCAGTATAACTTCCTTTTGGTCATCTAGGTATTTTGAAAATCTTTCCTGAACTCCTTAATCAAATGAAATGAATCCTACAAGGAAAAAAAAATGAAAAAAAAGAGATCTGATCCTTTTCATTCAGTGATATAATTTACATTGTGAAGAGGGTGTAAATCCTGTCCTTTTCAGATCCCTTTTGCTGGACGACACAGAAACACAGAATCAAAGACTGTCCCAAGTTGCAAGAGACCCACAAGGATCATGAAAGTCCAGCTCCTGACAGAAGTTCTGCTATAAATGTTGTTATCACATGAATAGAAGTTAATTGAATTATTTCTCCTAACTAGTGAGTTTTTCAGCGTTTAATCCCTATAATCAATGAAAACTTACTCAGGAATCACTTGTTACAGGACTTCAGGCAGATACTAAAGATTCCAAGCTAATTTAAAACAGTTACAACTATTAAATCTTCTTCTAAGGACAAAATGTAATTCAGCGTAGGCAGCACTAGCGGCTTCCACCCAGGGTTGGTGGAATCATGAAAAGACTTTGAAAATAAGAACTTGAGGTCTATAAACTAAACCAGGCACAAGCCATGAGAAACACAGTCATAACAGAATCACTGAAACAAAGAATTCCAGAGTGGTTTGGGTTGGAAGGGGTTGGGTTTGTGTTGGAAGCTCATCTGATTCCTCTGCCTTGGGCAGGCACATCTCCCACTACCCCAGGTTGCTCAAACAGCAAGCCTTGGCACAGTCTTTTTCCACCCCATGGAATCCTTGTTACAGATAAAATTTGGAGTACAAATTTATGCCAAAATTTAGCAGGCAAAAGCAGGTGCTGTGAGTTTTTTGGTTTTTGGTTTTTTTTTTTTTTAACAGAGTAGAGATACAGCATGGAGAACATGAAAGTTTAATACTGCTGCCCCAAAAGCATGCAGGATGAGTTTTACCCCCAGGGTTAGCTTGTGGATGGGTGTTGGAAAGGCAGCACTGAGCAGCCCAGGCAGCACAGGATGTGTAGTTGTGCTGCAGGGAAGCTCCCAGCAAGCTGGTCAGGGTTTGCTGAAGGACAGCACTGGGGAATATTACCCAGCTCTGACAAAATCATCTTAGAATTCAAGCAGTTGCAGCCAATAGAGCTGTTCATGAGAGTTACAGCAGCAAAACTCTCAAAACACAGCTCAAAAGAAGTAATGGATTAAGTTAATGAAGATTTTTCTTCCTTTTGGCCATTTTTGCAGCTGAGTTATTTATAGATGTGCTGATTAAACTATTCAGTGTCTGATATATGTAAATGGTATCAAAAAAAGCTCTATGTTTACCCTTGCATATAAGCAGAAAGAGATTCTGTCAGTCTTGGAAGGAACAGGTGAAAGACAATGGAGAGTGAATGGTAGGGAATTAGATGTTTTGAGTGGAATTGAACATTGTACATGCTCTCAGGTGTTGCCAGAACAAAGGTATTTAGCACAGGTGCTTGTGCAATCATGATGCATTATGCAAACTAACAGTGAACAACGGGCATCCAACAGTTCTGCTTTTATGTTTGAATATTTTATTTTCAATATAAAGGGTTATGGGATGATGTGCCATAAGATACCCATGTAAGAAGCCTTGTTGATGGATTTTCAAGCACTTCTTCATTTCTTCAGTTGCTGTATTACTGGGTTTTGTAAGAGACAATTTAGTATATAGAAACACTACATGGATTTTTACACACTGAGTTCAAGCCAAAAATGTTCTCCAGGCTATTGCAGTATTGGCTTTTTCCCTAAATGTGACTTGCAAACATGCAGCTGAAAACAATACAGATGCAAATGAGTGAAAAATCTTGTAATTCTAGTTCCATAATACTCTTATTTACTCAATTCAGCTGCTTGAGGTTCATTAGAAACACAAAAGAAGTGCCATTTTTTTCAAATATACGTTATTCCTAAAAGTCTTTCAGGCCTTTGAGAACACCAGTTTTGATTTACTTTATGAAACCATCGCAGAAAATGTTACCTTGGTAAAAAGCTGTGAACTGCATTGTCTGGGCTGCTTTAAAACTATTTCAAATTATAATAAACAATATAGGGAATGTAATCCAGTGAAATGTCTGGCACAGCTGAGGGGGATGGGAATGGCTGAGCCTGGTGTCAGGGTTCTGCCCAAAGCAAAGGACTCAAGGTTCTGAAGGCTTTTCGTCACCACAGCACAGCTCTGCTCTACCATTTTTAAGGGGCACAGTTGAGTTTTGACAGGCTTTGTTTCGCTGGTACCAACTGCATAAACCCCAGTGGTCTCAAAAGGCTCCATTTGTTTTGCAAGAACTGGACCAGTTTGTTTTCATAGAGAATATTTATTGTGTGGAAAATATCCCTCAGCTATCCAGTGGTTGTGTTCTTGCTTTATCCAGATGCTGGTGAAATGTTGCTGGAAAGGCAAGTGAAGTCTCTAACTCTGCTGTAAGACTCTTTTCTACTCAAGAAACTCAGACTTACTGCTCAATGACACTGCAAAACTGCATTTAAATTATCTGCCTGGATTATCTCAGAACCTGAGAATGATTTGGGTTGGAATGGACCTTGAAGATGACCTTTTTCCAAGCCCCTCTCCACCAGACCAGGTTGCTAAGTCCTCTTAATAAATACTAGCATGAATATTTTCAACTATTTTCCATAAACCTCCTTAAAACTTAATATTTCCATTCTCAAGTGCATTTAAAAAGTCAAGGAAAAGTGTCAGATATATTATAATTGAAATTACTTTTCTTCAAATAAATGTTCCTGAGCATATTTTGTAGCGTTGGCCCTATTGAGTAGTCAACCTGTGTTGGTTTAGTTTCCCTTGTAGCTCTGAATTTAAAAGGCAATTGTCTCAAAGAAATTGCTTCAATGAGTACAGGAAACATAACTCACAAGAAGAAAATTCAGTAGTGCAAATATAGACAATTTATTTACAAAAACTGTAAATAAATTAAAGGCTGATATAGGTTTTAGAAACATACACATGGAAAAGATCAGCATACAAAGTAAATTTAGAGGTACAGCCTGTTACGACAGATTTCACAGAGATAAATATCTGAAGTAAAATTAATTACCAGTTATGGGGGAGGAAAGACAAATAAGTCATGTGTTAGCCTCTAGAATCAAGCTCTAGACAAGGACAGTATTTGAGCACTCATAATTCCCTCTTGCTACAGCAACAGGGATGTAACAGGGGGTGAAATTGGCTTCATTTTAGATAAGGAATAACAATTTGCAGCTCTTCTGTGTTCATTGGTGAATTTACAGAACGGGCATTCTCTGGCAGAGGAGAGAGAACTGCTTTATCTCCTGCAAGAAAAGGAACTTGGATTTATTATGTTCAACAGTCAGGTGGATTTATAGGAATATAAATTATTTAGAAGTGTTACACTTACCTACTCTCCCAGTTGTTACTGTTTTTTAAATATTCACCAAATTATAAAGCACTATTAGCTGCAACTTTGCTTAGGAGGGCAGGATAAGATTTAATGTTAATGGTGGTGTTATATCAATTAATACATACAAAACTGAAAGTCCAGAGCCTTAGGATATTCTTTATGAGTGCCTGTGATTCTTCCCCTGATTTCTATCTGAAATTCATTCTTTCTCACATTCTCTTGCCCATTTCTTCCTCTGTCAATCTGACTTAGTGTTTACTCTGATGATTTGTCCAGAGGGGAGAAACCACGTCCTGGTCATTATCTTTCCTTTCCTTTGATTTTCTTTGTATTAACATTCCTTTCTCCTCATTTGAGCAGGAAGAGGGCCTGTTTATTAAACAGTCCAATAAACTACTTTATGATAATTTTACAACTATTGGATGGAAGGCACTATTATAAGTTGTCCAGTTGTCATGACCACTGTGGTGCAGCAATCAGAAATAAGAATCACTGAGCTCTGCCCCAAACATCTGAAAGCAAATAGTCCTGGAATAAATGTTATGATCAATAAACAGGATGTTTTATCCATAATGAAATAATGTCAAGAGCTATTATTTTTAACACCTTATCTACTTTGGTTATAAATTGAGGGTGACTTTCATCCTTTGTGTTAAGGGCATCCTTTTGCTTCTGATCAATATGAAGTTATCCAAATATTGGCAAAAGTAAGGAATAGTGGACTTGAAACATCAGAAATTCTTTCCTCTGAACAGGATTTTATCTGAGTCCAAGCTTGCATTTAATCATTCAGGCTGTGGGCTTGGATACCTGAAGTGAGTGCACAGCAATTTCCTGGAATATCTGGGCCACCAGCTGCACATTGGAGAGGAAAAGAGCGAGGGGGAAAAGACCCTTTCTTCTTTTAGAAAGAGTTTTTATGTCAATATTTTCAAGTGCACACAGGATAGGGCTGTGGGATGAGATGGTTAAGTCCTAGGGAATGCTATTGCCTCTATCTTTCTTATTATTGAAAAACTAAATAAATTATCAGGGAAAGGAATGGAGAGAAAGGAGGTTTTCAAATACAGCAGGAAATGACATGACAGTTGGATTCTCTTCATGACTGTACCTATATATGATGCTAAAATCTTAGATGTTTTGCATGTAGTGAGTAATTGTGCCTTCCCATTCTTTAAGTGCTGAACTGATGGTTCTGAGATTTAACAGTCTTGTATAGAAATCAACTTTCCCCCACTAAGGATTTCTGAAGGACATTTTGAAATCTTATTGCTTCAGTGGGTACCTGCATGAAATGTTCTTACAGTGCTTGCCTTAGGATGAGTAACACTTGGGATTCAACTGGGATCCTTCTAGCTTGTTAGAGGAAAAAATTCATAAAATGCTGCCTTAGTAATGCTGGAACCTTCAGTAATTATTTCTATTGTAATCTGGTAATTGTGTTTTCCCAGCACACGGAGGGATTAACATCCTGTTAACAGGATTAATATTCCTGTTCCTTTTGTACACTTTCCCCTACATCTAATACCTTTAGAACATTTTTGAAAGACAACATTTCATGAGGCCATAGTTAATCAAAGCTTAAGAAAAAGGCTTGAGAATCTTACAGACTTGAGAAAAGTAGAATAAGTGCATTTCTTTTTCTCCTGCCCTTTCCTCTGCATGTCTTCACTGTTCAGTATCACAAATAAAGGATTTGTGTCATATGCACTGCCACAGGCATAACTACAGAACTAAAATTTAGACACTGTTTGGTGTCTGGATAAAAAGGTGGAATTTTATCCTTCACACAAATACATATACAAATGTTTAAATACATACTGTGAAAGTGAGCCAATGTAGCAAATCTCATGTGCCAGAGAGCCCCACACGCCAGCTGGTCAAGGTTGACACTTCCAGGGATCCAGGGGCAGCCACAGCTTCTCTGGGCACCCTGTGCCAGGGCCTCCCCACTCTCACAGGAAAGGAGTTCTTCCCAGTATCCAGGTTGACCTTCCTGTTGTTTCCCCACAGCCCAGCACTAAGGATGAGTGGGCAGTTTGTTTCTTGTTTCGTCAGATCTGTGCCTTTGTTTTATTTTTTTTTTTCTGTGCCTTCTGTTTCTCATTTCATTGTTTCTGGTTTCTATGTTTTGCCCTTAATTTCTCAATTTCCCAGATCCCTGACCAGATAACCTCGCTGGAATGAATACTTTCCTGTGCCCTCATCAGTTGGTTCTCATCACCAACTCCCTTACTTGTCAGTCAGGTTTGTGTCCTTGAGTTTATGGCTTCCTGATCTACTTATTTCCCTTTTTGTTTTTTGCCTTGAAAAAAGCCCTTGACCACATGCCCTTAAGGGAGCATGCACTCCCCTTCCACATGCCCTCACACAAACTGTTCAGTTGTGTTTCATTTCATGTTGTTATGGAAACAACAGGAGTATGAAACAGAACTTAGATTCCAGTACAGGGGAAAAAATAATGTATTCATTACTATGTGTATCTAGAATTCCATATGGAGCATTCCTGACCCTGTCAAGATATCTGGCAATGAGGATTTTCTTCCAGCTTTCGTCTCAGCTGAAGTTCG
Organism: Phainopepla nitens; assembly: GCA_013400175.1. NCBI lineage: Eukaryota > Metazoa > Chordata > Aves > Passeriformes > Bombycillidae > Phainopepla > Phainopepla nitens. The sequence goes on along the minus strand of VXBQ01017794.1, from coordinate 42,699 downwards.
GAATATATTTAGCACTCAGTGGTGATTTTCAAAGCACTCTGCCTGTGATCTCCTTGATTCCACTGCTAATCAATAAATGGACTTGTGCTTCAACTGACATTGTGCTCCTGGGATAAGCCTAGATATGTAAAATAGTAGCAGTTTTCCATTTAGGAGTCTTTGCTCGTCCTTTGGAGCTACAGCAGGCACCAGCAGAACCTCGTGCAATTTACACCTTACAGCAGCTCCTGACACCACTTGGAGTGAGCAGCCTTTGGTGAGAACAGCTCCAATAATTGGAGTTGGGCTGTAGCAAATCAGAGCCTCTGGTTAGCAGAGAGAAGAACTCTCATGCTCAAGTTTCTAGAAACATTCTCAATTTCTTGTATTGTCCTTCAGGTTTGAAGGCTGTACTAGTTTGAAGACAAAGCAGTGGGAGACTCCAAATCAGAACTACAATTTAATAGGAAAATTAAAATGAATGCAGTAGTGCAGAAACACTGAAAGATTCAGGATACAACCTGACACCCTGTTGGTCAGGTAGTGGTAGCAGTCTCATGAAATGGTGGTAGCCATTATATATATATATATGTTAAATATTCATACTAGACATGTTTTGATAATATCACACCGTTATAAACAACAGGTTATAAACAGGATAATTTTATTTTCTAGAATCTCAGTGTTTGGAATTACACAGTCTAGTTGTTTTAATTATATTTTTCTATGGCATGTTTTAAAAGCACCAGTAAACAGGTTTATTATTAGAATCAGAGAATTGTAGACTGACAGAATATCCTGAGCTGTAAGGGATCCACAGGGATCATTGAGTCCAAGTTCTGGCTTCAGCAGAGAGGGACAAGACCCTCCCTTGATAGGGTGGTGATGACATTTTCTCTGAGCTTTACTCACAATTAGGGATTTTTTCCACCTAAATTGCCTGTGACCTTCTAAAGCAGCTGAAAGTTACCTAAAATTAAAAGAATCCACCACTATTGCAGTATAGTAAACTCCAGTCTTGCAAATAAATTCATGCAAATCCATGTTGCATGGAGATTTAGAGAAGCTTATTTCCCCAAGAATTTCACTGATCTGATATTCCAACTGGAAGACTCTGAACAGGGAACTTTCAATGTTCCTGCAATTATCTAAGAGAGTAGGATTTCCTCCTACCCAACAATTTTTCATTTGGACTTTCTAAAGAAGTTTTCTTCATCTCTCTTTCTTTCATGTGTCTTTATAATACATCAAAAAATCCAAAAACCTCTAAACTATATTTTCCTAAAATACAATGAAAAAAGCAAGTTAATTAAAATAGTCCTTTGCAGTCAAATAATTTTAAATTTTATAGTGGTTCTATGGTTTTTTAATGCATATCTGAGTTCCTTATATCCCGTCCCTTATTGAACTGCATGAACAAGAGAATTACTTTTATTCTGAAAAATATGAAGATAAAGAAACTGATCATCTGCTCCAAACAATCCAAGCTTCTCGTTCTGAACAAAGTCTTTCTTGATATTCAGTAGATTTCATTTCATTGAGTTCATATTGACACATAAAGAAAAAGTCCTTTCAGCACAGAAGAGCGGGAACTGACCACAAGAACTTCCTTTGTTCTGGTATCTTTAGCACTTTAGGAAGCTTGAAGCAATTAATTGTTGTTGGCTAATTTAATCAAATGCACTGCTCTTAACAGATCCTGAGGGCCACTTAAATCATTTCAGGATATGAACAGCCAAGCTAAGCAATCTCCACTCTGGTACTGAATAAAATACTTGCCTGAATATTACAAGACTTTTTTAGAAACCATTTGGTGTTCCTAGCTGGATAAAAATGCAAGTAGGATAAAACTGCTCAAAGACTTAAAAGTTCAACCAATCAAAAGAAAACCAAATAACAACAAAAAAGAAAACAAACAAACAAACAAATAAATAAACTCAACTTATTTCTGGGAACATTGAGACCCGACTTATTCACTTTTTCTTCATAATGTTATAGGGTTTTATATAGATGAAGTGACCTATGCAATCCATATTTCCTAAGTTTTAAGATGTCATCTCCTATGACTTTATCCCAACAGTTTGCAAATGCGTCCACTTCCCCCTGTCACCTTCCCATTCAGGAATTAAAACTGCTTGACAGTTGAAACTAAATAGTTTCATAAGACCTTCTCTCCCTAGTGCAAATAATTGTTTAATTGAATTAGTGAAATATCATGTGCTGGTCCTCCACATAAATATTAACAGAAACCTTTTTTGACTTGTAAACATCCCGTAAATAGACATAGACAATTAAAAAAAATCAATTCTTCAATTTCTGACCAAAAAAAATCTCCTGCCATCTGTTTTTTTTTCCCCAATTACATCATTTGGACTAATACTAGAGAAATATTCACCCAAACTTAATAATGGAAGACACCTTTTCCCTCCACAAACCTTCTCAAAGTATTTTAGATCAGGTCATGGGGTAACATGTGGCAAACAGAGACACAAGGAAATGACAAACATTGTTCCTTGCTTTTCCTGTGAAAGTGCATATTTTCAAAATCAGAGAAAGTCAAATCTTTTAAGAAGCGTGCTGCTTGAAAAAATTCTTGTAGATGTTGACTGCAAGCCTTAGATTAAAAGATAACACTGGTGACAGCCACGGAGGCTTTCTGGAGGATGTAAAAGCTTAGCAAAAATCTTCTTCTGTTTCAATTAAAGAAAAATTTTGGCACCCCCCAGAAGCAGAAATCTGCTGGAGGTTTTGCTTTCTGGCTTCTCAGACAAAGCAATTTTTTATCAAAAAAGACATGACTTTGATTACATATGCTTCAGACAGGCCTTGCTTTATGTTTGATGTTGATAGAGGGTTTTCAGTATTATACCTGATGGATTTTCCACAAATAAATTCTTGAGGATTAGCCCTGCTTTATTGCAGATGTTTTCTGAAGCAAGCAGTAATCCAGAGACATGTCATTTATGCTATTAGAGACCTGCATTTCTGCTGAAACGAATGGGGTTATTTTCTTAGATTGTTTGTTTTGACAGCAGAAAAATGTATTTTAGAAGAAGGAAACTTATCAACAGGGCTAACAACAGAGTACCTTATTTATTTAGTTAGTTATATATAACTTTTAAAATTTATTTATTAAACTTATTAACAGAAATCCGTATTTAGACGTGGATTCTGTCAGTGACACACACAAGAGTTGTTATGTACATTTATTATGGAAGTCTGATGCTGAAGGGACAAGAAACCAGCATCATGAAAACTTTGTGCACCCCCAGCACTCTTCATCTCTCCAGTCTGAGTTAGTGCTGCAGTCTTCACCAAGAGTGATGTAGAAACAAAAGAAAAAAATTCACACTCTACCTCTTGTTATTGGTAGCTTGAAACCTCCCCCTGCAGAGGGATTTCTCATGCTCATTCCCACCACAGTCACCTCAGAGACTTTGAAATTGATGGGATGTTCTGAGAGGGACTCTGCTGCGAACACTCCTCCCTGCCCTCCATCCTCAGAGGGAACTTCTGAAGAAATGGTGAAAGCAATCTGAGGAGGACATGAGACTTGAATCAGTTACCTGCTGAAATCTTACAGGAACAAAGCACCATCTGACTTTCATAGAGACTCTAAAGCATGGACTTGTCCTTCCTGTGCTTATACCAATTCATCTCTCATTTTTGCATCCAGCATGATGTAAATTAATACCAGTAATACATTCAAAGGAAATGCGAGGCTGTGATTTCCCTCTCATGATCTTTAGGTAAAAGCCCCTTGCTGTCTGTCCGTGGTGACATTTCCTATGGCTTCTGGGCTTGAATGTGTGATGTTCCCTCTGACTCAGCTACAGGAAAAAGATCATCCTGCCTTTTAGGCTTTAACTCCTGAGGAAGTGTTTCCTGGAGCCACTCTGTGATCTTAGCTTTGTTCACACATTTAATTGCAATTATACCAATCCTTGTACTTTGGTACCAGCTTTAATTGGGTAGCAGGAGCAGCAGTTGTATTAGGATTATTTCTCAGATCTCTACCAGGAAATCTCTGCTGCTTCTGTTAGCAGAGTGGGAGGCTCAGGAAGTCGGGCAGCGTGAGTAAGGGCCATAAATGACTCCTATGGAATCAGTTTATTGATTCCAGCCTTTTTTGCTCGGAAGGATTTCATGCTGTGAAACAAAGCCAATGGTCTTTGCAAGTGTGTTGAATGCTATTTTGCAATGTGGAATTGTTAAGGCTGGAAAAAACCTTTCAGGCCATCAAGTCCAACCACCAGCCCACCATCACCACCCCATTCTCACTAATATGTCCTTAAGTGCCACATCCACAAGTATTTTTGAATACTTTCAGGGCTGGTGACTCCCCCACTGCCTGGGCAGCCTATTCATTCTGACATCACTAATATTACTTCTTTTTTTTCTATTTTCAACAACACCATCTGGCTGAGGAGGAAGGGAAAAATTGAAAGAGATTGAGCAACCTGGTCTAGTGGAAGGTGTTCCTGCCCATTGCAGGGTTTTGGAATGAGTTGGTCCTCAAGTTCCTTCCCATCCCAAACCACTAATGATTTCATGATTCCATGAATTTCAGAAATCTTTTTCTCTGTCTCTGCTTGGTTCCATGACCTGGTGTTCTCACAGCTGTTGTGTGTTTATCCCAGGCAGGCTTTGTGGTGCCAAGGCAGTCCAGCCACTCAGCAGAGTTCAATATTTCTAAAACTCAGAGCACTCTTTAATTTACAGAGCTGAGAGTCTTTGGCCTAAAGATGCAGTAACTGTGTCACTGTGGGATGTCAACAGTTCATCAGTGTGGATTTCACCCGTGCTGTCATTCAGATTTGCAGTGATGCCACGATGATAATATTTTTTCTTGATGTTCTTTTTATTTTATTCCTTTCGGCAACATACAGTGCCAGCTTGACCTTAATTACCAGATTAATAAATCATATTAATAAGACATGATAAAGTAAAGCAGTCAATCACTTACCAGTATGGACGGAGCTTAAAAACAGAAGATTTTTGAAGAAGGCAGTTCTCAGGTCAAGTACTTCTCACTCATGGACCTGTCTACTTTTTTGGAGTCAAGCACAGGAACACATCCCAAGCAGAAAAATTCATTCCAAACTTAACAAGATTCTTAGGTCATTGCCACTGTTTCCATCAAATTCAGTGGAGATTAAGAGTCACTTTATAGTCAGTTGCTACAAGATGCTACATATATTCTGTTATAAGATCTGAAAGGATTCTATTAATGGTGGAATAATGAATTATGGAGTCCTGAATGAATCCAGAATATCCTGAGCTGGGAGGGACCCCCAAGGATCATCCAGCCCAACCCCTGGCCCTGCACAGACACCCCAGCAATCCACCCTGTGCATCCCTGGAGCATTGCCCAAACACTTCTGGAGCTCTGGCAGCCTCGGGGCCGTGCCCATTCCCTGGGGAGCCTGGGCAGTGCCCAGCACCCTCTGAGGGAAAACCTTTCCCTGGTATCCAATTTAAACCTCCCCTGGAACAGCTCCAGCCATTTCCTGAGTCCTGTCCCTGGTCACAGAGAGCAGAGATAGGAGCTGTGCTGCCCCTCAGGAGNTAAGATCTGAAAGGATTCTATTAATGGTGGAATAATGAATTATGGAGTCCTGAATGAATCCAGAATATCCTGAGCTGGGAGGGACCCCCAAGGATCATCCAGCCCAACCCCTGGCCCTGCACAGACACCCCAGCAATCCACCCTGTGCATCCCTGGAGCATTGCCCAAACACTTCTGGAGCTCTGGCAGCCTCGGGGCCGTGCCCATTCCCTGGGGAGCCTGGGCAGTGCCCAGCACCCTCTGAGGGAAAACCTTTCCCTGGTATCCAATTTAAACCTCCCCTGGAACAGCTCCAGCCATTTCCTGAGTCCTGTCCCTGGTCACAGAGAGCAGAGATAGGAGCTGTGCTGCCCCTCAGGAGGAGGTGCAGTTTCACAGCTCATCATATCAAAGTCAAATCCCTTGTTCTGTAGAAGTCAAAACTTGTTTATAACACTTCATAAAATTTTTCATTGTTTCATGTCTCTATATAACGAGAGCCATGTTGGAACCAACCTATCTGATTTCAGCTTGCCTCTTTCTTATTTTCATCCTCTAAAATCCAGATAAAGCTGCATAATTAAAAATTTTATTAATATGTTGGTGTAATGACACATAAATGAGTTGCTCAAGAGGGTGCATTGCATTCATTTTGATCCACCTTCCCTCCAGTTTACTATTGCACTGGTCACATATCTGAAGCACATAACCTCCCCTGCTCTTAAAAATATGAACCCTGCAAACTTTCAAATAATTCAGAAGAAAAGAAGAATTAAAAAACAACAACAAAAATCTTCAGCCTCAGAACTTTCTGCCCTAGGATGAATTGGAAGACATTACTCTTCCTTTTGGTATAAAGTTTCTGATAGTGACCTCAATACTGCTCAATAACTTCATATCCCAAAATTGCTAGGAAGAATCTGGGTTTCTTTATCTTCTTGTTTTTGTCCTGGAAATAAACTAAAAGATTTTGTGGAAAATATAACACCAGGGTGGAGCACACTGAGTGCAAAATAATCCAGAGTTTGTGCCACAGTTAAAGCTAAAAATAGAATTAAGGAAACGTAAAGGCTGTCAATTACACCTGCACTTGACAAATTTTGATAGACCAGGCCCAAAACAGGCAATAACCAGAAGAAGTTGTACATATATATTTGAATAATGATTTCCATCTGACAGGATTTTCACAACCATCTGGTCTTTCATGTGAAACTAATTTCTTAATGTTGTAATTCCTGACACCTTTTCCTTACATATTTGTGGGCATTTTAAATGTAAATACTGATTTCAACATGCTGCACAATATCTCTAATTTATGGGGCTTGAAAACAATGTCTTAACTACACTGCCTGTGCTTTGAACTCACTTTGCATTCAGTGGTGATGTAGTATGAGACATCCATGGTTTGCCATCAGCATGGGGAGAAGCATTCTTGTCCTGGACTCATTCCCCAGGGAACCCTTGTGACCTTGCTTGTTAACAGAGTGTTTGTGGTGAGATGCAAATGAATGTAAATTGTTAACACGGTGCTTCTCGGCACCAGGCAGTGTAGTGGCCTTGTGTACATTCCAACACTCTGCAAAAAAAGCATAACCCAGGCTATCATTTGCATTCTTTAATCCGAGATCCTGAATTTATTGCCTTCTGCCTGCCTTCCGCAGCACCCGCAGCCGGGAGAAATGCGCCGGGGGTAATTAATGACACACTGCTCAATAAAATAATGCAACTCAGGCCATAACGTTATGGTACACTTAAAGAACTGTAGGAATGCTTTTCATTCACAAATTGGGCTTGGCAGGAAGAGGAAAATTCCCAGTGATTTACTGAGGAAGCTGAAGCTATGTCCTGCTGCAAGCAGTTCCGTGGGACGTGCTGCGATGGCTCCGTGTGCCTTTCCAGTTGTGACAGCTGATTGATTTCTGCTGTCATTGGGCAGCAGGGCTGTTTTTGCCTGAAGTTTGGTCCTTATTTAAAATACCTGAGTGGAAGATTTAAATGGAATTCTAGAAATGGGGCTGAAGTGGCCTGTGCTGGGAGTGGCTAAACTAAGTCTCAATTAGAACGAGCTGTGGCTGCTGGCTTGGATCCATCCCTGCTGCGTGCCCACAGAACAGCTTTTCATAAGGATCTGAGTTGTCTAGCACATTAAATGATTATTTCTTCACTGAATACATTGGCAATGGGTGGGGAGGCTGGCTTGTTAATCAGGTTCAGGGCTCAGGGGAGCTCCTTTAAAGAGTGTTGCATGAAAGGAAAACCAGATGTGTAGTGGAATTACAGAATCACAGGGATGTTTGGGTTAGAAGGGACCTAGGGCCCATCCAGTCCCCCTCTGCCATGGGCATGGACACCTTCCACTAGCCCAGGCTGCTCCAAGCCTCATCCAACCTGGCCTTGGACACTGCCAGGGATCCAGGGGCAGCCACAGCTTCTCTGGGCACCCTGTGCCAGGCCCTCCCCACCCACACAGGGAACAATTCCTTCCCAATATCCCATCTGATCCTGCCCTCTGGCAGTGGGAAGCCATTCCCCCTGTCCTGTCCCTCCATCCCTTGTCCCAAGTCCCTCTTCAGCTCCCTTGGATGCCCTTTAAGCCCTGGCAGGGACTCTGAGGTCTCCCTACAACCTTCTCTTCTCCAGGTGAACACCCCCAGCTCTCCAAGCCTGGCTCCAGAGCAGAGGGGCTCCAGCCCTCAGAGCATCAATGTGTCTTTCACATGACTTTTTCCAGCAGATCAAAATCTTTCTTGTGTTTGGGCCCTCAGACCTGGACACAATATTCTGGGTGGGGCCTCACAAGAGCAGAGGAGAGGGGAAGAATCATCTCCCTGGAGATGATTCTTGTAGGCATTCTGCCTGTCGTGTCAGGCAGAGTTTCAACCCGTTTTATAAAGCTGTGTCACAATTGCACAGAATTGTGTTGATTTTACAGCTCACATGCTTAAGGGTTATTACAGATTTTTATCTTTTTTCCTAGTGTGAAGGATCATAATGAAAATAATTCATAAAACTACTGAGGGAACTTCAGATAAAAGCACCAAAGCCAGAATTATTCAACAAGCTCAGCATCCACAATCAGCTAGAGGGATGCAATCCCTCTGTGGCATTGATTTGTTTGTAGTGAGTGGCAAAATCCTCACTGATTTCAAGGGGCTGTGGTCTCGTCCTGCATGTCCCAGTGAGTTCATGTTGAGGTTACAGAGCTCTTTGAACATCTTCCTAATGGGGTTGCAGTGGCTGCTGCTGAGAGCTGAGCACTGCTGCAAGGCTTGGCCTAGAGGAGAATCTGGAAAACCTGGCTTCAGCTGGGCAGTGCTCATCTCATGGAAGCCCAGGCTCATCTTATATATTGATTTTGCTTGAACATCACATGGAAGATATTGGGCTGTTCCTATCCACAGAGCATCAGGAAAGGTGGTGGTTTTGAAATATGTAGAGGGTATAGATTACGAAATTTGATTTGGCTTTTTTGCTGATCTTCACACACATCCTGGGGGTCACCAGGCCCAGCACTGCCAGCTGTTCCAGGGGTGGGTTGTCCTGCTCTGCCTCCCCCAGAATATTGTGTGTAATTTTGAGTGCCACAATACCAGATGAATCTACAGGTGTTAGGGAGTGTCTAAAGGAGGGACAAGAGGCTGGGGAAGGATCCTGGAGGCACCACATGAGGAGCAGCTGAGGGAGAAAATGAGAGCTTGTGTTTATGGTCCTTGCTTTAGCAAACTGCTCAAACTGAATCACAGCTCCCAAACACAACAACAAGACTTAGGAACTAAACTTTCAAATGTTGACAACTCTACTTCTTCCCATGAGCTGGACTCAATTTAGGAACACTTTTCTTTGGCATCCTGTACCTGATTTCTATAACACCAAGTTCAATCATTAACTGCTTGTTTTCATCGCATAATTTCACCCCTTTCTGCAAAGGAAATTTTCTGAGAAAAAAAATTATGATTTTTTTAGGAAGCCCAAAAGGTATTCTGACAGTAGAATATGATACTGCTCTGTGCAGTTACTCTTTACAAGTTTTGTTGGATGTTTTTTCCCCTGAGATGAACAAGGACAATTTGATTTTTCAGTTGCTAGGCCAGGTTGGGTCCAGCTGTAATAAGCCTTGCAATGAGAACCCTCGTGATTTATCATGATTTGGATTCATCTGGGCTCTCAGTGTGTTGCCAAAGTTTTACAGACCTCCCCATGAGGCTGTTTACTGCCATAGAGGAAAACCGTAGGAAGCCTGGCCAGATCTGTGTAGTTGAAATCTTTGTCAAGGTTTCATTCTGTTTGAAAAGCTGTTTTACCTTTCCTCACATTAGCATATGAAAAATCCTGGCTAATTTCATTCGGCCTTTCAAAAATCAATTTCCCTAAGACAGCAGTATTGACCAATTAATACTTTGCCTCTGTGTGAATGTATGTGCAAAAGAAAGGAAAAATAATACCTGTAAAACCAATATAAGTTAAAACCACTGAGGCATAAAATCATAAAGTTTGGAAAGACCTCAGGGATCATCAAGTCCAACCTTTGACCAAATCCCACTGTGCCCACATATCACAAAGTGACAGAACTACTCATTTGAAATGAAATATGAAACAAAATATTATTTTCAAAAGCGAGTCCTCTTCCTAAATTCTGCTTTGGAAAGCTGCAGCGTGAGGTTAGAATCAAAATGTTGATTAATCAGAGTGTTGCCAATTTACAGCTATATGACTTGGAGCAGAACTGGGATCTTTGGTGCCATATCTTCACGGAAAAAAATACGTTACATAGGGGAAACTTTCTTTTATCTTTTGCCTGCCAGACTACCCCGAGGAAAAAGCTGGGCCAATAAAAACAAACAAACAAACAAACAAACAACCAAACAAACAAACAAACAAAATCCAACAACAACAACAACAAAAAAAAACAGGAAGAGAAGTACAGAAAATCTTTAGAGTGCAAAAGGAAAGTCAAGAGAGATCCTGGCTCACAGTTTTACTCTAAAAACTCTTGATCTTTGAGCTTCCTTCCAAACCAAGCCATTGCATGATTCTGTGATTTTATGATTCCACAATATTTTGCATTTGTGCAGTTAGTGTTTGAGGAAGGAAGCGATTCCATATGCACCAACGGGACGCTAGAGCTGCTCATATAACTTTGCAGGCAAATCCGGTGTCCTTTGTCATAAAATTAATTCTAAAATGTTATGGGCTTGGGTTTAATTTTGGTCCTTGACCCAGTCAATATGATGGATGCAGATCAGCCCTGCTGTGCGCTGGAGAGAAGGGGAAAGGGTACCTACAGAATTTATTGGTGGATTTCATTTGCTTTAGGGTACAATTGAAGTGGGAAATTGAACTTGGGTTAGAAATATCACCAGGAAAGGATAACTGCAGAGGCTGAGCGCTCACCCCAGAAGCAGCATCTCAGTGATGCAAGGGGTAGGTAAAAACGTGTTATTAACTGTCCTTTGTGAGTGTGGGAAGGAGGTCAGTTCTAGATAAGACTTTAGGAATGATAAATTATACTTACACAAGTTTACCATCAACTCCTTCTCTGCTTTCTCTTCAAGGAGGAATGTGGAGTCAAGAGGGCCATCTGAGCTCTGGACTGGGCTGGGTGTTGCACACAGCAGGCACTGAACCCCTGCCTGTTCTACCTCTTTCCAAAAAATGCAGTGATCATGGGTCTCATGGCCATTGTTTGCCTGTAGTACCTCTGGAAAATTGTCTTCCAGCCTCCTCAGGAGGGCACAGCAAGGGAAATAGGGGCCAGGAAAGGAGGAACCTGAGACCTGCCATCAGCACAGAGTCTGTTCCTGCCTGGCCCTGGTCAGATGAGCTGTCTCACACAACATTTGGAGGAAATCTGGGAAATTTTGGCATCCTGCACACTGCCCTGCACATCGAGGGACAGGCACTGAGCCACTGCAATGCTGGTTTTCAAAATACCGGGCACTCAAGCCTTTAATTTCTGCCAATTTATGTGTGGTGAACACAGGACTAGGAAAGGCAACTACAGCATTAAAGCTTGGGAAGATTTTACTGAGACAAAGAGCAGCAGAAGCAGAGCTCTCAAAGGAATTGGTACAATACAAAAAAAGAAAACCAGAAATATTTTCATTACTATGGTGTAACAATTTTGAGGAAAGAAAATATATTGATAGTCCAAAATACACAGAAAGAAGAATTATGCAAAGCTGCACACGAGGCAAATTCATCGAGGAAGGTGGAAGAGGCAGTTCTTCCAAATGTGCTGAGAAGTCTTTCTGGCTAAATTGAATTTGGAGTGTGTCCCAGGTACAAAACAGTGTTAGCCAGAGTGTTCCAGATGGAGATTATCCTGAGCCAACAGCTAACTGTATCAATGCTTTTCATTGACTTTGGTGCTGCAGAATGAAATGGCAGCAAAATGTCCAACATATGATTCCTTTTATTACTCCTGATGCCGTAAGTGACACTTTCCCTGGACTATCACCCCGTAGCAATTATTATTCACCACCATCAGTACTGTTTCCACCTGTCAAACCATGAGTCTCGTTGATTAGTTTGCTATTTTAGCAATAAAGTAATCTCTGCTACCTGGTTTAATCCATCCTCTCTTCTGTAGTTACTGCCTCACTTAGGAAAAAAAAATGAACCAGCATGGAAATAGTTGAAGTTTTAAATCACAGCTAAAATTAAAATACTGATTTCTCGAACTAAAGCCACCTACAGTATGTATTATATTAATATAAATTCTTCAATATGACAGAAAAAAATTACCAGGGGAGAAATCCAAAATGAATAACAGCCTGATGTGCAAACATTGAAGAATATGAGCTGTATCAATGCACATTACTGTAAAGACTTCTGGATTTCTCACCACTCTCTCAAATTTCTCTCAAAAATCACAATGCCATTTCACTTAGGATGATCCCAGGAGGCAGAGCTAGCAGGTAATTATTTTTGATAACTTTTTTTTCCTACCCTCAAGCACTTTTGTATGTACACTGAATATATTTAATGCTTCATTATTCAGTGAACGTTTACCTCGCCTATAATTAGAAATAAGGGAGAAATACTGAACAGTTTTTTAATAGGAACTTTTCAAAACACACACAAGCTGCTGTGTGATTCTCAAACCCAGCTGGAAAAAATAAACCAAGAAAACTAGAACATATCATAGACAAGTAAAATCAAACCTTGACTGACAACTTTTGTGTCTTTTCGAGCAGATACAATTTTGGAATTACTGATACATTAAGTTTTCATCCACCTTGCAGGAAAAAAAAAAAACAAACCCAGAAAGCTGTGTGCTGAAAATGCTGACAAACCCTTTTCAGAGGTGTCGCCATGGGATGGTGATATAATTAGGTCCCAGAGTAAGGTACAGCATGTTGGCGGTGCAGCCTGTCAGTAATTCTGCAGTGATTTATGGCCTGCTACAGGAGAGCACCAACAGGACAAGCGGCGCCACACACATTGCTAAGAGGAGACATTTTCCACCAAACCTTTAAAGGGAAACCTTATCATCAGGTTTTACAGATGACAGATTTCCAAAGATATTTAGGTACCTGTGAGTACAAATAATTCTCTGCTATGATTCTAAAGGATGTAGGCAACTTGGTACCCCCTTTGTTTTAGCAAGCATCGAGTATCTATGGATTAAAAACCACAAGAGTGATGCAGTGTAGAAACAGCATAAAATTGAAAAGGTTTTGTCCATCTGAGGAGGGGCTGAGGGCACTTGGTTTGTTCAGCTGGAGAAGTGGAGACTGAGGTCAGAGCTCAGTGGGGGCTGATGGGCACAGGGACAGCTCTGATCTCTGCCCTGTGGGACAGGGACAGGACCTACGGAATGGCTGGAGCTGTGCCAGGGCAGGGTCAGGCTGGAGATCAGGGAAAGGTTCTTCCCCAGAGGGTGCTGGGCACTGCCCAGGCTCCCCAGATAATGGGCACGGCCCCGAGGCTGCCAGAGCTCCAGGAGTGTTTGGACAGGGGTTGGACTGGATGATCCTTGGGAGTCCCTTCCCACTCAGGACATTCTGTGATTCCATGATTTAGTTTCCAGTTGAAATGAATGCTGGTAACCAAACCAGTAAACAGGTGAATACAGCTGAAAAGTGCCCACTGAGCGCAAACTAACTCTCTCCAATTCTACATGTCATTGTTGGGCAATAGGCACCAAATAAGATTTATGACATGTCAGGAGAATAGAGCAGTAACAATGAACAACTGTAAACAAGGGGCTCTCAAGAAAGACAACAATATTGTTTAAAGACCTCATTATATTACCTTCTCTGCAAGAAAAAAATGCTAGGAAATAATGTGAAAATAACTCCAGGCAACACTTACTATCCTCCTTGTTCCTCCTCCTTCCTGCTACAGCTTTTTTTCTTGCACTAAATTCTGAAATGTGTTCTCACCTGTGATTCAGGTCCCTTCGCACACCCTTATACCACAGCTGTTTTAGGTGGTACATTTCTATACACATATATGTAACCCTGTGGTTACATATATCACTGACACACCTTTTAAATGAATGAGATAAATAAAAAAATACTAAATCAATTAAAATTTATTTTATTAAAAAAAAAAAGTCAGATTATACATTGCTCACTCCACTGTGAAAATCTGCCCGTGGAAAGAGCTGCCTCATGAGCCGATACTTAAAAGAGCAGATGACAGCCAGCTAGGCAGTGAAAGACAGATGTGACAGATGTGACACATTGGAGGAAGACTTCCTAATAACACTTCTAAAAAATGTGATACCACTCAGCATGGTACAGGAGCGCATAGGGATGAAGGGTCCAGTGGCAGCTTCCACTTTGATGGTATTTGTGCAAAGAAAAGAGGCATTTTATAAAAAATAATGTCCTTTCTCCATTATCTTTTCTCTCATAGAAAATCGAAGTTATATCTCTTCTGTGCTCATTGAAAAGTGAAATGTACTAAATCTTGATGCTTTTTGAGCAAGCCACAGGATGTAACTGATTTTAGGACAGAACACTGCAATTCCAGGGACATCTAGGTACGGATCCAGAGAAAAAAGATCAAACTCTGCTCCAGATTCCCACTTCAGACACTTCTGTTTGGCCCAGTTAGAGTCACATAAGCTTCATTTGGGCTTTTTATCAAAATAGAGCAGCTGTGGTTTCGGTGACATAATTCTGCCACTTCTGATAAAGTTTTTGCCCAATGAACTTTTGTAGTATCAAAGGAAGCTCCATTCAGATAAGAATTTCTTGATTTGGCTTACATTTAGCATCTGCCTATTTTTTGTGTGTAAAGAAAGAGAATCAATGAATGTGCAACAATTTAATTAAAATTGCATCTGACCTTGGACAAAAATTTTTATCAGCAGAGGCAATTGGCAGAAGTATGTCACAATATATTTCATTCACAATATATTTCATTCTGGTGAATATTTTCAATTCAGTTCCAAGGCAGGTACTGCCCTTTGCTTCCTTGCTTCTCCTCCCTTTTGCCTTTTAAATCTCTAGGTTTTTAAATTGCATTAATTCCAATAATTTCATTCACATTACTGATCAAATGAATGGTATATTCCCATAATTTAAGAATAAGTAGAGCAAAGGGAGGATGGAGATAATCTCTTTTTTACGAAGTTTTGAATTACTTTTCTTCTTTTGCCGTTCTTTGTCACCATACAAAATTGTGTAAGCAGTGAAAACTTTGCCCTCAGTTCTGTAATGAGCAAGTAGGAATTTCAGAATAATTACAATGCAACTACACACTCTGACCAGGAAGGAATTATTTTTCTCGGAGTAAATATCATACAATTGTAATCTTGGAGATATAATCTGGATTCTTGGAGTTATTTCAAAAATTAAAATATCTCATCAAAAATAGAAAAGGCAGGTGTCATTTTAACAGAATTGCAGTTCTGTGAGTTTAATTAAAAAAAAAAATACAACCCTGCCACAAAGTAACTGCACTGTATCTATCTTGCATAAAAATATGATGTAATTGAAATGAATGTATTAAATTGGTTTCAACGACTTTGCACTTCATGAGTGGAATGAAAAATCTCATTCCTACAAGGTCAGGAAAGGTAGCCTCCATCATGGCTCTTTTCAAGGTAAAATATTTTAGGCTTGAGTAAAATCATTAGTCCTGATTACCCACTAATAGGCCTGGGAAAACAGAATATGGGATGGACATTGAAGTTGTGCCAGTGTGAGCATTTACCAGCGTGCTGACATTTGTCCTGTCAAATAATAAATTATTTCTCAAATTAAATTGCTCACACCAATCTGGGCTTTGGGGCTGCTCTTTGTTTACTCTTACGTAACTAACCTATTCCTCTACTTGTTATAGTTGCTAAAATATTCATCATTTCAGAAAAGGGGATTTTTCTTTGCCTTTGGTCAGAAATTATGATTGCATATTTGCAAGCTGCAGACCACAGGAAAAAAAATTCCGGACATGACCTTGGGAAAAAAAAAACAAACTTAGAAAGACCAGGACTAGAGAGGTGAAAATGGCTTTAATTTTTTTTAGATTATACACCTGTTGACATTTTCATCGGCCGTAGACCAGTGCTTTTCACTCTGAAGATCAAGGTACTTGAATTTTCACCGGGATTTTTGTTCTCATGCAGTGCAACCTTGCATTTCATAAGACTTTTACAGAACAACTGTAAAAGTCTCTGTGGCCTAAACCAATTAACCAATTACAATGTCAGAGCTGTGGTTTGTGATTTAGATCAAGTTGATTGATAAGTAGGTGAAAAATTTCTGAAGTCACAGATTATAGAATCATAGAAAGATTAAGGTTGGAAAAGACCTTTAAGATCACTGAGTCCAACTTTCAACCAGCACCAACACCACAGTCGCCACTAAACCAAGTCCCCAGGTGCCACATCTACACCTTTTTAAAACAATTCCAGGGCTAGTGAGTCCACCACTGCCCTGGGAGGGAATACCACTATGGAAGTGTTCCAAAATCTTCCAAAAAGCACAAAAACTCAATACAAGAGATGTTGTGTTCTGTGCTGCTGTTGGTAAAGCTTTTAAATTATGCCTTGGCTTCCAACACTTGGCAACCAAAATCCCTTTCTCCTTGGGAAGGGATACTACTCCATTGTTTTGCCATGAAAAGAAATGCTTTCAGAGAAATTCAAGAAATGGAATTGTAGGAGCAGTGAGGCCATTCCCTGCCCTGCCACTGATGTTGCATGTCGTTTGAAATCCTTATCTGTGGTTGCACACAGGCTGAGAAAGCCTGAGAAGCCTGCAGCTCTTCCCAGGCTTGGCCTTAGAAAGGCAACTTCTCTCAGACTGTGTTGTGTGAGAAAAACTTTACAAGGAATGTAAACAAGGTCAACAGAGATTTGCACCTGCAGTTGTGTCCAGCTCTACGTGAGCTCCATGGTGTTTCTGTTTCAGAGAACTGTTTTCCTCCTCTCACCAATCAATCATTTGTTTGTTGTCATGAGCCAATTATGTTCATCTTTGCAATTCTCTCTATATAACACAACAACTCCTTCTTAATAAAGTTTTTTCTAGCCCGTCAAGCCTCCTGAGTTCATGAGTCAATGTGTTGCTGCGGACTCAGCAGCAACACTTATCTCTCTTTTTGCCTCAGAACTGGAATTTTGTCCTCATTTCATCCACCACCCTGCACAAGACACTGTTAATGCTCCCTGCTGCAGATCAAAGGAAAATTTGAATGGTTAAACATTTGCATATTTAACAGCTGCTTTAGCAGGATGCTCTGCCTTAGTGGGGACAGAAACACCCTAAAAATAATCCTTGTTTGCAAAGGTTACCAGGGAAGGGTGGAAAGGGAGTCATGCTGAGTTAGAGGTTGAAGGATGCTGAGACCAGGCTGACTCATCCATGCCCAAATTCAGCATTCTGGGGAAGAGTAATATTTCCTGAAATCCTGACAGAGGAACCAACAGGTGACAGCACTGACAACTGATCTAACCCAGCCTGGGGACACCTGACATCAGTCCCTTTGTGCCATAAAAGCCCAGCCCCACTTTTTAAAGGGAGGATCTTCTAACACTCCATTCTGGGAGTGTGTGGAGATTCCTCCCTGGAGTGGGGACACCCTCAGGGTCACTCCTTGAGGGTCAGGAAGGAGATTTGGTCACTCAGATGGGTGAGTGACATCAATTTCTACTTAATAACTGGTTTTCTAACTTTAATACCATTGCTTCAATAAATAATGAACTATATTAGTAGTTAGAGCTGCCTGTAAAGTATAATAAATAATTCTTTTAAGATCTTTTGGTCTAATAGTTATCATTATCTTCATCAATTTAAATAAATCATTTATTTTATTTCTATAAATATATTTGATTTGCCACTCTTAATCCTGTGGAATAAAGTCATTTAAAGCACCTGGACATAAACTGCTGCCCAAGCCTGGGACTGGGATTGGATCCAGCCACACTCAGCCTCCCATCTGGGAGGAATTCAGCAGGAATTCTGCAGGAATTCTGAGAGCCAGGGTGTCCTCTCTGAATCTATCATGTCTGTGATCCTTTGTCACTGATGGATCAAGTGTGTGGATGTCAATAGATGCTCAGTGTGAACTCCAACCTAAACTGCGCAGGGAAGACTCTCCAGGTCAGAAGTGAAGCTGTGATGAGCCACTGTTACGCAAAATCCGTTGTTCAGAGAGAGATTTACTTGGTCTTTGTTCCCTTAATTGAAATGTCTTGATGTAAATAATTCCAGGATAAGCCTGGAAGAGAGCTGGGTAATGACAGCCTGGATCAGTTGCTCGAGGGTGGGGATGAATAATGGAGTGCACACACAGCCACTGGCGAGGATTTGTCACCAAGGTTTTGCGAACACGACCACGTTTCACTTCACTGAAACATTTCTTAGGGACAAGCAATGCTCCCAAAACCTTTTTCTCCACGGTGAAATGCCAGCGTGCCTTTTCCAAAGCAGCCAGGTGTCATTCTGAACACGAAACTGCAATTTCTGATTTGCTGCAACTGGAGTCAGACAATTCTGATGCTGGAAAAAAGCTTTCATTCTTAGCAAGTGCATCTGAAACTTAAATATGGTAATTGCAACCACCAAAAAATGATATTCTGACAATTTCTACTGATCTTGCTTTTTCCATTACATTCAGGTCTGGATCAATTCATGTCATCTCAAATTACATCAATTCTATTTTTGATTTTAAGTTTCTTACTTCAGTTTTCATTTAATCCGGTGCCTGATTTCCCTCATGGCAGCCCAACTTGATGATTTTAAACTAGGCTTATATTCTTATGTTTTAAAGATCCTCGTTGTTAAAAGGGAGGGGGGAAGTACTGCTCAATGAAAGAATTGTATAAATAAATATTTTTTGTATTTTTTTTTTACATTTTATTTCCATTCGGCATCTCTTTTAAGATATTTCTTTTCCTGACAATGCAAATTACTTTGGCACAGGATGTCTTATCCCAGGAGCACATGGTTGTTTCTCAAACATTCCTTAAGTCCTCTACTCCATTTCCAAAGCACACTTGTCCTGGAGAATATGGTTGATCAAAGTTTGTGGTAGTTTAAAGTTTTAAAATATAAATATATATATATATATATAAACAATCCACTGTCAACAAAAAAAATTATGATCTCCTTAGCAACAAGGAAAAAAAAAGTCTCAGCTATTCTTGAATTAATTAAAATTCATCGAAAACACATTTTCTTCAAATAATTTACTTCTGTTTCATATATTTGGTGAAAGCTAATGGGCAGCCCATAGGATAATTATAAGTTGATTTAAAGGAAAAATCAGAAGGAAATATGTTTAGATTGGGGAAAGCACTAAATATTTACTGTAATGTGTAATTATAGAATTGTTGTAGCAAAAAAGTGGCTGAGCTGAACCCTTCCCATTTCTAATATTATGAAGTTTCATCAAATGTAGCTCACTTTAAAAATTCATTTGATCTTGTACTGTCTGTTACTATTGAGCTTTTTGTAGAGAAATACATAAACCGTAAAATAGAAACAAAATAGACTGAAGAGCTTATTTTTTTGTTCTTAGCCATTATTTTAAAAAGTCTCTCTTATTCTCTAATAAAAAGTCACTCACTAACAACTAACAGCTCCAGGTTATTGCCATTTAATTCTGAAATCATTTCAGTAGTACAAATAAGATTAATGCTATAATTTTTTTTCTGTTAATACAGAGATCTACAATATAGTTTTCATCACTTTACATATTATTCAAATAAGCATTATAAACTTTCAAGTACACTTCTTCCTCTCATTTAGAGTGATTCTCTTGGAAAATTGTATAAATATCTTAGGAATAATCATCATCTTTATTAACTTTTCTGAGACCTGAAGTTTCTTCCTGTAAATGTCATCCAGATATCAATCTTCACAAACAACTGATAAATTATTTGTGATTGTTCCTGTAACCAAAGTGAACCTTCCAGTAATAATTTAATAATTTGAAGGTATTTTCTCAATGGCTGTGAAGATGAAGAAAACTTCCTCTGCCTGTGTCAACTGCTTCAGAATCATGGAGATTTCCCAGGAAAAAACCTGGAGTATGAGATCCATTATGAAACTGGGAATCCATATTTGCTAACACAAATTCTCTTTCTTCAGTCAGCCTTTCTCTTCAATAGACAGAAGCAGAGCAAAGAGTTTTAGGGAGCTATAAAGAACCAGAGAACAGAGATATTTCAGTTCTCAGGTCAACATCCTGCAGCCTCGTGAATCCATTCCATCCCACTGATAACAAAACTCCCTACAGGAGCACTTGAGCCAGGCTGGTCTTTTTGGCTGGACATCTGGCCTGCTGGTAAATTCTCTTTTTGACCTGCAGCTCCTGCTCAGCTGCTCCAGGTGAGAGATCAGGTGAGACCCCACCTGCAAAGCTGCCCCAGCCCTGAGGCTAGCCCAGGAAGGACCTGGAGCTGCTGGAGAGAGGCCAGGGGAGGCACCAGGATGATCAGAGGGATGGAGCAGCTCTGCTGGGCAGAA
Source organism: Phainopepla nitens (assembly GCA_013400175.1). NCBI lineage: Eukaryota > Metazoa > Chordata > Aves > Passeriformes > Bombycillidae > Phainopepla > Phainopepla nitens. The sequence goes on along the minus strand of VXBQ01017794.1, from coordinate 22,242 downwards.
AGGCTGGGAGAGTTGGGATTGTTCACCTGGAGAAGAGAAGTTTTGGGGTGCCCTCATGGTGACCTTGAAGGGCCTGAAGGAGCTGACGGGAAACATGGAGAGAGGGCCTGGAGGGATAGGATACAGAGAATGGCTTCCCATGGCCAGAGGACAGGGTTAGATGGGATATTGGGAAGGAAATGTTCCCTGTGAGGATGGGCAGGCCCTGGCACAGGGTGCCCAGAGAAACTGTGGCTGCCCCTGGATCCCTGGAAGTGTCCAAGGCCAGGCTGGACAGGGCTTGTAGCCACCTGGGCTAGTGGAAGGTGTCCCTGCCCATGGCACAGGGCTAGAACTGAATGAGCTAGCCTGGTCCTTGCCAACCCAGGCCATTTTATGATTCCATGATTCTATTCCTGGAAGAAGAGACAAGAAATTTGCTCTCTGAACGCTTTGTTTCAGGATGTGTCCTTTGGCTCAGCTACTGAACCCCACAGGCATGACTTCAGTTGGATTCCACACTATTTTTACAATAGACTGCAACTTGTGGCAGCAGTAAGTGCTTCAAAATACTCCAGCTCTGAATATGTATGGGATAATAAAAAATAATAATATAACAGCACTAGAAATATATAACACAAAATTTCTTAATATGTTCAGTTTTGTCTTTTAGAGTATCTTTCTTAAGCAATTTACTACATCTCACTGCCAAAGCTGCCCAGTTTTGTTTTTGTTTTATTATACAATTTTTATTAGTACTGTGTCCATAAACTCTACTCCTAGACAGAAGGAGACATAGTAAAACTGTCATATTCAATTGAAATATCACACGGTGGTGTAGCCACCACTATAAATGAAAAGAGAGCCAAAATGTTCCAGATTTGAAAAGGTCAAGTTAGCAAAAGAACAGCCCAGAAACAAATATTGTGTCAGTGGACCTGAAACAGCCATGGCTGTTGAAACACAAATTTAATTAAGTAAAGTTTTTGGAATTAGTGTTATTAACTCAGTAAAAGTGTGGATATTTCAGTTATTGAGTTCAACAGCACATGTTGTTCTGCTGGTGCCTTCATGCTTTCCTGGCTGGGTTGTGAAACAAAGGAAGAGAATCACAGTGCTTCCAAATTATCTTGTGGCTCCTCTTGACTTTTTTCCATTAAGATCCCTTTTCTGCAGCAATAAACACTTCTGTTGTGGCTCAGACAATTTGTGACACCTCTCTGGAATCAGGGAGGCAGCGTGGTGACTCACTGTAGCCACAAGAACTGAGTCCTCAAGTAGCTCTTCAAGTAACCTTTCTTCCAATGAAGACTTGAGTTCAAGGTCATGTCTCAGCTTAACATCAATTTATGAAAAGACCTTTGAAGAGATTTTTTTTTTTTGCATTGTATTTTGTATTTGATTAGAAAAGTCACTAAGCTTGACAGAGACCTACCTGAATTTCTTGTATTATACAAATATTGCCTGTTGTATTTTTTATTCTGTCTTAGTCTGTCTCTTAGTGCTGTTTTTTTTAATTATTTTTACTACTGTTACTTTTATTTTGAAATTTCTCCCTTCTAATTCTGTATTTTCAAATATGTAGGTCTCGTAGCTTTTTTAAGGTAAAAGTAATTTTAATATAAATCCTGCTGTATAAAGATGTGATATTTACATCTTCTTGGTAGTTAGGATACCTGAAAACGTTTAAAGTGTTTTATATATCTATTTTGATACCAGAACAGAAATTAAAGAAGGAGCAGTATCATTATTGTGAACCTCAGCTTGTTTTTGTCCTTGGATAATGAGTATTTTTAGCAGATTGAATAGAATCATGTAAGAAAAAGAAGTTGTATTTGTTGAACAATAAATATATGTGAACTGTCCTCTGAATTTTCCATTGTCTTTCAAAACATGAAGTGTATTTCTCAGGCTTTGAAGATCAATATTATGACAACATGACTTCTGTCTCATTTCTTTTTCTCTTTTCCCACCCCCAAAAAGACATAAAGCAAACTGTACAAAAGCTGTTTTCTGAGCTGCAATTGTGTTAAGAGATGAAGTTCTCTTTTAACATGGAAGGTAAAACATTGAATGAAAATTGCAGCCAAATGAAAGCAGAGTGGAATGGAAGAAATGTTGATCCCAAAGTTATTAAACAACTCTCAGTTCTTTCCAGGAGCTGTAGAAGACTTTCTTCAAGCACGGACATTAATACTTCAGGTTTTCGGATTTACACCACATCGTAAAGTAGTAACTCAAAACCCTCCAGCCAGTCTGTTTCCAAAATGTTGTATTATGGCTAGACTGGCCTTTGGTGAAAGTGAAAAATGGCCATTACCATGGGAGAGGAGAAAGCGAAATGAACTCTCTTATCTGCAGATGCAGTGAAGCATTGCAATGTAATCTGTACATTTCATTTTGAGGAGACAGCCTTATCTCAGCTCTTGCCCGTAAATTCCCCTGGTGCCTGGCACATCCTCTGTTCTCTTTGTTCTCCATCACCATGTCAAACCAGACAAAATCATATTTTACCCTGGGCCTGCGCGAACAGCAAAAGAAAAGAGAGTAATTTAAATATTTTGATAAAAGTTAATGTCAGCAGTTCAGTTTAATGGCTTGAAATTAGATGTTTTTACAAGAGTTCATTTTCCTTCACTCACATGAAGGACTCACCCTAAAGACAGGGAAGGACTCACCTTAGAGACTACGAAATGAGAGTATGAAATCCAAAATTTTGTATCTCAATTGATCAGCTGTTGAAACATGACCTCAAATGCATTCCATAACATAAGAGTTACAGATATTTTATACCTAGATGGTTTTACCTTGATTTATTCTACTTATTGTTCTATTTAAAATAGGTCTTTTGACTTTTGACTCTTCACCTAACTTTCATGTGACTGGGCTATTACAGGTTTGTGAGTGTTCCCACTAAAATTCTAATGACAAATTACACAAATCTGGTGATGAGAGTAGCCAGGGTGAGTTTTCTCAGAGTGACCAGACTCAGTGCCCTCCCCAAGGGAGGGCTGAGGGAGAGCAGGGGATGTTCCTCAACTTAGCTTTAAGAAAGCCTCTGATAGGGTCTCCCACCCGATCATTATAAATGAACTTCCCACATACCATATAAATAAAGGATAAAAAGGATAAAAGGGGTCCAGATAAAAGGACCCCTCAGACTGAAAGCTGCCTGAATTATCAGGTGTTGAAAAATTAGCCAAAATCTACTGGCATTAGGCCCTGGTTCCTTCTCACCACCTTGTCCAAATGTTGAAATAGCTGTAAAAGATGTGGTGTCCTCAATCCTTAAGTGAACCAAGCACCTTTCCCACACTTTTGAAAACTCAGTGAAAAATTGTATTTCCTTTCACTTAATTATCCAAGGCACAAATTCTTAAAATTTGCAGATATGGACATGTTATCCATTAAACAACCAAAAAACTTCAAGATTTTGATCTCTTTTTTTCTCTGTGCATTTTACAAGCATTTTATCTTTCTTTCTTACTGTTAACTGCTTTTTGAGATCCAACACCATCTTTCCTCCTGCAGTACTTTTCCCCTCTCTTATTTCTTCAGGTTTTTATTCCAATCTTTATAAAATTATGGTTATTTTGCTGTCATTTCATCTTACAATTCTTAATATGATGAAAAGAAAAAGCCTATGTATTGCTTCATATGCATTTTGTTCATTTAGAATTGCAAATACAATTTCCCAGCCTCCCACAATATGTGGCTGCTACCATCATGGGTTTCATGGTAACACTTCATGGAACATATTTGCTGTTTCCTACTGCTTATTTCTTTTCTTATGTCTGTTCATCTCTCATTCAGAGGAACTAGAATAATCTTGAAAATGTTGTGTGTTTTTTCTTGTGTACACCACGTGTCTTCTTCCCTCTTTTATATTCAATTATTTCTATTTTTACAATATACCATGTTTATTAGTTTATTTAAAGATTTTGGCTGTTAGACAGCCAGTGAATTTTAGAAAGTGGCATAGAAATGATGAAGAGTTTCTGTTTGCTTTGTCACTGCACTCATAAAGAGTAGATCAAAGTCTTGAATTTATGTTTTTGTAAGCAAAATTAATTCTCTGTCCTCAATATTGAGTCCTATTTTCTTCCTCTACAGATTTCTTCAGTTATTTTCATTTTCTGGTAATCTACTACAACCCTAATTCCCCAACTAAGGGGTGAAAATCCCTGTATCCTTAGTTACATAAACTCAAAGGTCAAAAAGGCAAGGTGGAAAAAATAAATTGGGGAAAAAAAAAAAAAGATTTGTTGCTTAGTAGCACTCAATCCATACACATATTATTTTTCCTCTGCTCCTTCTTTTGGCTATCTCTGGTTTTATCTGTTAGTCTTTTTTTTCTTTTTTTTTTTCCCAGACTTTTAGTCTGTTGTGTTTATTTATTAACAGCCCCTAAAATTATGCAGATAATATTCTGTCAATGCTTTTCTAAAGAGACAGAAAGTAGAGGCAGCCAGGGTCTATAATGATAAAGTCAATAGAAGCAGCAATGTAGGAAACAAGATTTAAATGTCTGAATTAGTTGGTAAGGAAAGTTTGGAGGATAATGCCCTTCTATTAATAAAGCCAGGTAATTGTGAGCAAATAATATGTTAGCAGGATCTGTATCAGCTCCCAGCTTTTCAGTCTATAAATGGAAATAAAGGGGGGAAACTGCTGGGAATAATGAGAATACTTCCAATGGAACTCCCCTGCAGCGCCCAGGATCACAGAGCAGAGCTCAGGGGCTGTGTCCAGGCAGCACCTGGGGCTGTGCCAGCCCCTGTACGTGGAATCATGGAATCACCAAGGTTGGAAAAGAGCTTTAGGATCATCAAGTCCAACCCTCCCATCATCACGCTTACCCCTAACCAGGTCCCCACCTGCCACACCACAAGGGTTTGGAAGACTCTCAGGGTATGTGATTCCACCTCTGCCCTGGGCAGCCTGTTCCAGGGCTTTGCATCCCTTTCCTTGAAGAAATTTTTCTAATATTCAGACTGAAGCTCCCATGGCACAGCTTGAGGCTGTTTCCTTTTGTCCTGTCCTTTGTTATCTGGGAGAAGAGACTGACCCCCCACCTGGCAAATTGGAAAGAATATTTCTGTTTAAACCTTTCCTGCCAAAGTAAAGATTTCTATTTATCTCTTTTTTTTTTTTTTTTTTTTTGGGGGGGGGGGGGTTGGGGTTTTTTTTGGGGGTTTTTTTTTTTTTTTTTTTTTGGGGGGGGGGGGGTTGGGGTTTTTTTTGGGGGTTTTTTTTTTTTTTTTTTTTTGGGGGGGGGGGGGTTGGGGTTTTTTTTGGGGGTTTTTTTTTTTTTTTTTTTTTGGGGGGGGGGGGGTTGGGGTTTTTTTTGGGGGTTTTTTTTTTTTTTTTTTGCTAATTCATTCTCCAGACAATTTCTGAAAACTTGTAGGAGAAAATTTCTGTGTTAATTCATTGGGACACTATGAGAATCCTCATTTTCCTGTACGTGTGAAAAGATTGTTTACAGAGATGTCACAGTACTACAAGCAGTTAAAAGAACTTTGGCCTTTCATATAAATGGGAAAATTAATTTTTCAGGGCTTTGCAGACAGTTCACAGCATTTCCAGTGCACAGATGAAACTTGATCTGCTTATGCTTCACCAGTAGAAAATAATTAGGTATCAGCAGAAAAGCACTGAACTATGGCTGTGTTTTTCAAGCAGGAGTGTCATTCATTCCCTTCCCTTCTTCTTCTTCATATTGTATTTAAGTAGCTCTCCTTGGATACGGTTCGTTGTCTGAAACTGAAGTTGTTTATAGGAAACTTATTAGACTCTCACCCACTTTGGAGCAATACAGATTACAAACCATCACCCCATCTGGCTGATTTTTTTTTGTAACCTCAGTCACCCACATTAATTAAATTGTCTGTATAATATTTGTGAAGTGTTTATGAGAAAAGAACCCCCTGGCAGTACAGACTTTCAAGAAAGTTTTCAGTTGTTGCTTTGTGTTGTTATGGCTGTTGTAGGATTTTAAAATACATTGCCAATTGGAATGTGAAATGTACAAGTTTATTCTCTTTCACAGCAGCAAAGAGGTAAAATAAAGATAAGATTTAGGTGGGAAGACTCAAATATTACATTCTATAGAGATTTAGCCCAATCTTAAATAATAAAATTTTTAAAAAATTGAAATATAAAGTTAACTTATTTAGTAATGTATTTTAAAACACTCTTTATTCATACACTGTATTAGCAAGACTATGGTAAAGAGAAAGCGTGGGTTGATCTGGAAGCATCTGACAGCAGTAAAAAAAAAAAATTGTTTTTCCAATTTCTAAATTCTACCTACTCAATAAGAGAGGACTTTCTATTTTTTTCTTTCTTTCTTTCTTTCTTTCTTTCTTTTTTTAAATCAGGTCTCAAGCCCAAATTGACATTTTCCTGTTCATGGAACATGTTCTGTTTTTGCAAGTTTAATAATTCAGAAAGAGCAGGAGTGGTTCATGTTCATGTAAAGGTCATAGGAAAGCTTGGAATCTAAAAGGTAAAAGGCCCCTTCAAGACTGGGTGTAAAATGCTTTGGTGTCTTGCAAATGAATGGTAACAATTTGCTCTTCTAAGTTGTAAAATTAAGGAAGTTCATGTAACAGTTCCAATAAAAAGTGTTGGAAAGTGACTAGTGATGTTCCCCATGTTGGGTAAAACAAAAAACGATCCTGCAGTAAATCTTGCACATTGTTGAGAAGAAAAACTGAATCCTGAGTAATCTTCAATGATAACTTACAGAGAAACTTTCCCTCTCCTGTTTGTGTGTTCTGCAAACTTTCCCAGGAAAGCTGCATTCCCAAAACAGGCGGTTTAGCCTTTGCAATGAGACCTTAAGTAAGTGTTTAATAATCCCGTGATCCTGCGATTGCTCAGAAACCAAAACTGGAAGAACAAGTGGCATTTCACTGTGCACTATTTCAACTGTCTGAACCAGACGTCAAGTGAAATTTAAAACATGCTAATGAATGCTTTGGACTCAAGGCCCTTTGTATCTCAGGGTCCTTTATTGTTTTCATCAGCAATGAAATATTAATTTCTGGCCTTGATTGCATTGGCTGGAGCTACTGAAATCTGATCCTGCAAGATCCTTACGCCATATCAAATCTGGGAGCCAGTGAGCACTTCCTGAATCCCAGGTTTCAGCGTGAGTCCTAATCACACTGCTCCTTACTGGCTTACTCCTCTTGAGAACAAGACAGAAGACTTTGCTAATTCCATTCCTTCATCTCTTAGGTTTATTTTTATGGGGTTTTTTTGTTTATTTAAGGGATATTTTTTTTTTGGTAGTAAGTACATCCAGATACTCAAGCAGCATTTTGGTTCTCCTGCAATCCACACTTTTATTGGTACACTGGGATTGCAGGAGAGGCTTTGAACTTTTTTGATGATGATTCACACTAACCAGTTATCTTCTTGATTTTCTGCCAGTTCTGGTGAAAATTATACAATAAATCAGTAGCTAGCAACAAATTATAATCGTCACATAATTTGGGCGGCTTTGCTTACATTCTGCGTTCCAATCCATCTCCTGTGAAGCCACTTATGCCATTTCAGACTTTCCAACAGCTTCAAACACACATGGCAGTTTAAAAAATCTGCCAGATAAATAATTCATGGTTTCCCCTCTGAACCAGCCCATATGTGATGGTAGTCTGAGGAACAGGACAGAGAACATTCAGTTTTGTCATTATAACAAGATTTGCAAGTCCGTAAGACCATATGGAGCCTTAGACCTCCAAAATGGTGCGAGGGTTAGTTTAGCAGTGATACATAAAATTTCACTCTTTTTTTTGGAAAATACTGAGCTATGAGAGCTCTTCAGCTGTAATTTTGCTTTTCAGACCCTCTCATCCCCAAACCATTGCTCCAGTAGTCATCCTGCAGCATATGCAGCATATGCAGAGAGCAGAATGTGTAGTTCTGGTTTATGAATTTACTTGGCATGGCTAAAGACGAGCTGAAAACTTAATTATGTGTCTATCCAAAAAAGATCTCATCAACTCTCCATGTGTTCTACCATGACAAAAACCTTCACACTCACAAAGTCCTTGGGATTTATTAGATTGCTTTTGAATATTACCTCAGTTTTAGCAATTATATTCCTTTCCATGGACAGGAAGAGAAAGAGTTTCTTAGGTCTGAAAATGCTTGACTATCACTGGATTCTCTTTATTTTTGCTTCACCATACTGCATCAAATGGAGAATCAGACCAAGGATATGGAAGACTGAACCTGTGCCATGGAAAATAACAAAGCTGCTGCCACAAAAAAACCCATAGATTTATCCATAGTCCTTTTCTCTTCCAGAATCTCAATTTTTTTCAGTGGTTACTGCAATTCCAATACATTATAGGTGTTGCTTTCCAAAACCATATCAAAAAAGTTAACTCAAACCACAGCCTAGAAGTAGCTGTACCTTTTTCACCTTTTATTACTAGTATTATTATTATTATTATTATTATTATTATTATTATTATTATTATTATTATTATTATTATTGGTGAAATATTGTCTAAATTTAATTTTCCCTTTGGTTTTGTCATACCTCCCATTTCCCCTCAGCAGTTTCAGGATGAATTGATAGCTGATAGGATAAAAAGTAAACTATCCAAACTGAGAGCACAAAACTTCTATATAACCTCATATTTCACTTCAAAACAATTAAAGATAAATTGGAATGATTTATTCAGAATACCATAAATTTAATTGTAGTATAAATATACTCCCAAATTTGTCCTCTATTTGCACTGCTTATGCACAACACATTCAATCTCCATTTTTTCTGACTGTAATTAAGGATGCTTTAAGATGAAAGAATATTGAGCCATCAATTTTAAGAGGACTACAGGCTTAAAACAGAGCAGAGTTTTAAAAACAGTAAAAATTCTCAGTCAGCTTTCAAGCTTTTATTTCATATTTTCTTTGAGATATATCAGAAAGATTACTATCACATAAACTGACTTTTAGAAGGTTATATTATGGAATAAAAGAAATATAGGACATTTCCTCAATATTAATGCCTTGTGTGTTGTATTTCAATCTGCTTTAACCTTGTGTAGATACTACAGAAATTTGAGTGAAATTATGAATTCAGTGAAATTCATGGTCAGTTATGTACTTTCTTGAAAACTGCTTAGGAATGAGGAATGCAGCTTTCTGCATGGGCAATTCACACAAAATGGGCCATTCTCAAATATTATCATTGAATGCAAGCCCACAGAGATGTTCTCTTGGAGGACAACAAACAGAAAAACAAAGCCAATGGTTCCTGTACCCAAGAAAAGGCATATGGACCTCTCTCTTTATTTTATGTACATAAAACTTCATGTAGGATGCACCATATTAAACTGCAAGATATTGAAGAATGTGCTTTTGACACAGTTTCTTCCAGAGAATAATCAATTATTTTATTTTTTTGTTTCCTACCTCTGTGTCTAAAATAAGGTCACTCAGTTCAACCCTTCACACACAGGGAGGTCCTGCAAGAAGCCACTTAAAAAGCTGCTATGCAAGTAATGAAATTGAAATAAAATATCTTACAGGAAACAGTTTGATTCTCCATTGGTGGGGTGAAGGAAGAGGACACCAATCATTGAATCGTGGAATGGTTTGGGCTGGAAGAGACCTTAAAGGAATAGTTGAAACATTTTGACAGTACAGTTTAAATAAATTATTTCTGACTACTGATTTTTGCAGATGGAAATGGCAGCTTTGAGGGTGCGCTGTCATTAACCAATTTGCATGCTGGTTTTTAATAACCAGTTGTCACAGAGCAATAAGAAATTTCCCCTTGTTTCATAGGTCAGTTGAGGCCCCCTCCCTTTCTCAAGTCTCAAATTAAGAAAAAAAAATTAAGTGCTTAATCAATGAAGGTGAAAAAGACTTCCTGCCACTTTCTGTTTTCACTGTCTCAAAAGTTCCTCTCTATGAAACCAGAGAAGATGAAAAGTCTAGCTTTTCTCTTTTATAATATTTAAATTGAGTTAATTTGGTTAATTTGGTCTCAAAATATAGAATGTGGGAAAAGAGTTATGAGAAAAGAATTAAATAGAATTTAGTCCTTTCTGATGTTTTCAAGGTTCATGAAGTGCTACTGCAGGTGACTGGCAATGGTTTCAGACATTCATTTTGGAGCAGCTGTGGATGCTTTAAGCAACAATGTCTTGCAAAGTCACAAGAGAAAAAGGGCGTCTTGATGCCATGACCATGAATTTAGAAAGGTGTGTGTTTAGGATGCCATTTTTTCATCCCATTTTTATTATCAGTGGCAAATAATTCCTGTAGGAATGGCCCTATGCAATTCAAATAGGATGTCACATTTCCATTGAGATGCAGGGTTTGGGGGATGTGGAAATGAGGACACAGCTGTGGGTGAACATGGGGTTGGATGCTCACCAAGCAGATTAGAAATATGAATAAATACAGCATGAAAAAATGAATTAGACCTAGGGAGGGACTAAGAGAAGCTTTCAAGGGAGGGTATTTGGACACATCTAAAACCAGAGAGAAACATGTATCATCCAAATTTTGGTGAGGTGCAAAATATGTGTGAAGTGAGCTTCCTCACACCCACAACTCAGGGTAGCTCTGGAATATTGCAGGAGCTATTCCTGACATCCTGGTTTCTAGCAAACATAAAAATTGTAGTTATGAGAAAGATCAAGTTGTTGTTTCAGGTGGGTAGGGTAGATGCGATTTCTTCTCTATGACTCACACTCCCAGTAGTATTTGTTCTTCATTTTTGCATAAGGGGAATAACAAAATAAATTAAAGAAGCTGCTATGAGGTGGACTCTAGTTCTTGCCTTTACAGCAGCAGTACTGTGCTCCAGGTAAAGTGGGAGGAAGAAAGGTACATTTAGGGTTTTTAGCTGAACACGACATGACACAGCTCCTCTGAATGACAGAAGTGAATAATGATGACCTGGTATTTCTCTCACAGGCAGTAAATCATTAACTGCACAGTAAAGGATTGAGGCATTCTTTATGAGTTGGAAAATAACTAGTTGGAAGAGGTTTTTATGTATTTCTGTTGCAGTTAACCTATGTAGAGAGGTTGGCATGTTGCATCCCTCTGACTGTCATGGTGATACACAATTTATACACAAAAAGTGTATAAATAAAATGTATAAATAAAACTCTCTAATTCAATTCTAATTCATGTCCCAAATGTGAAAGGAGATTTTTGCATTGCAAACAAAGCTGGTGTAAATCAGCTCATGCTTTCCATCACCGACATCAATAGAGTTGGCTGATTTTATCAAAGACCATTAATGTACAAAGACAACTTGGAAAACACCCTAAAATTCCTCACAAATAGTGTTCTAATTTCTAAAATATAATGACATAATTCTAAAGTGAATGGGGTTTTGTAGTGACCTCAAGAGGGTTCAGCCAGTGTTGCCACCAGAGCCAGCACAGACTGCTCAGTCCTGGGCCTCAGGAGTTAACAGGACCTCCAAGGACTGAGATCTCAGATAAAAACTTGGATTGAGGAGAATCTTGTATCCACTAAACATTTCTTCTTCCCAAGGCACAATACAGGCTTCCCTAAAGATCACAAACAGCACCTGACTTAGGTAGGATGCTCAGTTCATTTCTGATTGTTGCTGGAAAAATGATGATTTTGTACATATTAAAAAAAAAAAAAATACAGTGTTGGCCTAGAAATTGTGCATCTATGCATTTTATGAATGTATTTGTCATGCAGCAAATATATTCTGTCCTTTGGCAGATCAATATTTGAATTACTGTGGAATGAAGAGAGGGGCAGTTTGGTGGGGTTGTAGTTTCACTTGTTTGCTTGGGAGTTCTGAGGGGGGTTTTTGTTTGGGTTTTTGCCTTAGTGTTGTGTAGGCCTTTTTTTTTTATTATTTTTTTCTACAGGCTAAATCAGAATTGCAGATAATTCATGAAGTTTTCTCATTGAAAGACCAAGTACAACAAACTGTGACAAAGGGAACAAAGATACCTGCTGTATACTCAGCAAACATATATTGAGGGCTGTGTTTGGAATCCCAGTTTTACCTGAAGCAACAGGTCTCAGATTAACAGGACTGGTAATTCTTAATGTACTGTGTCAAAGTATCATTTGTTCATGGAGGAAAACAGTGAAAATCTGCTGGCTCCTTCAGAGGGTGCTTTGGGAAGCCAGATAAACTCTTTTTTTTACCTTCTTCTAATACAGAAAAGAAAAATATTATGTTTTGGTGTGGCATGAATGTATTGGGCATTTTATCTGAGCCATATGAGAGTTCTGGTCCGAGGGATCTTTGTACCTGGGCTTGCATCCTAAATGCCTGAGTTGAAGAACTGGAAAAGTTTGGATATCACAAACTAAAACTGCTAAAATAACCAGGTTTTGAACTCTTAAAAAATAAGAGAAAAATATGTTGACCACCTTTCCTAATGCTGGACCTCTCCTTTGACCTTTGGAGAAGTGACCTTTGTGCTCTTTAACAGCCCAGCCACTTCCAGCTGCAGGTCCTGGTGGAAATGTTCAGTGTCTGCTGCGCTCAGAGGTGAGAGCTCCCTGCCAGCACTGAGCTCTGACACCTTAATCTGGGTTTAGAGACACTATTACGGGCCTTACTAGAACCAGAACCATTTGTTTCTGGAGGCTGTTTTCCATTAAGAGCTAAAATAATGCTGTCTGCATTGTGTGCCTTCACGTCTAGGAGCGCCACAGTACAGAACCTTTCACCTTCTGCAAGCCCACTGCTCGCTAAGAAAATCAATATCTAAGGCAGGTATTGGCTCCAGAGAAATAAGACCATCAAATGGCCTCTCCTACTTACTTCAGGAAGAATGGCAGGAGCACAACTGAGGCAGGTTTTGGTTTTTTGGAGCTTACTGTCGCTTGAGCAGTTTTAAAGTAACAAATCACCCCCTGTTATTTACGGGCAGAACCAAATTACATCAAGAGTCCATAAATGTGTGGCTTCCTGCCAGCTGGAAGACTTTGTAACATGCTATCCCTAGGAAGGAAACACTATTAGCTTCTATTTTTTGTTCTGTTTCTTTTCCAAACAACCTTCAGGATTTTTTTTTTTTTTTGGTCTGTTTTAATATCATATGTGAGCTATCATTAACAAGAAAATCTCATTCAGATTTTTTAGCCTGACAGCTCTGTATTTTTTGACATCTGTAATATCTTTGCCTGAAATAAACATGAGCAACTGTGTTTTTCACTTTAAAATGGAAATAATACTCAATTAGAAAGGGCTTGTGGTAACTGGCTCAGTCTTAGCAAGAATATATTTCATGAAAAAGCACTTGTGTAACAAGATGTTGAAGAACAGCTTTATAATTACACATAATTATTACTAAATCTGGATTCAAAATTGCATTTATGGTAAAACCCCAGAGTTCTAAATTAATTCTAAATCAATTCTGCTGCTGGTTAGGGTGTTCAAAAAGGTGAGGTTTTCACAGGAAAGCTCCGTAGAGGAGTAGAAGTAATGTAAGAAAGAAAAGTGGGAAAGAAAACAAAATTCCAGTTTCTATTTCACAAACCCCCAGTGTTTGCTCCTCTCCTGTCCCTCAGCTCTCATCTCAGTCCCAAATCCATTATCAAGGGAAGCTGAAGCCTCACCATTCCAGCCCAGTTGTTGTCACCAGAATGTTTAATTTCATCTGCTCTGCTGAAAAGCTTTAAGCTGCCTCTAGAATTGTTAAACTTGAGTTTAAACCCCATCGAGCCCAGCAGCTTCAAGCCCTCTGGTTCATTGTGGGAACCTGAGATACATTTCTGCCACAGAGAAAGGCAGCAGAGAAATTTGTATGCACTGAAATTTTATGGATTTTTATGTCTTTTTTTTACATTTTCACATTTGCTTTCTTTTTCCAGCTAATTAGAAAGAATAAGAGTATTTGAAGGAGAAAAGCCTTTGACATATTCTTCAAAACGTGTTTTATCACAGAGAAACACGGCTTAGCTACTTTGAAAACTACACATTTTCAAACTTTCCCAAAGCAGTCCAGAGACTAAGAAGGAAAACACAAATACCAGCAGATTTTTCCAAGTTAACAGTTCTATGCTTTATACACAAATGTATGTAAAGATTCTGAAAGGTGAGAAAAACCTTATCAAAGCAGCATTCCCTTCCAAATCATAAAAAATGAACATTCTCAGGAGAAATACATCAAATTACTGAATTTCAATAGTTTTATTAATTGCCATCTGCTGAAGACAAGGAGATTGAGAATGTATATTCAGTAATATTTCCTGCTAAGTTTTGCTGGTAATACCACTGCCAGTACATATATATATATAAAATTCCTATCTTATGCCATCTTCTGTATTTGTGCCATATTTTTTATTTGTCTTTGCTAGATAGAACATACATTGGAATTGCAAAACCTTATGTAAAATAAAAAAGAAAGTCAGATTTGATAGAAAATTTTGCTGGTTTAAGGACAAACTTCCAAATCAAAATTTATCCTTTCACTTCATTATTATCTTCCCGTATAATATGGTACTTAGATTATATTTTTACATGCAGGAAGATGGGAAATATTTGATTTTTCTTCTTTTGCAGCTAAATACTTGTATTAATCTGTATTAGTTACTGTACATTCCTAAATGAGCAGTTTAGGATGATCAAAGAAGCCCATATGGCTGACCAGATCCTGCCATCAGCTTCACCAGAGCAGCTTTGCTGAAACACATGGAATTAGCAGAGATTTACACAAGTATAACAGAATCAATTAACTCAGACCTCAGTTTTCACATAGCTAATCAGAGATATATATGCAGCGATAAAAAATGTTAATTATTGTGGAATAATGTACTGCAGAAAAATGGTTTCTTCTTTCATTCATTATTTTTATTTCCTTAGAGATCATTCCCTGGACTTTCTTTACCTTAATTACAGCTTTTCAAGGCTGGTGCAGTCAGCTTTAGAATTTATGTTTATCTATTCCCGTCTACTTATGTAGCGTAATATTACACTTACATATTGAAATTTAGGGAACTCTGCTCTCAGTGAGGTTATTTCACTTCCTGACTCAAAATCTCCCTACACTGGGGTTTGGCTTTGTTGGTTTTTTTTGGGGGGGGGGTTGGGGTGTTTTTTGGTNGTTTTGTTTTTTGGTTTTTTTTTTGTTTGGTTTTGTTTGTTTGTTTGTTTGTTTGTTTGTTTGTTTGTTTTGGGGTTGGTTTTTTTTTGCTTTTAAAGATATATGATCTCTATAGAAAAACGAATTTAAAAAATGTGAAGAAGAGTCTAGAAAAAATCTATAGCTGCTTGAGTCATAAATGTAACAAAGCAGAGAACATGTTTTTCCAAGACACTGTGAGAAATTGAATAAGTAAGGTTGAAAGGATAATGTGAAGATATTGGTTTCTTTT
>VXBQ01017790.1:152393-168612 GCA_013400175.1 Phainopepla nitens | reverse complement strand
ACTGACACAGGTAGGGGAAGGGGAGCAAGAGAGCTCCCCCTCCTGCCCCTGCTTCTGATTAGGGACTGAGGTTTTGTGGCTCCTGCCAGCCAGGATGGGCTTCCCAAGGGAAAATGGGCTCTTGTCTGCTGTGATTCCAGAGGCTGTTCCTGCCACGAGCATGAACAGGAAGCTTGGAGAGGGCTGACAGCACTGATAGCTCAGCTGGGGAGTAGGAGCAGGAGCAGGAGGGAACCATGACAGCAACTGAGGGAAAGGGAGGGGAAAGCCTAGAGACTCCTCAGAGGCGTGGGAAGATGGAGCAAAGGCACATCCAAGGTAACAAACCAAAGTCTGTCTGTACAGACACAGCTCTGGGGCTGGAAGGCACCTGGGGAAGGATGTCCTGGGTATGTGGGAAGGATGGGCTCCAGGAGGCCAATCCCGGGGCCACAGAGCTGTTCAGGGCAGAGGAGCTGGTTCTCAACACATCTCCATCAGCCAGGCACTGTCCCAGCACCCACAGCACCCAGTGGAGCAGCCACGTGGAGCTTCCTGGGCAGAGCTGGCCAGAACCACCTGGAGAACCAAAGCTCCTGAAAGCCCCGCAGGTGGTGGGAGGGCTCCATCACCAGATGGCTGAAGGAAGGAACTGGACCTCACAAAATGCCCCGAGGGGAATAACACATCCCTGCCAGTGCTGCAGCTCTGCAGGTGTATGAAGCACTGGCAGACACTGAAACGGCTCCTGTCTCCCTCCCTGAGAGTGCTGGATGCCAAGCAAAGGCAGGAGCCTGGATTCTGCCTCTGAAAGCCTTCAACAGCTCAGCTCCCTGCTCAACCAGGCAGGGAAAGTGAAGTCCAAAGTCCCACTGTAAGGCTTTGATGACTCCCACACTCCCCTAAAAGCAGAGCCCAGATCTGGGAGAATTCTCAGGGACTTCATTCCCTGCTCTCCATCTGTCCCTGCCAACAATTACAAGTTTCCCATTCAAGCTGAGAATTAATGCCAGTGATTTAAGGGAGATGCTGTCATCAGGATCCTTCTGAGGGCTGAAAAATGGATGGGCAGCACTTAGAGAAAGGCAGGAGAATCCATCAGGGGAACTTTGCCTCCTCTTGCTTTGCCTTGGCTTCCAGGAGCTGGGCTGTGCTTGGCAGGGAGAGGCTGTGGAGCCCAGGTGACCAGTTTTCCCTGTTTGTCATCCTCTGTCTCTGCCAGCTCCCTGGGGAGAGTCACAGGGTCAGGTTTGCAGCTCAGCCCAGCTTCAGCATCCTGAATTACCACCCTGATTTCCATCCCAGGCACTGCCCAGCTGGGCAAACCAGGGTAACTGTCCACCTGGCCTTTTCCATCACCTTTGCTCACCCCCAGGCATCACTTGAGGGGCACCATTGGCCTTGAGGGGCTTCTTTAGGGGCTGTGCTCCCTGGCATCACCAGCTGTGGGTGGGTTGTTACCTCCAGGGGCTGCAGGGATTTGTCACCTCTAGGGGCTGTAGGGGGTTTGTCACCTCCAGGGGCTGTAGGGGATTTGTCACCTCCAGGGGCTACAGTGGTTTGTCACCTCCAGGGGCTGCAGAGGGTTTGTCACCTCCAGGGGCTGTCCCAGTTCCATCCTTATCTTCCAACCCCCACAGTTTCCTTTTTCTTTCCTTTTCCTGGGCTTCTGTCATGTTTTCCCACAGTCAGCAGAAATCTGCAGCTACTTCCAGTCCATTTGAAATTCCACTGGTATTTTGGGGCACATAAATGATATGCCTTCAGAATTTCCCCTGGCTCTGGCACAGAGATGTGCACAAACAGAATGCCAGGGAAAATCAGGAATGTCACATCTGATTTAACAGAAAACCTAACACAGCCCCTCTAGCCTGGATTTGGCTGGGAATATCCAGCAGCACCAGGGCCAGCAGGAAGAGCTAAAGGAATCCTTCACTCCCTCATCCCAAAAAATTTCAATTCTTCTCCTTAAGCCGGAAGACGTCAGTGACTGCCAGAGGGTTTTGTGTTCAGGGGGCCTGGGTTTAGTGCACAGGGAGAAAGAAGGGACAGGAAGGTTCTCCAGGGCACCTGAGATGTGAAGTGCTGCCCAAGCTGCTGCATTTCTGACACTGCGGTGCCACAGGGCGAGATCCAAAGATGTTGGAAGTGTCCAAAGGAGGGACATAAGGATGGGGAAGGGTCTGGAGGAGCCACACAAGGAGCAGCTGAGGGCACTTGGCCTGTTCAGCTGGAGCAGAGGGAGCTGAGGGCAGAGCTCAGCAGGTCTGCAGCTCCTCCCCAGGGGCAGCTCCGATCTCTGCTCCCTGTGACAGGGACAGGACCCAGGGAATGGCTGGAGCTGAGCCAAGGGAATTTGGGATGGAGCTCAGGGAAAGGTTCTTCCCCAGAGGGTGCTGGCACTGCCCAGGCTCCCCAGGGAATGGGCCCGGCCCCGAGGCTGCCAGGGATGTGCAGGGTGGGATGGTTGGGGTGTCTGGGAAGGGCCAGGGGTGGGAGTGGGTGATGCTCTGGGACCTTTCCAGCTCAGGATATCCCAGGATTCCATGAGTCCAAGAAACAAATAAGCACCATTAGTGAGGAATTGTTTGCTAAAAGCCTCTCTAAAGATCTGGGAGCTCCTCAGCCCCACCTGCAGCACTCGGTGCCAGCCCTGCCTCAGTGTCCCGGTTAATTAGGCGGGAAAGGGAAGCTGATGCAGACGGGAGCCAGGGGGTCATTAGTAACGCTCAGCCAGGAGTGAGCTGAACATCAGACCCAGGGCATGAATTATTTATCCACATTAACATTTCCAGCACAATGAGGAAAATGAGCTGGAAGTACCTCAGTGGATCCTCCCAGGATCTTTCCTTCCCTTCTGCAGGAACTCTGGAGCAGTGGATGTTTTGGCTGGCTGAGGGATTTTGCAGGATGTGACCTGTGCCCTGGGAGAGCACCGTGATTGAATCCCGGGATGAGATTTATTGGAGCTGGAAAGAAAACCAAATTGACAACCTTTTGCAGTCCCCTCCAAAATGACACTGAAATTCTTTTAGTGCAGGGAAGACTGGATGCAAAATGCAATGAGAAAGTAAAAAAATGTTTGGGGCATGCTCAGGAATGGTTTGAGCTGCCACACAATCCCCCAGGCAAGTCCAAGTTTGGTTGGATTTACAGGAAAGCTCCAACATGAGAGGATGAAAATAAAATTTCACATCTCCCCTGGCCTCATTTCTGCCCTTGCACAGGTAGCAATCTCCAGCTTTCAATGTCTGTCCCTTTAGTGCAGTTACATCCATATGTCCATGGATTTGGGAATCTGGTGAGCCCACACAATGAGAGAGGAAAATAACAGCAGGTGAGAAGAGAGCCACCAACACAGGGAGCTCCCGGTGCCCAGGTCAAGAGTTCCCTTTAATGTAAATATTTGTTCAGCAACACTGGTTTGGAGCAACAAATTAAGTGATTTTTATTATCTTTTTTTCCCCCACAAATGTGTCTTTCCAAGGGAAGAGGTTTAATATGCAGAGCTAGTCACAATCTGCTTTGCTGGGTTTATTTGTCATAAATTGGAATCAGTGCAAAAATCTGTGCTATCACTTCCAGATCGGGGCCTTCTAGAGAGAATAATGAGGAGCAAACTCCCAGCTGGAGCTGCACTGGGAGCTGGGAATGTGCTGGGACTGTGCTGGGAGATGGAAGCTGCTGCTAAGAGCACATCTCGGTGTTGGTACCAGGATGGGCTCAGCAGAGGGGGTGCCTGGCCCTTGGGCAGGTTTGGCACCTCCAAATTCCAGCCAGCAGAACCCCAGGCTGGAGCAGCCCCAGCTCCCTACAATCCCCCACCACGTGTGGGAAGGGTGGGGCTGCAGGAGGAGCTGGATGTGGGACAGGGGTGGTGCTGAGTGTGGGGTTTGTGGGGATGTGCTTTGTGGGATGGTGCTGAACACACTGGGGAGGGGCTGTGAGTTCTTGTTCCTCTCTGGCTGTGCTGCCCAATTTCAGTATATTTGGCCCAGTGGTTAAAAATTCAAAGTGTGACCAAGAACAGGACCCAGGGAATGGCTGGAGATGGGACAGGGCAGGGTCAAGTTGGATTTGGGAAAGGTTCTTCCCCCAGAGGGAGCTGGCACTGCCCAGGCTCCCCAGGGAATGGGCCCAGCCCTGAGGCTGCCAGAGCTCCAGGAGAGTTTGGACAGTCAGGGATGCACAGGGTGGGATTGCTGGGGGGTCTGTGCAGGGCCAGGGGTGGGACTGGATGATCCTTGGGGGTCCCTTCCAGCTCAGGACTTACAGGGTTGGCAAATCCCAGCAGGTCCCAGGAGCATCACCCTGCTGTGGGCTGTGCTGGGACAGCCCCTGCCCTCCCCTCCTGCTCTGCTGAGCTCAACAGGGCACTTAAAGCCAACTTAACACCTGGACTCCATGGTCCCAATGTCCTTTTACAACCCAAACCATTCCATGATCTCCCAGAACTCTGCTGAGTTCCCCTGGCTGCCACTCAAGGGTATTTGCTGGGCCAAGGAATGGGAACAAAGCAGCAGTTTGGCTTTGTTGCCTGACCTGCCCCAATTCCAGGTGCTCTGGGAGCCTTTATTCCCTGTTCCATCCCAGAATCACCAATTCCAGGTGCTCTGGGAGCCTTTATTCCCTGTTCAATCCCGGAATCACCAGTTCCAGGTGCTCTGGGAGCCTTTATTCCCTGTTCAATCCCAGAATCACCAATTCCAGGTGCCCTGGGAGCCTTTATTCCCTGTTCAATCCTGGAGGCAGCGCAGGGAACAGAGCGAAGCCTTCCCTGGCACAGCCCAGCTGGAGGGGACAGGAGCTGTGTCCTGAGCAGTGACCAGGACAGGGACCTGATTCCCTGTGGAAAAACCCTCTGCAGGCCCTCCTGGAGCTGCAGTAAAGGACAGAGATGACCTTTCCAAGAGAGGCTGGGATTGCAGGTATTGGGCAGTAACAGAAACAGCAAGTTTTTCAGTTTGGTTTTGTTTTGTTTTTGTTCTGTTTGTTTTGGGTTTTTTGTTTGGTTTTTTTATGATTCTATTATGGTTCGGTGAAAAAAAACCACTCAAGAAGATGGGTTGGTTTATCCAGTGGGGGAAGAAGAAAATTCTCATAGAATCCAGCCCAGGAACAGCTTTGGGAACACACAGGTTCCCAAAGAATCCAGCCCAGGAACAGCTCTGGAATACAGGCAGTCTCCTGCTGTTTCAGGCAAGATTTGCTCTCCAGTCCTAGTCCAGATCCACTTTTTAAAGCTGAGTCTCACTCAAGGCCTGAGGAGTTTGCAGCTTCCCAGAAACCACTGGCACAGCAATAAAAATCACCTGCTTGTACTGAGAGTTGTATTTTTAGGCTAGGATTGAAGTGCTCTGCTCCAGAAGCAGCCATTCCTGCAGGGAGGGAGGGGTTGTACCTTCAGCAATAAAGCTGGAGAATAAAATCTAGAGAAAATCCTTGCTCAGGGTATTTCTCCACCCAAAACTCTTGTGAAAGGACTGGCCAAACATTCTGTGCTTTGTTTTTTCAGATTAAAATTGAGGGAAGTGGCAGCTTGCCCCCCTGCTCTGTTTTTCTTCATGGAAGCAAAGGCACAACATTTCTTTTGCACATGAACCTCTCATTTCTCATTTTTGGTTTTTTTTTTAAGGCTTTTATATCAAATACTGGATTTCAGCCAAAAATATTAGTCCTCAATTACTGACAATCAATTTATTCTCTTTCAGAGCACTTGGCTTAATCCAGTGCAGAAAAGTCCATTAATGACTCTCTCCCAGATCAAAACAGAAGCAAAGCTTTACATTTCATCAGCTCTTAGGAGAAGCTGAGCAAGTTAAGCAGGGCCAGCAATGTTTAATTAAGCCTTTGTGAGATTGTCTCCTGCTACAAGAGCACCTTTTAATTACATTTGTTAAAATATCGCACAGTGGATTGAATCCCGGCTCAGAGGGGTTTCTCCATGGTGGGAAGGCCAATAAATGCCAGTGTTTCCCTTGGCAGTGCAGCCCCAGCTGAGTCCTGACTCCAAACTGGGAGTGCCCAAGGGGCAGTGCCAGTGCTGGGCTGAGCCCTTGGAAGCAGCTTTAATTCATACCCATGCCACTGCATTTGAGGCATTCCCCGGGCTGTCCAGCAGGGAAATCTGCTGGCGGCCCTGATAAAATCCATCTGGGAGGGGCAGCAGTCCTGTCCCAGCCCTCTCCTTCCCAACGGGACAATTGTCATTCCCAGGATCCCTGTCCTGGGATGTGCCAGCACTGGGAGCCCTGCAGAGATCACACAAAATGTGGGAAAGCATCTCCCTCATTCAGGGAACAGCCTCGCCTCTGTCTGTGGCACAGGAGCATCTTTGGACCAGGAAAAACATGGGGAATGTGTCCAAAGTGGGGAAAAACAAGGGGAATGTGTCGAAAACTCTTCCCCACACAACCAAAGTTCCTCAAGCTTGAATCCCAAGGTGTTCAGCAGCTGGATGGATGGATTTAGGGAAGGCTGGATGCTGCAGCCTCAGGGATTCCCAAATTTCTCTTTGGCACAGACCAGGTGCTGAGTGTGACCGACCACAGAGCTGTCCAAGGGCACCTGCACTCAGACCTGACTCATTTCTCTTCTTGAGCTTGCATCAGATTTTGTCCAGTCCAGTTTCCCATCTCTCCAGCCCTGCATTCCTGCAGTGGGAAAAGAGCAGAGGAACCAGGGAACAGCCCTGGGCAGGGGCTGAGGGGATCCTCCAGGCCCAGGCCCTGCCTCTGCTGCCACACCTCCTTTGGAGGGTGACAGCTTCTCCTGCTCTAATCCTTGCAAAGAACTCTTTTGGGAGCTCTGGGATTTCTGCTGGGGTCTGTTAACCTGGCCTCCCATGTGCTCAGGGCTTTGGGAATGCCAGGAGGGGACAAAGCAAAGAGGATCCAGGTGGGTGGCACCAGGATTCAGCAGCTTTGGCAGCTCCCAGTGACCCAGGGCCACCCGGGGCTGGGGACAGCCCTGTGCTCTCTGGGAGCTGCAGTGACACAGCAGGGGGGGTCACAGCTCGCAGCTTTATAACCCTGTAGTACAACAGGCCCATGGGGCTACTCCAGAGCCAGGTGGGGATAACTGAGCAGAATCTGTGCTTCAGGGCTGCCTCCACCACCCCTGCCATGGGCTGTTGTTAGCTAGAACATCTGTGTGTCATGGTCGGGGGTCCCAGGAGGGTTGGTGGGGTGGGATGGGACACGGAGCCTCCCCAGCTGTGGTGGGAATCCAGCAGTGGGTTTGAATCAAAGTGAGACTCACATCAAGATCATGGAATGCCAGAATGGTTTGGCTGGAAAGGACCCTAAAAATCACCCAGGGCCACTTTCCACTACCCCAGGTTGCTCCAAGCCCTGTCCAGTCTGGCCTTGGACACTTCCAGTGATCCAGCAGCAGCCACAGCTGCTCTGGGCATCCTGTGCCAGGGCCTGCCCACCCTCCCAACCTGGAATTCCTTCCCAGCATCCATCTGAACCTCCTCTCTGTCAGTTTGAAGCCATTGCCCCTTGTCCTGGCTCCTGGGAATTGTCTCTCCCAGCCCCAGGCCTGTGGCAGCAAGGCCTTGATCCCTTTTCCTGTATGGCCCCAGGGACTCTAGTGCTGGCACTCCTGATTTACACCTTGGTGAAGGGAAAGGAAATTTGGCTCAAGACTCAGTAAATATTCATGTTTCTGGGAGCACTAAGGACCAACTAACTCCTGAATGGAAAACCTTTTTTGGAAATGAACCTGAGAACCTCCAGCCCCGAGAGGAACAGAGTTTGAAAAGGATCTCTTCCTTAATTTTTGCTGGAGCAGCCAGGGAATCAGACAGAGCTTCCAATCCAATCGTCCCTGGAGGATTCATCCTATCCACCAGTGGGTTCAATATTCCCCATTCCAAGTGCTATTCAGAGTTAATTAAATTGTGCTGGTTTCTGGATGAGAGAGAGCTGCCTGTTCCATGGGCTTCCCTGATCCGTTGATTTTGGAAGCAATCAGACAACACTTTCCCTACTCTTATGTCCCTCACAATATTTCCTTTGCTTAGAGGAAATTCCTGGCCTGTGAGCTCCTGACAACAGGGTCAGAGTTTCAGATTTCCAACCCCTTCAGGCACAGACCCTGCTCCAAGGGTCTGTGTGAGCCCCATCTCCCCTCCCAGCAGTGCAACCGCCTCCTTCTGCAATCAGAGGCCACAGAATTCCTCTGAAACAGCTTCAGCAGTGGCTTAAACACCCCAGATCCAAAAGTTCCAGTTTCTTTTGGTACCTTGGTATCATGGGGCAGTGCTGTGTGTCCAGACAGAGCCTCCAGGAGGGAACATCCCAGCTGAGGGCACGGGGACACCTGCAGTGAGCGGGGCTTCCATTACAGTGTAAGGAGAGAGGAAGGGCTTGCTGAAATCACACTGAGTAGCTGGGAAGTCACAATGAATATCTGTAAAGTCAAATTGAATATTCGTGAACTCATATTGAATATTTTAAGTTCATATTGAATATTTGTGAAGTCACATTGAATATTTGTTAGCTGTGACCGCAAACACCTTCCCAGGACCCAAGGGATGCAGTAACTTTCCCCAGCCAGGGAATGATACAGTGGGAAAATTCACTAGGTGTCAGAGGATGTTTATCTGAACTTCCTGGAGATTCCACTCCAAAATATGAGAAATGTCATATCGAATCAGGTCTAAGATCCATCTTAGACTGACACTGCAGCTCAGAGAGGCCCCACTTCACCATCCAGTCTAGGTGGGAAATGTCCTGTTTTCCACACAATCCTTCAGCATTGACAGCTGCTGGGGAGCTGTCCCTGCCCATGGCAGGGGGTGCAAGGGATGGTTGTTCCAAGCCAAACCATTCCATGATTCTCTGGAGTTATTCTAACTTCTGCTCAATCATTGACCATTAACCATTAAATTCAGGTTATTTTCCCTGTTTGAGTAAAGCTCAGTCCCTGTCTGGCCTCACACACCTTCCCAAAGCAGTGAATCCAATGCCCAATTCCTGTTCCATGTTCCCCAGGATGTGGACACAGAGACAGGGCACACACCTGGAGTTGTGTGGGATGGTTCATCCACTCATTTTGGGATCCTTTCCTCCTTGCAGGAACTGAAGCCACAGCAACACTGGCTAAATATCCTTTCCTGCTCAGTGATAGCAGATCCTCCCTGGCTCATAGCTCTTTGACATTGGATATGAAGGGATGCAGGGAGTGCATCCAATGTTTTAGGGTTGTTGGGAGTTTGGGGCTTATAGAAATATAATATTTCTGAATAGAACCACAATTTTCCTTCCTGCAAGCTAAGCAAGAGTTCCCTGAGCTGAGTGTGGGTCTGGAGAGGAGGGAACAACTTGGAAATGAAAAATGCTGGGAAATAAATGTGATCTAAAGTCGCCGTCACATTAAAATGCAATTTGCAGGTCCGGTATCTCCCCTTCTGCAGGACTTGGACACGGATTGCAGGCACCACTGGAGAGGGGGAGCTCACCCCGATCCCAGGCACATAAAGCACTTGCTCTGCCTGGGAAGGGCTTCCAAGACCCAACAATAAATAAGAATAATGGAGCCTTAAACACATCCCTAAGCAGGGCTGAAAAATGCCTCCATAAACTGCAGGGCAGGGCAGAGTTCCCTGGGGGGAGCAAGGCAGGAGTTCCGTGGGTTTTTTGGGAAAAATACAAAGGAAAATCCATCCAAAGTGGTCTGGGGGTTGTCAGGGGTGGCCAGACCGGTGGGAGGTGCCACTTCCTCAGCTGGACCGCAAATCTGAGTGCAGGGGGAGGGGACAGCGCCAGGCTCGGGCTTTGCGTTATTTCTATGGCAACACGGGAAGCATCTGGGATCAGAAAGCTCGGGAGGAGCCAAACTCCAGCTCTGCCTTTGGATTCCATCCCTGCTCGATCCACTCCCTGTCCCAGGGAAGGTTTAACCACCAAGGGGAGTGGCTGCCCCTGCTCATTCACTGATGCTCACCCTGCAGTCCATGAGATTTTTCCATCCAATTTCAGAGGGGATTCCATGGATCTTCCCTTCCTGCCAAGACTCCTCCTTGCTCCACACGAGCCTAGGGCTGCTTTGCATTCCAGACAGGCTCGTGCTGCAGGAGCCAACCTCAGAAAATTCATCCAGCACAGTTTGGGAATGCTCTGAGTAAAGCCTGACTGGGTTAAGCCTGCCTGGGTTAAGCCTGGCTTGCCTTTCACTGACAGGGACAATGGGCAGTGTCCTGGGTGTCACCTCATGCAGGAAGAAAGGGAGAACGAGACCATGTGTGCCTGAAAAAAAGATAATTATTGACACATGGTTGGGGTTTATTCTGCGAAATCCCATTACAGAATTTTTGAGCTCTTACTAAGGGGCTGGGGAGTACCCCCCTGGATTTGGTGTGTGCTGGTATTTGGCACTGCTGGGAGCTCTCTGAGGAGCTGCTGGAATTTGGGAACGTCAGGCTAGCTCTGTGCAGACGTGGATGTGGCACATGAGGGGTGCCAGGGGGGCAGTGCCAGAGGGAGGATGATGAAGGAGCTGGGAAGGGAGCAATCCTTGGAGTATAGAGGGAGGAGCCAGGAAAGCTTTATTGCCAAATGTTTTCCTGCCCATTGCCCCCAGAAAATGCAGCCTCTGCCTGTGCCTGCCTGTATTCCACAGCCATCCCAAAATATTCCCTGCAGTTCACCCCACCTCTCCTTCCTCCTCTCCTGTCACTTCTGTGGAGTGACTTTATTGTGACCTTCCAGTGCCTAAAGGGGCTCCAGGAGAGCTGCAGAGGGACTGGGGACAAGGGATGGAGAGACAGGACACAGGGAATGGCTTCCCACTGCCAGAGGGCAGGGATGGATGGGATCTTGGGCAGGAATTGTTCCCTGGCAGGGTGGGCAGGCCCTGGCACAGGGTGCCCAGATCAGCTGTGGCTGCCCCTGGATCCCTGGCAGTGCCCAAGGCCAGGCTGGACAGGGCTTGGAGCAGCCTGGGACAGTGGAAGGGGGTGGCACTGGGTGGGCTTTGAGGTCCTTCCCAAACCAAAATATTCTGGAATTCTGGGATTCTTGATGATCCCTGCTGAGCCTTTGAGCCCTGTCCCTGCAAATTCACAGTTGTTCCAACCCCTGCTGGGTTCGCTGACTCCTGGTTTCCATCCCAGGGTTTTTCCAGATTCCTCATCCTCACAAAACTGTGCTGAGGCTCTGGGAGTAGCAGGAGGGCTCGGACTTTCCTGGGAACCTGCAGGAGTAAAGAATCTGCAGGAATAAAGGACTCCAACCTCAAAGTCTTTATCCAGTACACTTTCCCAGTGGGTTGTGCATCTGGAGGCTGTGAGGGGAAGGGATTTCTGAGACTGAATCAATGGGGAAGCCCAGAGTCCTGGCTAAGCTGAGCTTAATCCAGGGCAGGGAAATCACTGGGATGGTGCCACAAGTGCCTCAGGAATTGCTTAGCTGGGAGCAGCCCCTGGATGCACTCAGATTGCACTGGAAAGCAGCCCCAGAGCCAGGGGGGTCTGGAATTGACCAAAGTGCTGCTAAAGCCTGAAATGTTTTGTTGTGTCTGTGGGAAACTGGCTTCAATTACTTCCCCACTCTCCCTTCACAACATTTCCTTGGAGTTTTTGCTGAAATCTAGTCTTTTCCCAAAACAGATAAAAGGAATATGTGGGGTTGAAAATGAGTGATTGTGATGACAAGTCAATTTTCCAAAGGAAGGAAATTCTCACTGCTCTGGAGGAAACCCAACACACTTTGCCAGAAGGTGTTTGGTGTTTTCTTTAATTCTGTCAGCCCATTCCTCCAAATCCACTGCAAAGTTCTCCCTGTCTCCTGCTAAATTGGGTTTGTTAAGGAAGGTGAGTGCTGGGCAGGCTCAGGGGAGGTGGGCAGGGTGTTCCAGGATAGGGATGCAGCTGTGGGGGCTCTGATACAGATGTTTGCCTCTTCACTGCTGCCCCACATGTCCCTGTGCTTCTTATTTCCAACACTGAACCCCTTTCCTTGCAATAACTCAACTGGGATGTGCCAAAAAGAGCCAGGGAAAGGCAAATATTCCAGCTGCAGAGCAGGTTGTGTGGGCAGCCAGGCTGCACCAGCAGCCTGAGGATCAGGAGTGATCCAGAAATTGTTTTCTCTCAGTAGAGCAAGGTGACTCTGAAGCAAAGCACTCCCTGGATCCTTCTTGCCACTTCCTGTGCTCCTGGTGAATGACTGTCCTTGTCCTGGAGTGCTCCCAAGCTGCTGCAGGCTGAAAGATGGCTGAGGACAAGGGACTCCAGGCTGTGGATTTGCTCACAATTTTCCCTTCCAGTTCTCCCTGTTAATCTCTCCAGCGTTCCCAGAATGGATTGACCTCCTCAGTGGATGTGATGTTTTTTTCCTCCATGGAGGTGATGTTTTTTCCTTGGTGGAGGTGACGCTTTCTTTCCTTGGTGCCTGGGTTACAGAATCACAGATCCAACAGGCTGGAGAATCAGAGAATTCCAGACTGGTATGGGTTATTATAGGACATTGAAGCCCACCCAGTGCCACCCCTGCCATGGGCAGGGACACCTCCCACTGTCCCAGGCTGCTCCCAGCCCTGTCCAGCCTCTATTTGGACAATATCCATCCTGGGAAGATGAAAGGCTGGATACTGAGCAAAGGAAAGCAGGGATTTTGATTTGAGCCATGATTTTCTCTATTTAAGTAATTTCTCCATTAAAGGTCCATGTTTCTTTATAAGTTGTCTGCTTTTTATGTTCCTTTTTTTTAGCTGAAAACAGCCGCCATGCAAATGTTGGACAGGCATTAAACCCGAGGGCATTCCCTGCTCAGAGGCTCTGCCCACATGCCAATATTCCACACAGGAAGTGCTGCTCACATCCCTGGGGTCACCAGCTCATGCCTCAGATTCACCAATTATACAGAACCTTCCTCTGATTTCCATTCCTCCCTCTCAGCCCTGGGCATGCACAGGCAGAGAAATGGGAGCTTCCAAGTCATACTCTGCCCCATTCCTGAGTGAGCATGAATGAGGAAAGTTGGGAATGAGCTGGAACCCATTCCCTGAGGAATGGTTTTATAGGATTGATTTATTTTTATTTGAACCCTGAGCCTTGAAGAACCCCTTGAAGACCCCTCAGTTTTCACATAACACAAAACATCAACCCCAAAGCTGTTCTCCCTCCTTACCTGATGTCTGGAGGGATTGAATCCCTTCTCCAGAGTCTCCCTGACTGCCTGCAGCTGGAGTGTGGCTTTTCCTTGCTGTCAGGCCTTGGATCCGAGCCAGACCAGCCACTCTGAACTCCTGTAATTAGTCAAAATCTGAGAGTGAATTATTTTCTGACTGAAGATGTGGGCAGACAGGAGTTTTAAGGCTTCATTAGCCCCGGCAGTGGCAGGGTCAGTCCCCTCAGCTCGGTGGCCTGAGCTGTGCTGGAGAGCAGCTCCTCTCCTGGATAATGAACAAGCACTGACTAATCTGACAGACTGGGAAAACATGGCAATCTGTGCTCCAGCTGCAGAGCTGACGGACACCGCGGGGCTGCCTCCCTGCTAGGAAGAGCTGTTGGCAGCATCTGCTGAGCCCCGGGCCATCGAGGGCTCTGGTGCCCCGGCTGTGCATGGGTGAAAACCCCAGGGCTGATAACACCGGGGCATTTCCTGGGAAGGATCAGTGGTGGCTCCCCATGAGCCAGGGTCCTGTTCAGGCTCACTCTGTGCCTCAGGTTATCCCTTTCCCAAATGGTTCAGTTCCTCCCCTGGAGATGCTCAGGCACTGACCAGGGACTGGGCCTGGCCCTGAGGCTGCTGGAGCTCTGGGAGCGTTTGGGCAGTGCTGCCAGGGATGCCTAGAGTGTTAGTGTGTCTGTGCAGGGCCAGGGGTGGCACTGGATGAGCCTCGGGTTCCTTCCCACTCAGATTTTCCATGATTCTATGTGTGCAACGGAATCATCGATGTTGTTCCTCCGTGTTAAGTGGGACTCCCAGCCCAAGCTACAGAATGAGCTCCCATCATCCAAAGGCTCCCCAGCCTGGCTGCAGCTCCTCTGAATTCTGTCTCAGTGGCAATCAGGCTGCGATCCCATGTCCATGAACAGCTCATTCCATGCAAATCCAGCCCTGCTCCCTGCCTGCCTCAGTGATAAAAGCCAGAACGGACTCCTCTCACTGATCAACTGCAAACCCCAGCACAGAACTCCTAATGTCCTTTTCCTTGTGCTTTAACTCATCGCTCCTGGGAGACTGGCAGGGTTCCCTGGCTGTGCCATTATTCCTGGGAAATGGGAACTTCAACACCCTTTGGAGTAATCTCTGTAATAGCCATCAGCGAGTTACTAATTCCTGAAATGCCCCAGCGGTGCCTTTGTGCTCTTTAGGAAGGTGGCTGGGCCCAGTAATGATGGGGGTAGTCCCGTAATGATCCCAGCACAGCAGGGAAGCTCCTGGGGATGTCTCTCCCTGCTCATCACTTCCAGAGGGTGACAGCAGCGCTGATCTCTGCCTTCACTGTGTGATAAACCCAGCCAGGAGAGCCCGGGGTGCCTGCGGGAATGGGTGGGAATGGTGAGCGATGGGGACACATCGCCGTCACCCGGGGGGTTCTGAGGAGCAGCTGGCACTTCCTCAGACACAAGCGTCTGCCTGGGGCAGCGCTGCTCTGCTTCTCTGGGGATGCTTCCAGAGCACAAAGGGAACATCAGCAAGTGTGCTGTGAGGAGGGGGTTGAGGTTTCAGGTGCTGCTCTGAGGTGCAGAACTCCAGGGGGATTTTCCTTCTCCAGGAATGGACTCGCAGTCTTCCCTCGGGCTTGTGCTGATCCCTGGCTCACACAGCATGGGTAGAACAAGGCCGGGATGGGTCCTGCCAGGAGGGGACGGGAATCCTTGCCTTTGGCTTAGCCAACCAAATTGCATCCTAAATGTCCCCAAATCCATTCTGAATGGATTCCAAATGTCCCCACATCCTATATGTGTGATAGGTAAAGCTCCTCCAGCCCCTCCCTGCTGCCTGTGCAGCCCACGGAAGCTGAAAAGCTGCCTCCTCACTTTGGATGCACAAAGTTTATGGAAAAAGAGATGATTTTATTCCCCTTTTGCCTCCAGAAATCACAAAATTATTGTGGAATCATAAAATCCCAGACTGGTTTGGGTTGGGAAGGACCTCAAAGCCCATCCAATGCCTTGGGCAGGGACACCAGGCACTATGCCAGGCTGCCCAGAGCCACCTCCAGCCGGGCCTTGGATATTTCCAGGGATGCAGCATCAACACACTCCCTCTCTTTTCTTGGTTTGGGAAGTGAAATAAATAGGGCAAGGAAACCACCTCCTTTTAATGCCTTTATTAAGAAAGATCAGCTCTAGGTTGGGGGCCCGGGTGGGGCGTGCTAACACTACCACTCCTCTCGATTACACGGGCAAGNGGACCTCAAAGCCCATCCAATGCCTTGGGCAGGGACACCAGGCACTATGCCAGGCTGCCCAGAGCCACCTCCAGCCGGGCCTTGGATATTTCCAGGGATGCAGCATCAACACACTCCCTCTCTTTTCTTGGTTTGGGAAGTGAAATAAATTGGGCAAGGAAACCACCTCCTTTTAATGCCTTTATTAAGAAAGATCAGCTCTAGGTTGGGGGCCCGGGTGGGGCGTGCTAACACTACCACTCCTCCCGATTACACGGGCGAGAGGAGGAGAAATTCAGCTCTGCTCAGGAGCAGAGGTGGGATCCGTTTCCTCACAGGAGTCTTCCTGTGGAGATTGCCTTTTGAGCTTGTTCCATCTCGGTCTGGTCTCGGTCTAATCCTTTTGAAGTCATGGCGACCCCGCCACTACAGTTAATGAAAGGATAGTTCTGCACTTTCCTCTATGGGACATGTTGTTAGTTTCTCTAAATATCATGTAGGTTCGTGTTTTTGGGGTGTAATTCCCCTCCCCAATACCACCCATTGTTCCCCGCGCCCTTCATTTACGTGGCCGCGCCCGGCGGTTAGATTGCGAAATCGGGGCTTCTGTCTTGCGGCAGACTTCGCAGTGGTTCTGTGCCAAGGCGGGTGCCCCGCGCTCCCGGCTCTCCGCGCACGGCACTTCATCCGCCGCCTGCAGCGCGTCCGGTCTCTGCGCCGCGGAGCTGCCCCGTGCCGTGTGTTTGTGCCGCCTGGTCTGGCCCGGTGCCGCCGCTCCTCAGCGTCCGGGATGTTCTGCCGCCTTCTTCCCGCCACAGCCGCTCCCCGCTGCGCCACGTGTCACGCGGCCATCTCACCGCCAGCGCTCTGCCGCCACCGCCACCCACCG